>JAUIMM010000522.1:1955000-2325000 GCA_031769625.1 Taudactylus pleione | reverse complement strand
AAATTTAACTCTTTGGATGCCATAATACACACCATGTTTGGAGGAGAAAAGTCACTGCACATCACCCCAAAAATACCATACCAACAGTGAAGTTTGGAGGTGGGAATATCATGGTGTGGGGCTGTTTTCCAGCATACGGTACTGGCATAATTCATATGGTTGAAGGAAGGATGAATGGAAAAATGTACCGAGACATTTTTGATAAAAATCTGCTGCCATCTACCACAATGCTGAGGATGAAACGAGGGCGGACATTACAGCAAGACAATGATCCCAAACACACAGCCAAGGACACTCTGAATCAGTTTCAGAGAAAGAAAATAAAGCCGCTAGAATGGCCCAGCCAATCACCTGACTAGAATCCAATTGAAAATCTATGGAAAGAACTAAAGATCAGAGGGCCTGATTCAGACCCGCTCGCGAGCGCTCGCAAGCGGGTCGATGTTGGCCAAATGCGCATGCGCGAGACCCGCATAGCGACGGGCAAGCCATCGCTATGGGTCTCGCACCAAAGGGAATACCTACCGTCTGGGGCCGTCTGGGGCCGGCCCCACTGACATCACAAGTGATGTCAGTGGGAGTGCTTTTGGCTCTGATAGAGCCAAAAGCACTCCTGGGCTTGCGGCAGACGAGACCCTACCACAAGGGTCTCATCGCAAGCCAGATGGTCGCGATGGTCTTGACCATCGCGACCATCTTTTTGGCCGCTCGCTATAGCTGTGGGTGGTCACACACAGCTATGCGAACGGCCAGGAGGCCGCTCCATACACTAAGAGGGACGGCCCTGATTCAGAGCGAGCGCTCTGTCAGAGTGTCCGGCTCTGAATCATGGCCAGAGCTCATAGAAGAGGCCACGGAACCTTCAGTATTTGTTGTTTGTGTGTAAGAATGGGCCAAAATCACCCCTGAGCAATGCACGCGACTAGTTTCTCCATACAGGAGGCGTCCTGAAGCTGTCATTACCAACAAAGGCTTTTGTACAAAGTATTAAATACATTTCACTAAGCGTGTGCAATACTTTTTCCCTGTGTCATTTCACATTATTACACATAACTTAATGTATGGACATCTATGGTTACTTTGATATCTTTGCATGTGAGGATTGCATGGGTTGTTGCTGACATTTGGTGAAAATTTCATTACAATAGCCCCATTACACATATTTACTGAGAAAAATGTGCATGTGTTCAATACTACATACACACATATATATTATATACACATACGCACAAATATATTATATACACATACACACATATATATTATATACACATACACACACATAACAAGAGATATGGTAAGAACTTACCTTTGTTATCTCTGTTTCTACGAAGTCCATAGGGTCCACAGGGTTGACCTTGTGGTATAGCTGGATCTGGATCCACGGGCACCACGCACTTAAAGCTTTGCTGCTCCCAGGATGCACTTGGGTCCGTCCTCTATACCCTACCCCCGGGCCACAGGCAACTCAATTGGTAAGCAGCCAAGGCCGGAGGAGGAGACTAAACAGAGAGAAGGAAGACTGGAACACACAAGAAACCATACTCACAGAAATGGGAGCCGGAAAACCGGTGACCAGCCACACAGCCCATATGAAGCCAGGTGCGTCAGGGCGGGTGCCCTGTGGACCCTATGGACTTCGTAGAAACAGAGATAACAAAGGTAAGTTCTTACCATATCTCTTGTTTTCTACTTCAGGGTCCATAGGGGGTCCACAGGGTTGACCTTGGGGATGTCCCAAAGCAGTTCAACTAAGGGCGGGGACGCTCCTGTGCTGAAAGGAGCACCCGGCGCCCGAAGGATGCATCCTGAGAGGCGAAGGTGTCAAACGCATAGAACCTCAAAAACGTTTGAATTGAAGACCAAGTGGCCGCCTTACACAGCTGAACAGCAGAGGCGCCACGTCTAGCAGCCCAAGAGGGACCCACAGAACGAGCTATCGTTTGTTTGTTGGCCGGCCAAGCCCTCTTGTGAAAACCGAAGAGGACAAACAATGAATCAGACTTCCTAACCGAATCAGTCCGGTCCACATAGATTCTAAGCGCCCGGACTACATCTAAGGAAGCCTCACCAGCTGAAAGATCAGGTGACTGAAAAGCTGGCACAACAAGTTCCTGATTAATGTGGAACTTTGAGACCACTTTGGGCAAAAACTCAGGACGAGTGCGGAGCACCGCTCTGTCCTGGTGAAAGATCAGAAAAGGAGGGCGACAGGAAAGCGCCCCCAATTCTGACACCCTCCTGAGAAAAACGGTCTTAAACGTCAGCCACTTGAGTTCCACCGACTCAAGAGGCTCAAAAGGAGGACAGTGCAAGACCCGAAGCACCATCGCCAAGTCCCAAGGAGCCACCGGAGGCACGAAGGGAGGCTGGATCCTGAGAACACCCTGGAAAAAGGTGTGAACATCTGGCAGTGTAGCAATCCGTCGTTGAAACCACACGGACAAAGCAGACACATGAACCTTCAGAGAGGCAAGGCGTAAGCGAGGTCCAAACCTGATTGAAGGAACTCCAAGATTCTGGAAACCCGGAACACCTGAGGATCATAGCTTCTGGATTCACACCATTGAAAGTAAGTGTGCCACACCCTGTTGTAAATCCGTGCGGAAGCAGGCTTGCGTGCCCTAAGCATGGTACCAATGACCGAACTGGAGAAACCCCGAGACCTCAAGACGGCTGTCTCAAGAGCCACGCCGTCAAAGACAGCCGACCCAGATCCGGGTAAAGGCAGGGCCCTTGAGACAACAGGTTCCGACGCTGAGGAAGAAGGTACGGAACGTCGATGGAGAGGCTCCTCAGATAGGAGTACCAAGGACGTCTGGGCCACGCCGGAGCTACCAGAACGAGCGTGCCGCTGTCCTGCTTGAATTTCCGCAGAACCCGAGGAAGTAGGGATATCGGAGGAAACAGATACGCCAGGTGAAACGTCCATTTCACCGACAGCGCGTCCACCAGACAGGCCCCTACGTCTCTTGTCCTTGACACGTAAACGGGCAACTTGTGATTGTGACGGGAGGCCATCAAGTCAAGCTCCGGCATCCCCCACCTGTCCACGAGTAGCTGAAACACCTCTGGGTGAAGCGACCACTCCCCGGGATGCACGTCGTGACGGCTGAGGAAGTCCACCTCCCAATTGAGGACTCCGGGAATGAAGACTGCCGAGATCGCTGGAATGTGACACGCCGCCCAAGCATCGCTGCCCGACTGCGAGTTCCTCCTTGGTGGTTGATATACCCCACCGTGGTGGCGTTGTCGGACTGCACGAAGAACGGGGCCGGACGACTGCAGGGCTTTGTATACTGCCCGCAGTTCCAGGATGTTGATGGGGAGAAGTGCTTCTTCCGTGGACCAACGACCCTGAAGCGACAATGAGCCGGTCACTGCCCCCCAACCCCGAAGACTGGCATCCGTCGTGAGCAGGACCCAGTCCGGGATCCAAAAGGGGCGCCCCTTGACCAGATGAGCTGTCTGAAGCCACCAAGCCAAAGACTGCCGAACCTCCGGGGACAACACCAGCATCTGAGAGCGGATCCGGTGAGGTAACCCGTTCCATTCCGAGAGAATCAGTCCCTGCAGGGGCCGGGAATGGAACTGGGCAAATTCCACCATGTCGAATGTCGACACCATGGACCCCAGAACTCTCATAGCCGAATGGACCGACAGGCGGCAACTGCTCAGGCAACTGTGTATCCGCAGCTGTAGGGAGGAGACCTTCTCCGGGGTCAGGAAGATCCTTTGCTGACGAGAATCCAGCAGGGCTCCCAAATGAACCATCCGCTGTGATGGAATCAGGGAGGACTTTTTCCAATTTATCAGCCACCCGTGCGCTTGCAGGCAAGCGATCGTCAGGTGGAGATGTTGAAGCAGTACCTCCGGGGAGCTCGCCAGCAACAGGAGGTCGTCCAGATACGGCAGCAGCCGTACATTCTGGTTCCGAAGATGTGCGGCCATGACCGCCATAATCTTTGTGAATACCCTCGGTGCCGTGGAGAGGCCAAAGGGTAGCGCCCGAAACTGATAATGATGTTGAAGAATAGCGAACCTCAGGTACCGCTGGTGCGAAGGTGCTATCGGAACATGGAGGTAGGCGTTCTGGATATCCAGGGACACCATGTAATCCCCAGGTTCCATCGCCAGAATGATGGAACGTAACGTTTCCATCCTGAACTTGGGAACTCTGAGGAATTTGTTCAGAGACTTCAAGTTGAGGATAGGGCGATGAGAACCATTGGGTTTCTGCACCAGAAACAGAGAATAATAGTACCCCGTCCCTCGTTGTAATTGAGGAACGGGAACAATGACCCCTGCTTTCAGCAAGGACTCTATAGCTTCCTGAATCTGTAAAGTCTTGGTCTTGTCCTGAGAAGGACTCGTACAGAAAAACTGGTGGGGCGGTCTGTGCCGAAAAGACAGGGCGTACCCCTGGGAGACCACTTCTCGAACCCAGGCATCCGTGGTGGTATTGTGCCAGCACTGGGCAAATTGAAGAAGTCGGCCTCCCACTCTGGGGTCCCCCAGAGGGAGGCCCGTCCCGTCAGGCAGAAGGTTTATCTTCCTGCTTGGAAGAAGGGCGCCTGGCACTCCAGGCCTGCTTCTTTGGCTTAGAAGCGGCCTTGCTCGCCGACTACCTCAGAAAGGACTGACCTTTGGCCTTGCCCTGAACCCGAAAGGACCGAAAGGCAGAGCTCCGTACCTTGGTAGGTGCAGAAGCCGAAGGGAGGAAGGCTGATTTCGATTTAGCCAGAGTATCCACTATTTTGTCCAAGTCTGGACCAAAAAGAAACTCTCCATTAACAGGTAAGGCCTCCAGGCCCTTTTTGGAGTCTGCGTCAGCTCTCCAAGACCTCAGCCACAAGGACCAACGCGACGACACAGCTGCAGCCGACACCCGAGAGGTCAGCAGGCTTGCATCTAACGATGCTTCCCCAATGTAGGAAGCCGCATCCCTCATTTGTCCTATCAACGTTCTCTGGATCTCCGGAGCATCCTCCGGAAAGGTATCCTCCAAAGCGTTGGCCCAGCTCTCGATGGCCTTAGCCACCCAAGAGATGGCCATGGACGGATGGGCCACCGCCCCCGAGAGAGAGTAGATAGATTTTAAACAAGTCTCCACTTTCCTGTCCGTGGGATCTTTCAGGGAGGAGATCGACAGCAAAGGCAGCGTAGCGCTTTTAATTAAGCGGGTGACGTGGGAATCCACCGCAGGCAGAGTTTCCCACTTCCTGCAATGAGCCTCAGGAAAAGGATAGTTTGAAGCCAACCGTTTCTGCGGTTGGAATCTCTTGCTGGGCAACTGCCAGGCCCCTGCCATATGATCCGTTAACTGGTCGGACAGGGGAAAAACCGTCAAAGCTACTTTGGCCTTTTTAAAATTAGGGTACTTCGACCTGGGAGCCGGCGCATCCTCCTCTATATGAAAGATGGCCCACACTGCCCTAACCAATGCCGGCACATTAATGGAGGACTTAGCCTCCATCTCCTGGGCCCCGGCATCCGAGTCAGAGTCTTCATGGATCTCCCCGTCATCCGAAGACACGTCCGAGTCCGTGAACTGTGCCGCCAGTGAAGCCGAAACGGGTCGCTTGGACGCCTTTGGGGGCAAATCACTGTGCAACATAGACTGAAAAGCCGATGACGAAGCCGCCAGGCTCTGAACAGAGCTGGAGAGGACATCCACCCAGGGAGGGGGTACCGTTGGAGGATACCACTGAAAAGGTACCATCGACTGCTGCGGCACCGTGGGAGATTGTACGTATACAGGCAATCCCGCATAAGGACCCACAGGCTGAGACCCGGGAGGAGACTGCACCAGACACATCACACCCAGGGAACGGGGGATGGTAGGCTGGGGCAACGCCCTAGAAGGGACCGCAGTCGGGACCGCAAGCCGGTCCGCGATCGACGCCAGCACTTGCGTAAACATCGCCCATGGAGGATCCTGCGCCACCGGGGGTTTAGAGGGACCAGGTACCAGCTGGCACCGCCCGCACAGACCATCCTGAGATAAGTCCGCCCCGTGAACCCCTGCCGAACAGCGTCGGCAGGAAAACAACACAGGAGCCACGGAGCGCTCATTCTCCTCATCAGACATGACACAAAACTTTTGCAATAAAAATGTATCACCGAAACGAGGTAAGGCGTATAACACCCACGCACTCCCAAGTATGCAACCCAAACAGCCCACAATATGGTACTGAGGAGCACACCGCTGTATGTGACGGACCTCACAAATACGTAGATTTATATAAGTGAGGTACACAGAAAGAATACCCTTCCCCCACGCACCTGCGGGCCGTAGGAGAAGGAAAGGGATAGGTAAAAAGCTGATAGTAAGTAGAAAATAAGCACAGACAGCAGCACTAGCAAAAGTCACATACCATGCAGAGAAGTTATACTCACTGCACCTTCCGCTACAATCAACCTCCCAGATTCAGTGTCTGGGAGGGCTATAGCGCTGCGAACACTGTCCTTTGCAGGGGGAGAGGTACGCAGGGGGACTGGTCCACTGTATGCCGCCTGGGAGCTCTGCGATGCTGCCTGGAAGATGGCCGCCGGAGAGCACTGAGGAGGAGTGGCCAGGAGATAACAGCCCAGCGACGCCAGCACACATGAGAGAAGGCGCGCTGGGCTGAGGGGAGGAGCCGCTAAAGCAGGGAAGGCTGCCTCCCCTGCTAGTATTAAACCCCCAGGGAAGCCGGTTCCCTGCCGGTACTTACACCCTGGGGCATGCCACAGAGGGGGGAGCCCACCGCCGCTACTAGTGCCGCCGGTCTGTCCCCAGAGACCGGCGGCTTAAAGACTGCCTTTGATCCCCGCGCACAGCGCAAAGCGCTGCATGCGGCTTACCTGGCCCCATGTGTCTGGCAGCAGTCTGTGGGAGCTCCCGGAGCCACGCTAGTACTGACTCCGGGGTCCCGCTGCGATCCCCAGATCAGTAATGGCGTCTCAGCGCCAGCGGGGCTGTTGGAGCGGCAGCGTGGACGTCCAGATGGACAGTCTGATGCTGCCGCTCTGAAGATAGTAAAAATAAAGAAATAAAATCTTCTTTTAAAAAATAAAAATAAAGCTTAGGGGCTGCATAAGCAGCCCCACTGCCCAGGGTGACCCGACTCCGGCCGGGCACCAACTAAAAGTGAGGTGCCTGTGGCTCGGGGGCGGGGTATAGAGGAGGACGGACCCAAGTGCATCCTGGGAGCAGCAAAGCTTTAACTGCGTGGTGCCCGTGGATCCAGATCCAGCTATACCCCAAGGTCAACCCTGTGGACCCCCTATGGACCCTGAAGTAGAAACATATTATATACACTTACACACACATATATACACACATACTGTATATACACACATATATATACACATATATACAGAAAGAGACGACTCCTGTATGCATCTACGATCCTGAGTGCTGTATCCCAAGACTCAGGACCTCATTCAGAGTCGGTCGTTGCGGCCGAACGGTCGTTAGGGAAAAGGGGCCGGATATGCAAATGATGCACTCGCAAGTTGCGTCCTTAAGATCGGATCGTTAGCTGGCCGACCAAGGGGAGGATGCGGCCGTAAGACAAAAAATACGCCCCCTTCTCGTACGCATTACACGTCATCTCCGGCCATATAAGGATTAATTGAGACCATCGGTAACCATCGGAACTGGTCGCAGAGCTTAAGGTTGACCATACCCTCTCTTAAGCACTACGATCAGGTCAGTGTACAAACCTCCCATGTCACGTGTGCCATGACACTACTTTGTTAATTATGCACTCCCATAATCCGTATGCACTCCCATAAAACGCTGTTCGCATAATTAGGCACGCCTGCGTTCGGATCTCCACTCCCCCGTTTTCAAGCACCTTCCCCTGTTACCACCCACAAACGCCTCAATCTGTCACTCAAACTACCGACCTGGCTGTGTTCAAGGAGAGAGAAATTTCTGATCGTAGCAGCTAGTTTGCGCACGCGCATTGCGAACTTTACGCATGCGCAGTTTAGCTAACATCGGTGGCGTACGACCGTGCGGCCGCAACGACGGACTCTGAATGAGGTCCTCAGTATCAGATCGACAGTCGTGATGGTCGCAGCCCTCGGTCTGTGTGCGTAAGCCGAAACGTACTCAGGCTGGCCATCAGGGCTGGTCAGCTCTCTGCAGGAAGTCTGCATCAGATGACGCAGACCTTGGGCTTGGCGCACCTACAGAACAGGGGCAATACGCCCCCATTTTGTAGCACAGTCCCGGTCTCTGTCCCCACCCCACCCCAACACCGCAGAGGCTAAGGGGGGACTGTGAGCGATCACGCAGTACCCACTCTGCGCATGCATAGACCCCCAAACATCCTATATGTACGTAAACCATCGACTTGGTATAAAAATCGCATCAGGCCCTAAAAAGCACAAAAACTCCCAATAATACACAGATGGCTACAAGAAAAACCACAAGTAACAGAGCAACAAGAAACCAGCCTATATAACCGACATGTGCCGTACAGTTATATAAAGCGCTTATCCATTGCAAGAATGCCCATGGTGGTGTGCCCATGTATGGCAGGATACAGAGCGGTAAGCTTGCCTGCCCACCACTCACAACCACCCAGCTTGGGCACTGGCCTGGAAAATATCCCCATGCCCCTTTCACACAATCTCCTTCTGAGACTGACAACGCGGGCACTGCCCTCTCACCCGTCCTGATCACTGATAAATACAGAGCTCTCGTGAATCATTTTAGTGCCTAACAAACCTGTTTGAGCACATTACTAAAACCCTGATGTGTCATTCCAGGAAAGAGAATACATTGTGCAGAAATGCCGGCCTGGTCTCCCTATCCACATAAATACAGGACCCTAGGGGGAGTGATGGACTTAGACCCCAATTATGTCCTAGGAACACTATCTCTAATTACTAAGTGGGTGCAGTAAGACATCTAGGGAGGTGGATGCTACTGCGTCTGCCCTTGCCTCTGTTACCGGAGTCGCGGCCGCGATGCTAGTATCTGCCTTCCCCTGAAGTAGTAGCCGCTGAATGTGCAAGCCGGCGTCTGAATGCGCAAGCCCCGCAACGCCCACTATCAGCGTCTCTGTGGCAGGTGCAGTGCCTGCGTCTGACTGTGGCCTCTGGCTGCGGCTGTCCATCTGAGAACGCAGCTGAATTTGGCTGACACGCCCAAGACACTCCCTTAACCCGCCCACGAGACGGCCTTTATTTTGTGCATTCACTTCAGGCCGCCTCCCAGTCACCGCCCAGAAACGGCCATCACTTCGGTCCCATATCTGATACCGGCTGTCCTGATCGCATAAGCTTCTTTGCCCGTACACCCTGTGCAATGCATGCGCCATGCAGGGATGTCAGGACTTTGTTGCACATGCGCTGTTGCAAATAATCGCTCAACTGCGTCAACGTGGGCAACGCGTTGTAATTGCGTGCGATTTTGGATCAGGCGCCCTGGAATATATGGACAAAGCGGCTGCTCCTTGGCGGGTTTAGCTTTAAAATCTAAAGCAGGACCCATATTAGGTAGGAAACACACCGCGCTTTGCACCTGTCATTAGTGCGGCCGCTGTAAATTCACTGAGAAGCAGCAACTAGCACTTCATTCGTACTTGCATGTAGTATTATCTATAATCACAGAGAAGGTTCTATAAACATACTACATCTACATGCATGGGCAGAGCTACAGGGAGGGCATGGGGTGCAGCTGTCGGGGGCACAGAAGCGAGGAGCCCACCCTCCACCCCCTCGAGGCCTCAGCTTTCCTCTGAAAACAGTGGCGGAGACGTCTTCCGAGACCACATTTGGCATGGTTCAGCCAGCGAGCAGAGCGGGAAGTCAGTGGCACTGCCAGGCAACGAAGCTCACATCCCTCACTAACACGACACCAGCACTTCCTACCTCTCTTGTAGATTTTACACCATAACTTACATATATGTCTTTCATCATCCACTTTATCCAGCAGCCTGTCAGCCTCAGTTGTTGATGAACAATAACACCCAGCATGAATTGCAGGCCGCCATTATGGAAGCCGCAGGGCAGTAACAGCCGATTTAAACACACAGGTTCTAGGTTTAACCACGGATGCCCAGCTTAATCCAGCTTAATGCACCCATTCATACCTTGCCTGGGACGCTGGTGTAGTTGAAGGCGTAGATCTCTTCTATGTCCCTGTCGATACTCCCAGAGTAGCGCGTGCCAAACTGCGCTGGTTTGATGTCCGTCGGTCTGCTCACGGCCCTGGTAAACCTTCCTGCCATGAGAAGGACCAGCAGACACTGGCAGAGGCAGAATGTTACGCCCTCCGGCCTCATCTCACCGCTGAGTCCTGACCTCCGGACGCGGCTCTCTCAGTCCATCCAATACTGATCAGTGGGAATTATTATATTGTCTATAATCTCCGCACAGTGCGTCTGCACCGATTCCGGGCTTTGCTAAACGGGGAAGAGCTGGGAGGAGACAAAGGGAAAAGTTACATAAAGCATCAGATAGCAGTGACTATAGTATATTATTCTCTTATTATTAAACCCTGGAGGAGAATTATTAATTATAAGATTGTGATGCACCGAGGCTGAGCATAGAAATCTGTGGTCTGATCTGTACAGACCACAGTGAAATCTATCTATTCATCTATCTATCTCATATCTATCTATCTATCTATCTATGTATCTATGTATCTATCTATCTATGTATCTATCTATGTATCTCATATCTATCTATTTATCTATCTCATATCTATCTATCTATCTATATATCTAATATCTATCTATCTATCTATCTATCTATCTATCTATCTCATATCTATCTATGTATCTATCTATCTATGTATCTCATATCTATCTATCTATATATCTAATATCTATCTATCTCACATCTATCTATTTACCTATCTATCCTCATATCTATCTATCTATCTATCTATCTATCTATCTATCTATCTCATATCTATCTATGTATCTATGTATCTATCTATCTATGTATCTCATATCTATCTATTTATCTATCTCATATCTATCTATCTATCTATCTATCTATCTATCTATCTATCTATCTATCTATCTATCTATCTATATCATATCTATCTATCTCATATCTATCTGTCTGTCTATCTTTGTACATGTTATTATGGACAATGGTTAGAGACATTTCCTGGTAAAGAGATGTACAGTAAATGTAGTTACACAACATTAATACATGGGTAAATAGAATGAATCTGTGGATTACATACATAGCTGGCACAATGCATGCTGTAATGAGATTTATTTACCTGCTGGTGTATCAGGATGATGCTTTGTCCCCTTCTGTTCAGCTGGTGGCCTCGGGGCTGTCAGAGTCTCCCATTTCCAGTGCACATTATAACAATCACAGTCACCACTGTCTGCAGAGGAGAACAGGCACTTAGCAAAAGACACCAGCACCAGCAGCTGAGCTGTCCCTCCCTCTCTGGCATCTGATTGGATGTCCTGGGCGAAAAGGGACCGAGTACAGGACAGGTGACCAATCACACAACAATAATCTGCATTTCTCTCATTTTTTGCTTCTAAACCAAAAGGGTCAGGTGCAGAGGGAGCAGCAGGAGGACTATGGCGCCACCTGGTGCTGGAACATGGAATTGCTACGTACATATCTGCTATGACAGACCTCAATTATGAATTGCTGTAATGTGAGGCATGGGCTGTGTGTGCTACCTATGAGTTATACAATACAGAATTACAAGGACATTATTTTTCTTTTTTGCATCTAATTAATTTACATTTATTTACAATATATATATTTTTTACAAACTAAAATTATTCTCTACATATACTGTATTCTTTGTCCAGGGTGTAATAAATAGGTGTGAAGGGGCCACATGCCACATAGGAACATTTTGAAGGGGTCTTATCCCCTCTTCATCCTCCCCCTCCCCAACCACCTACACACTATGTCTACCATCTACTGATAACTCCTATTTCTTACGTTTTCCTCTGTAAAAGGAGTTATCTCAGGTTAGTGCAATTTATGATCAATTTGCTGAGAAATCTAATATTTCTCTGGGGCTCCTGTACTTACCGGCCATTCTCCCTTCCCCATACTCTGATAAGGGAAATGCGATGCCGTTACTGTTTATCAAACCTCTATTTCAGTTAAAATGATAACGCCACAATTGCTGATAATGGGGGAGAGTTATTAAAGCTTGGAGATAGATAAAGTACTAACAGAACAGCCCAAGGCAACATTTCACCCACTGCCCCTGCCCCCTCCAATTCATAATACAAAATATGCCACGCATCGGTCTTCCCAATTTATGATATGTCATAATACTATATAGAAATGCCCCAACTAACAGCAGAGCCCCAAAATCATTATATACCTCATAACACTACACCCCAATTCATAATATGACAAACACCAGTGCCACAAAATCATTATATGCCACACAGCTAGGCCACATATTCATTATATGCCACACATCTGTGCCACATATTCATTATATGCCACACATCTGTGACACATATTCATTATCTGCCAAACATCTGTGCCACATATTCATTATATACCACACAGCTGTGCCACATATTCATTATCTACCACACAGCTGGTCCACATATTCATTATATGCCAAACATTTGTGCCACATATTCAATATATGCCAAACACCAGTGCAACAAATTCATTATATGCCACACAGCTGGTCCACATATTCTTTATATGCCAAACACCAGTGCCACATATTCATTATCTGCCAAACACCAGTGCCACATATTCATTATATGCCACACAGCTGGTCCATATATTCATTATATGCCAAACACCAGTGCCACATATTCATTATATGCCACACAGCTGGTCCACATATTCATTATATGTTACACAGCTGGTCCACATATTCATTATATGCCAAACATCTTTGCCACATATTCATTATATGCCACAGTTGGTCCACATGTTCATTATATGCCAAACACCAGTGCCACATATTCATAATATGCCACAGCTGGTCCACATATTCATTATATGCCAAACGCCAGTGCAACATATTCATTATCTGCCAAACAGCTGGTCCACATATTCATTATATGCCAAACGCCAGTGCAACATATTCATTATATGCCAAACACCAGTGCCACATATTCATAATATGCCACAGCTGGTCCACATATTCATTATATGCCAAACGCCAGTGCAACATATTCATTATCTGCCAAACAGCTGGTCCACATATTCATTATATGCCAAACGCCAGTGCAACATATTCATTATATGCCAAACACCAGTGCCACATATTCATAATATGCCACAGCTGGTCCACATATTCATTATATGCCAAACACCAGGGCCACATATTCATTATATGCCACACAGCTGGTCCACATATTCATTTTATGCCAAATACCTGTGCCACATATTCATTATATGCCAAACATCTGTGCCACATATTCATTATATGCCAAACACCAGTGCCACATATTCATTATATGCCAAACACCAGGGCCACATATTTATTATATGCCACACAGCTGGTCCACATATTCATTATATGCCAAACACCAGGGCCACATATTCATTATATGCCACACAGCTGGTCCACATATTCATTTTATGCCAAATACCTGTGCCACATATTCATTATATGCCAAACATCTGTGCCACATATTCATTATATGCCAAACACCAGTGCCACATATTCATTATATGCCAAACACCAGGGCCACATATTTATTATATGCCACACAGCTGGTCCACATATTCATTATATGCCAAACATCTGTGCCACATATTCATTATATGCCAAACCCCAGGGCCACATATTCATTATATACCACACAGCTGGTCCACATATTCATTATATGCCAAACATCTATGCCACATATTCATTATATGCCAAACATCAGTGCCACATATTCATTATATGTTACACAGCTGGTCCACATATTCATTATATGCCACACATCTGTGCCACATATTCATTATATGCCAAACACCAGGGCCACATATTCATTATATGCCACACAGCTGGTCCACATATTCATTATATGCCAAACATCTGTGCCACATATTCATTATATGCCACACAGCTGGTCCACATATTCATTATATGCCAAACACCAGTGCCACATATTCATTATATGTTACACAGCTGGTCCACATATTCATTATATGCCAAACATCTGTGCCACATATTCATTATATGCCACACAGCTGGTCCACATATTCATTATATGCCAAACACCAGTGCCACATATTCATTATATGTTACACAGCTGGTCCACATATTCATTATATGCCAAACATCTGTGCCACATATTCATTATATGCCACACAGCTGGTCCACATATTCATTATATGCCAAACACCAGTGCCACATATTCATTATATGTTACACAGCTGGTCCACATATTCATTATATGCCAAACATTTATGCCACATATTCATTATATGCCAAACACCAGTGCCACATATTCATTATATGTTACACAGCTGGTCCACATATTCATTATATGCCAAACATCTGTGCCACATATTCATTATATGCCAAACACCAGTGCCACATATGCATTATATGTTACACAGCTGGTCCACATATTCATTATATGTCAAACATCTGTGCCACATATTCATTATATGCCAAACATCTATGCTACATATTCATTATATGCCAAACACCAGTGCCACATATTCATTATATGTTACACAGCTGGTCCACATATTCATTATATGACAAACATCTGTGCCACATATTCATTATATGCCAAACACCAGTGCCACATATTCATTATATGTTACACAGCTGGTCCACATATTCATTATATGACAAACATCTGTGCCACATATTATATGCCAAACATCTGTGCCACATATTCATTATATGCCAAACACCAGTGGCACATATTCATTATATGTTACACAGCTGGTCCACATATTCATTATATGCCAAACACCAGTGCCACATATTCATTATATGTTACACAGCTGGTCCACATACTCATTTTATGCCACACAGCTGGTCCACATATTCATTATATGCCAAACACCAGTGCCACATATTCATTATATGCCACACAGCTGGTCCACATATTCATTATATGGCACACAGCTGGTCCACATATTCATTATATGCCAAACACCAGTGCCACATATTCATTATATGTTACACAGCTGGTCCACATATTCATTATATGTCAAACATCTATGCCACATATTCATTATATGCCAAACACCAGTGCCACATATTCATTATATGTCACACAGCTGGTCCACATATTCATTATATGCCAAACACCAGTGCCACATATTCATTATATGGCACACAGCTGGTCCACATATTCATTATATGCCAAACACCAGTGCCACATATTCATTATATGTTACACAGCTGGTCCACATATTCATTATATGTCAAACATCTATGCCACATATTCATTATATGCCAAACACCAGTGCCACATATTCATTATATGTCACACAGCTGGTCCACATATTCATTATATGCCAAACACCAGTGCCACATATTCATTATATGCCACACAGCTGGTCCACATATTCATTATATGGAACACAGCTGGTCCACATATTCATTATATGCCAAACACCAGTGCCACATATTCATTATATGTTACACAGCTGGTCCACATATTCATTATATGCCAAACATCTATGCCACATATTAATTATATGCCAAACACCAGTGCCACATATTCATTATATGTCACACAGCTGGTCCACATATTCATTATATGTCACACATCTGTGCAACATATTATATGCCAAACATCTGTGCCACATATTCATTATATGCCAAACACCAGGGCCACATATTCATTATATGTTACACAGCTGGTCCACATATTAATTTTATGCCAAACATCTGTGCCACATATTCATTATATGCCACACAGCTGGTCCACATATTCATTATATGTTACACAGCTAGTGCACATATTCATTATATGCCACACATCTGTGCCACATATTATATGTCAAACATCTGTGCCACATATTCATTATATGCCAAACATCTGTGCCACATATTCATTATATGCCAAACACCAGTGCCACATATTCATTATATGCCACACAGCTGGTCCACATATTCATTATATGCCAAATACCAGTGCCACATATTCATTATAAGCCACACAGTTGGTCCACATATTCATTATATGCCACACATCTGTGACACATATTATATGCCAAACATCTGTGCCACATATTCATTATATGCCAAACACCAGTGGCACAAATTCATTATATGCCAAACAACAGTGGCCACACAGCTGGGCTATATATTCATTATATGCCACACAGCTGTATCCTAACTTCATAATTATGCAACACATCGATGTCTCCAATACATAAAACATGCCACACATTTGTGCCTTTGATACATAATATGCCACACATTGTGCCCCAATATATAATATGCTACACATTTGTGCATCCAATACATAATACGTCACATAGCTGTGAATCATGCCACACAATGCCCACTGGCATCACTAGGAGGGTGCGGGCCGAACCGGGTGCCACCATCCGAGGGGGTGACATCAAAATAGCAGAGCTGCTCTACTATTTATTTTTGTCACGCTGTCGGATGGTGTCACCCAGCGGCCACAACGCAGAGAGAGGCTGGGGAACGGCTGTGGGACACCCCCCGCAGCTGCCGGAGCCCACTGTGTGCTGAGAACAGGGCACGTGACATGTGTTCACGCCCCCAATATTTGCACACATAAGGGGTGTGGCTTCGTGGGTCAAGGCCACGCCCCCTTGCACGCCTTCACAGCGCAAGAGGAGTCCTGCCAACCGCACCAAAGTAAGTGACGCAGCTAACAATGCCCCAATATATATGCCACATATGCGCCCTAAATTCTTTATATACCATACAACTGGGCCCCAAATACATTATGCCTCACATCTGTGCATCCGTACCTCAATACATATTTATGCCACACTTCTGTGCCCCAATTTATATCAGCATCTATTACCCCTAATTCCCCCACCCCCTACACACACTGCCAGGACTCATTAACACACACACTCCCTCTCCCAGGACTCATTAACCCACCCCACACTCACTCACCCTGCCAGTGCTCATTAACCCACCCCACACACACTCACCCTGCCAGTGCTCATTAACCCACCCCACACGCACTCACCCTGCCAGTGCTCATTAACCCACCCCACACACACTCACCCTGCCAGTGCTCATTAACCCACCCCACACACACTCACCCTGCCAGTGCTCATTAATCCAGCCCACACACACTCACCCTGCGGGACTCATTAACCCACCCCACACACACTCACCCTGTCAGTGCTCATTAACCCACCCTATACGCACTCACCCTGCCAGTGCTCATTAACCCACCCCACACACACTCACTCTGCCAGTGCTCATTAACCCACCCCACACGCACTCACCCTGCCAGTGCTCATTAACCCACCCCGCACACACTCACCCTGCCAGTGCTCATTAACCCACCCCACACACACTGACCCTGCCAGGACTCATTAACCCACCCTACACACACTCACCCTGCCAGGACTCATTAACCCACCCCACACACACTCACCCTGCCAGGACTCATTAACCCACCCTACACACACTCACCCTGCCAGTGCTCAGTACCCCATACTTGCCGACAAACAGCTCCCTCCTTCCGGGAGGGAGCTGATTGTCGGCTAATAGCAGGGGGCGTGTCTGGATAGCTGTGACACGTTGGGGGTGGAGCCGGGGCGGGGCCACATGATTACATCATCGTGGCCCTGCCCCCTCTTCACAATGCCGTTAATTTCGGCACTGTGAAGCAGCGGGGATTTCTAGTGTATTCTGGGGGAATGTCGGTAGGCTTGCCTGCCTTTCCGGGGGGCCGGGAGTGGCACCTGATATTCGGGAGGCTCCCGGCCAAATCGGGAGGGTAGGCAAGCCTGCATCAAGCCACCCCACACACTTTCTCCTCACCAAAAAGTAATAACATACCTTTACCAGGCTCCATTTAGCAGCAGCAGCTCCGCGTATTGTCTAGGAGGGCGGAGCTTCTGATGTGAGTGACAGGCTGGCACTGGGAGGAAAGGAGAGGACTGGAGGGGGAGGGGCCACCAGTGCTGCTGACAGGTGACGGTGCCAGGTGCTGGGGGAGTTTCTGCATCATCCTTGGTCATCAGTAGGCCAGGACTGAAAGAGTTATCCATCTTCTTTTTTTTTTGTGGACTCAGTGGCGCTCTCCAGTGGCTGACGCCCCCCAGCCCTGCTCCATGCTGCCATGTTACAGGCTGTGTTTGAAAAATTATAGTTAGGAGCTGTTTGGTTGGTACTTTAACTCTCTCCACTTTACCTCTCTCAAAGCTTTGATAAATCTACTCCAAAGTCTTTCCAGCCTTGCTGAATCCCCACCAGGATGAACGCGCACGCTAGCAACACAGAAAAGAACAGCGATGTGATGGGGAGGGGGACCTGACATGGTAAATAGCGCTGCCAATGACAGCAACAGCGTGCAGTGTATACCGTCCGTTGTAGTATTAATGATAGACGGAGCCCTGATAGCGGCAATAAGGTTTTACCTTTTATCACTGCTATAAAACGTTTCTTATCATCAGTACAACTGAGCTATAATTCCGCTGGGGCTTCCACTGCAGATCTACGGATGTGTGAGCCGCCTTTATAATTCCACTATGGTGAGGCAAAGAATAAAAAATCTCCCCCTATTTCCCCCAATCTCCCCCTATTTCCCCCAAATATCCTCCAATCTCCCCCTATTTTTCCATCTATTCTCCCCCTATTCCTCCTGTCTCTCCTATTCTTCCCCATACTTCTTCTGCCTTCCCCTATTCTTCCCCCTATTCCTCCTGTCTCCCATATTCTTCCCCATACTTCTCCTGCCTTCCCCTATTCTTCCCCCTATTCCTCCTGTCTCCCGTATTCTTCCTCATACTTCTCCTGCCTTCCCCTATTCTGCCCCCTATTCCTCCTGTCTCCCCTATTCTTCCCCATACTTCTCCTGCCTTCCCCTATTCTTCCCCCTGTTCCTCCTGTCTCCCCTATTCTTCCTCATACTTCTCCTGCCTTCCCCTATTCTTCCCCCTATTCCTCCTGTCTCCCCGATTCTTCCCGCTACTCCTACGGCCTTCCCCTATTCTTCCCCCTACTTCTCCTCCCTCCCCCTATTCATCCCCCTGTTCCTCCTGTCTCCCGTATTCTTCCTCATACTTCTCCTGCCTTCCCCTATTCTTCCCCCTATTCCACCTGTCTCCCCTATTCTTCCCCATACTTCTCCTGCCTTCCCCTATTCTTCCCCCTGTTCCTCCTGTCTCCCCTATTCTTCCCCATACTTCTCCTGCCTTCCCTTATTCTTCCTCCTGTTCCTCCTGTCTCCCCTATTCTTCCCCGTTCTACTCCTGCCTTCCCTTATTCTTCCCCATACTTCTCCTGCCTTCCCCTATTCTTCCCCCTGTTCCTCCTGTCTCCCCTATTCTTACCCCTACTTCTCCTGCCTTCCCTTATTCTTCCTCCTGTCTCCCCTATTCTTCCCCATACTTCTCCTGCCTTCCCCTATTCTTCCCCCTATTTCTGCTGTCTCCCCTATTCTTCCCCATACTCCTCCTGCCTTCCCCTATTCTTCCTCCTGTTCCTCTTGTTTCCCCTATTCTTCCCCGTTCTTCTCCTGCCATCCCCTATTCTTCCGCATACTACTCCTGCCTTCCCCTATTCTTCCCCCCTGTTCCTCTTGTTTCCCCTATTCTTCCCCATACTTTTCCTGCCTTCCCCAATTCTTCCTCCTGTCTCCCCTATTCTTCCCCATACTTCTCCTGCCTTCCCCTATTCTTCCCCCTGTTCCTCCTGTCTCCCCTATTCTTACCCATACTTCTCCTGCCTACCCCTATTGTTCCCCCTGTTCCTCCTGTCTCCCCTATTCTTCCCCATACTTCTCCTGCCTTCCCCTATTCTTCCCCCTGTTCCTGCTGTCCCCTATTTTTCCCCCTACTTCTCCTGACTTCCCCTATTCTTCCCCCTGCTCCTCCTGTCTCCCCTATTCTTCCCCATACTTCTCCTGCCTTCCCCTATTCTACCCCCTATTCCTCCTGTCTCCCCTATTCTTCCCCCTACTTCTCCTGCCTTCCATATACTTCTCCTGCCTTCCCCTATTCTTCCTCCTGTCTCCCCTATTCTTCCCCCTGTTCCTCCTGTCTCCCCTATTCTTCCCCATACTTCTCCTGCCTACCCCTATTCTTCCCCCTGTTCCTCCTGTTTCCCCTATTCTTCCCCATACTTCTCCTGCCTTCCCCTATTCTTCCCCCTGTTCCTCCTGTCTCCCCTATTCTTCCCCCTACTTCTACTGCCTTCCCCTATTCTTCCCCCTGCTCCTCCTGTCTCCCCTATTCTTCCCCATACTTCTCCTGCCTTCCCCATACTTATCCTGCCTTCCCCTATTCTTCCCCATACTCCTCCTGCCTTCCCCTATTCTTCCTCCTGTTCCTCCTGTCTCCCCTATTCTTCCCCGTTCTTCTCCTGCATTCCCCTATTCTTCCCCATACTTCTCCTGTCTTCCCCTATTCTTCCCCCTGTTCCTCCTGACTCCCCTATTCTTACCCATACTTCTCCTGCCTACCCCTATTCTTCCCCCTGTTCCTCCTGTCTCCCCTATTCTTCCCCATACTTCTCCTGCCTTCCCCTATTCTTCCCCCTGTTCCTCCTGTTTCCCCTATTCTTCCCCCTACTTCTCCTGCCATCCCCTATTCTTCCCCCTGCTCCTCCTGTCTCCCCTATTCTTCCCCAAACTTCTCCTGCCTTCCCCTATTCTACCCCCTGTTCCTCCTGTCTGCCCTATTCTTCCCCCTACTTCTCCTGCCTTCCCCATACTTCTCCTGCCTTCCCCTATTCTTCCCCATACTTCTCCCGCCTTCCCCTATTCTTCCTCCTGTCTCCCCTATACTTTCCACTGTTCCTCCTGTCTCCCCTATTCTTCCCCATACTTCTCCTGCCTTCCCCTATTCTTCCCCCTGTTCCTCCTGTCTCCCCTATTCTTCCCCATACTTCTCCTGTCTTCCCCTATTCTTCCTCCTGTCTCCCCTATTCTTTCCCCTACTTCTCCTGTCTCCCCTATTCTTCCCCATGTTCCTCCTGTCTCTCCTATTCTTCCCCAAACTTCTCCTTCCTAACCCTATTCTTCCCCCTGTTCCTCCTGTCTCCCCTATTCTTCCCCATACTTCTCCTGCCTTCCCCTATTCTACCCCCTGTTCCTCCTATCTCCCTTATTCTTCCCCCTACTTCTCCTGCCTTCCCTTATTCTTCCCCCTGCTCCTCCTGTCTCCCCTATTCTTCCCCATACTTCTCCTGCCTTCCCCTATTCTACCCCCTGTTCCTCCTGTCTCCCCTATTCTTCCCCCTACTTCTCCTGCCTTCCCTTATTCTTCCCCCTGCTCCTCCTGTCTCCCCTATTCTTCCCCATACTTCTCCTGCCTTCCCCTATTCTACCCCCTTTTCCTCCTGTCTCCCCTATTCTTCCCCCTACTTCTCCTGCCTTCCCCTATTCTTCCTCCAGTCTCCCCTATTCTTCCCCCTACTTCTCCTGCCTTCCCCTATTCTTCCTACTGTCTCCCCTATTCTTCCCCATACTTCTCCTGCCTTCCCCTATTCTTCCTCCTGTCTCCCCTATTCTTCCCCATACTTCTCCTGCCTTCCCCTATTCTTCCCCTATTCCTCCTGTCTCCCCTATTCTTCTCCATACTTCTCCTGCCTTCCCCTATTCTTCCCCCTGTTCCTCCTGTCTCCCCTATTCTTCCCCATACTTCTCCTGCCTACCCCTATTCTTCCCCCTGTTCCTCCTGTTTCCCCTATTCTTCCCCATACTTCTCCTGCCTTCCCCTATTCTTCCCCCTGTTCCTCCTGTCTCCCCTATTCTTCCCCCTACTTCTACTGCCTTCCCCTATTCTTCCCCCTGCTCCTCCTGTCTCCCCTATTCTTCCCCATACTTCTCCTGCCTTCCCCTATTCTTCCCCATACACCTCCTGCCTTCCCCTATTCTTCCTCCTGTTCCTCCTGTCTCCCCTATTCTTCCCCGTTCTTCTCCTGCCTTCCCCTATTCTTCCCCATACTTCTCCTGTCTTCCCCCTGTTCCTCCTGTCTCCCCTACTCTGCCCCATACTTCTCCTGCCTTCCCCTATTCTTCCTCCTGTCTCCCCTATTCTTCCCCATACTTCTCCTGCCTTCCCCTATTCTTCCCCCTATTCCTCCTGTCTCCCCTATTCTTCTCCATACTTCTCCTGCCTTCCCCTATTCTTCCCCCTGTTCCTCCTGTCTCCCCTATTCTTCCCCATACTTCTCCTGCCTACCCCTATTCTTCCCCCTGTTCCTCCTGTTTCCCCTATTCTTCCCCATACTTCTCCTGCCTTCCCCTATTCTTCCCCCTGTTCCTCCTGTTTCCCCTATTCTTCCCCCTACTTCTCCTGCCTTCCCCTATTCTTCCCCCTGCTCCTCCTGTCTCCCCTATTCTTCCCCAAACTTCTCCTGCCTTCCCCTATTCTACCCCCTGTTCCTCCTGTCTGCCCTATTCTTCCCCCTACTTCTCCTGCCTTCCCCATACTTCTCCTGCCTTCCCCTATTCTTCCCCATACTTCTCCTGCCTTCCCCTATTCTTCCTCCTGTCTCCCCTATACTTTCCCCTGTTCCTCCTGTCTCCCCTATTCTTCCCCATACTTCTCCTGCCTTCCCCTATTCTTCCCCCTGTTCCTCCTGTCTCCCCTATTCTTCCCCATACTTCTCCTGCCTTCCCCTATTCTTCCTCCTGTCTCCCCTATTCTTTCCCCTACTTCTCCTGTCTCCCCTATTCTTCCCCCTGTTCCTCCTGTCTCTCCTATTCTTCCCCAAACTTCTCCTTCCTAACCCTATTCTTCCCCCTGTTCCTCCTGTCTCCCCTATTCTTCCCCATACTTCTCCTGCCTTCCCCTATTCTACCCCCTGTTCCTCCTATCTCCCCTATTCTTCCCACTACTTCTCCTGCCTTCCCTTATTCTTCCCCCTGCTCCTCCTGTCTCCCCTATTCTTCCCCATACTTCTCCTGCCTTCCCCTATTCTACCCCCTGTTCCTCCTGTCTCCCCTATTCTTCCCCCTACTTCTCCTGCCTTCCCTTATTCTTCCCCCTGCTCCTCCTGTCTCCCCTATTCTTCCCCATACTTCTCCTGCCTTCCCCTATTCTACCCCCTGTTCCTCCTGTCTCCCCTATTCTTCCCCCTACTTCTCCTGCCTTCCCCTATTCTTCCCCCAGTTTCCCCTATTCTTCCCCCTACTTCTCCTGCCTTCCCCTATTCTTCCTACTGTCTCCCCTATTCTTCCCCATACTTCTCCTGCCTTCCCCTATTCTTCCTCCTGTCTCCCCTATGCTTCCCCATACTTCTCCTGCCTTCCCCTATTCTTCCCCCTATTCCTCCTGTCTCCCCTATTCTTCCCCCTACTTCTCCTGCCTTCCCCTATTCTTCCCCCTGTTCCTCCTGTCTCCCCTATTCTTCCCCATACTTCTCCTGCCTACCCCTATTCTTCCCCCTGTTCCTCCTGTTTCCCCTATTCTTCCCCATACTTCTCCTGCCTTCCCCTATTCTTCCCCCTGTTCCTCCTGTTTCCCCTATTCTTCCCCCTACTTCTCCTGCCTTCCCCTATTCTTCCCCCTGCTCCTCCTGTCTCCCCTATTCTTCCCCAAACTTCTCCTGCCTTCCCCTATTCTACCCCCTGTTCCTCCTGTCTGCCCTATTCTTCCCCCTACTTCTCCTGCCTTCCCCATACTTCTCCTGCCTTCCCCTATTCTTCCCCATACTTCTCCTGCCTTCCCCTATTCTTCCTCCTGTCTCCCCTATACTTTCCCCTGTTCCTCCTGTCTCCCCTATTCTTCCCCATACTTCTCCTGCCTTCCCCTATTCTTCCCCCTGTTCCTCCTGTCTCCCCTATTCTTCCCCATAGTTCTCCTGCCTTCCCCTATTCTTCCTCCTGTCTCCCCTATTCTTTCCCCTACTTCTCCTGTCTCCCCTATTCTTCCCCCTGTTCCTCCTGTCTCTCCTATTCTTCCCCAAACTTCTCCTTCCTAACCCTATTCTTCCCCCTGTTCCTCCTGTCTCCCCTATTCTTCCCCATACTTCTCCTGCCTTCCCCTATTCTACCCCCTGTTCCTCCTATCTCCCCTATTCTTCCCCTTACTTCTCCTGCCTTCCCTTATTCTTCCCCCTGCTCCTCCTGTCTCCCCTATTCTTCCCCATACTTCTCCTGCCTTCCCCTATTCTACCCCCTGTTCCTCCTGTCTCCCCTATTCTTCCCCCTACTTCTCCTGCCTTCCCTTATTCTTCCCCCTGCTCCTCCTGTCTCCCCTATTCTTCCCCATACTTCTCCTGCCTTCCCCTATTCTACCCCCTGTTCCTCCTGTCTCCCCTATTCTTCCCCCTACTTCTCCTGCCTTCCCCTATTCTTCCCCCAGTCTCCCCTATTCTTCCCCCTACTTCTCCTGCCTTCCCCTATTCTTCCTACTGTCTCCCCTATTCTTCCCCATACTTCTCCTGCCTTCCCCTATTCTTCCTCCTGTCTCCCCTATTCTTCCCCATACTTCTCCTGCCTTCCCCTATTCTTCCCCCTATTCCTCCTGTCTCCCCTATTCTTCCCCCTACTTCTCCTGCCTTCCCCTATTCTACCCCCTATTCCTCCTGTCTCCCCTATTCTTCCCCCTACTTCTCCTGCCTTCCCCTATTCTTCCCCCTATTCCTCCTGTCTCCCCTATTCTTCCCCATACTTCTCCTGCCTTCCCCTATTCTTCCTCCTGTCTCCCCTATTCTTCCCCATACTTCTCCTGCCTTCCCCTATTCTTCCCCCTATTCCTCCTGTCTCCCCTATTCTTCCCCATACTTCTCCTGCCTTCCCCTATTCTACCCCCTGTTCCTCCTGTCTCCCCTATTCTTCCCCCTACTTCTCCTGCCTTCCCCTATTCTTCCCCCTGTATCCCCTATTCTTCCCCCTACTTCTCCTACCTTCCCCTATTCTTCCTACTGTCTCCCCTATTCTTCCCCCTACTTCTCCTGCCTTCCCCTATTCTACCCCCTATTCCTCCTGTCTCCTCTATTCTTCCCCCTATTCCTCCTGTCTCCCCTATTCTTCCCCATACTTCTCCTGCCTTCCCCTATTCTTCCCCCTGTTCCTCCTGTCTCCCCTATTCTTCCCCCTACTTCTCCTGCCTTCCCCTATTCTTCCCCCAGTCTCCCCTATTCTTCCCCCTACTTCTCCTGCCTTCCCCTATTCTTCCTACTGTCTCCCCTATTCTTCCCCATACTTCTCCTGCCTTCCCCTATTCTTCCTCCTGTCTCCCCTATTCTTCCCCATACTTCTCCTGCCTTCCCCTATTCTTCCCCCTATTCCTCCTGTCTCCCCTATTCTTCTCCATACTTCTCCTGCCTTCCCCTATTCTTCCCCCTGTTCCTCCTGTCTCCCCTATTCTTCCCCATACTTCTCCTGCCTACCCCTATTCTTCCCCCTGTTCCTCCTGTTTCCCCTATTCTTCCCCATACTTCTCCTGCCTTCCCCTATTCTTCCCCCTGTTCCTCCTGTCTCCCCTATTCTTCCCCATACTTCTCCTGCCTACCCCTATTCTTCCCCCTGTTCCTCCTGTTTCCCCTATTCTTCCCCATACTTCTCCTGCCTTCCCCTATTCTTCCCCCTGTTCCTCCTGTTTCCCCTATTCTTCCCCCTACTTCTCCTGCCTTCCCCTATTCTTCCCCCTGCTCCTCCTGTCTCCCCTATTCTTCCCCAAACTTCTCCTGCCTTCCCCTATTCTACCCCCTGTTCCTCCTGTCTGCCCTATTCTTCCCCCTACTTCTCCTGCCTTCCCCATACTTCTCCTGCCTTCCCCTATTCTTCCCCATACTTCTCCTGCCTTCCCCTATTCTTCCTCCTGTCTCCCCTATACTTTCCCCTGTTCCTCCTGTCTCCCCTATTCTTCCCCATACTTCTCCTGCCTTCCCCTATTCTTCCCCCTGTTCCTCCTGTCTCCCCTATTCTTCCCCATACTTCTCCTGCCTTCCCCTATTCTTCCTCCTGTCTCCCCTATTCTTTCCCCTACTTCTCCTGTCTCCCCTATTCTTCCCCCTGTTCCTCCTGTCTCTCCTATTCTTCCCCAAACTTCTCCTTCCTAACCCTATTCTTCCCCCTGTTCCTCCTGTCTCCCCTATTCTTCCCCATACTTCTCCTGCCTTCCCCTATTCTACCCCCTGTTCCTCCTATCTCCCCTATTCTTCCCCCTACTTCTCCTGCCTTCCCTTATTCTTCCCCCTGCTCCTCCTGTCTCCCCTATTCTTCCCCATACTTCTCCTGCCTTCCCTTATTCTTCCCCCTGCTCCTCCTGTCTCCCCTATTCTTCCCCATACTTCTCCTGCCTTCCCCTATTCTACCCCCTGTTCCTCCTGTCTCCCCTATTCTTCCCCCTACTTCTCCTGCCTTCCCCTATTCTTCCCCCAGTCTCCCCTTTTCTTCCCCCTACTTCTCCTGCCTTCCCCTATTCTTCCTACTGTCTCCCCTATTCTTCCCCATACTTCTCCTGCCTTCCCCTATTCTTCCTCCTGTCTCCCCTATTCTTCCCCATACTTCTCCTGCCTTCCCCTATTCCTCCTGTCTCCCCTATTCTTCCCCCTACTTCTCCTGCCTTCCCCTATTCTTCCCCCTGTTCCTCCTGTCTCCCCTATTCTTCCCCATACTTCTCCTGCCTACCCCTATTCTTCCCCCTGTTCCTCCTGTTTCCCCTATTCTTCCCCATACTTCTCCTGCCTTCCCCTATTCTTCCCCCTGTTCCTCCTGTTTCCCCTATTCTTCCCCCTACTTCTCCTGCCTTCCCCTATTCTTCCCCCTGCTCCTCCTGTCTCCCCTATTCTTCCCCAAACTTCTCCTGCCTTCCCCTATTCTACCCCCTGTTCCTCCTGTCTGCCCTATTCTTCCCCCTACTTCTCCTGCCTTCCCCATACTTCTCCTGCCTTCCCCTATTCTTCCCCATACTTCTCCTGCCTTCCCCTATTCTTCCTCCTGTCTCCCCTATACTTTCCCCTGTTCCTCCTGTCTCCCCTATTCTTCCCCATACTTCTCCTGCCTTCCCCTATTCTTCCCCCTGTTCCTCCTGTCTCCCCTATTCTTCCCCATACTTCTCCTGCCTTCCCCTATTCTTCCTCCTGTCTCCCCTATTCTTTCCCCTACTTCTCCTGTCTCCCCTATTCTTCCCCCTGTTCCTCCTGTCTCTCCTATTCTTCCCCAAACTTCTCCTTCCTAACCCTATTCTTCCCCCTGTTCCTTCTGTCTCCCCTATTCTTCCCCATACTTCTCCTGCCTTCCCCTATTCTACCCCCTGTTCCTCCTATCTTCCCTATTCTTCCCCCTACTTCTCCTGCCTTCCCTTATTCTTCCCCCTGCTCCTCCTGTCTCCCCTATTCTTCCCCATACTTCTCCTGCCTTCCCCTATTCTACCCCCTGTTCCTCCTGTCTCCCCTATTCTTCCCCCTACTTCTCCTGCCTTCCCTTATTCTTCCCCCTGCTCCTCCTGTCTCCCCTATTCTTCCCCATACTTCTCCTGCCTTCCCCTATTCTACCCCCTGTTCCTCCTGTCTCCCCTATTCTTCCCCCTACTTCTCCTGCCTTCCCCTATTCTTCCCCCAGTCTCCCCTATTCTTCCCCCTACTTCTCCTGCCTTCCCCTATTCTTCCTACTGTCTCCCCTATTCTTCCCCATACTTCTCCTGCCTTCCCCTATTCTTCCTCCTGTCTCCCCTATTCTTCCCCATACTTCTCCTGCCTTCCCCTATTCTTCCCCCTATTCCTCCTGTCTCCCCTATTCTTCCCCCTACTTCTCCTGCCTTCCCCTATTCTACCCCCTATTCCTCCTGTCTCCCCTATTCTTCCCCCTACTTCTCCTGCCTTCCCCTATTCTTCCCCCTATTCCTCCTGTCTCCCCTATTCTTCCCCATACTTCTCCTGCCTTCCCCTATTCTTCCTCCTGTCTCCCCTATTCTTCCCCATACTTCTCCTGCCTTCCCCTATTCTTCCCCCTATTCCTCCTGTCTCCCCTATTCTTCCCCATACTTCTCCTGCCTTCCCCTATTCTACCCCCTGTTCCTCCTGTCTCCCCTATTCTTCCCCCTACTTCTCCTGCCTTCCCCTATTCTTCCCCCTGTATCCCCTATTCTTCCCCCTACTTCTCCTACCTTCCCCTATTCTTCCTACTGTCTCCCCTATTCTTCCCCCTACTTCTCCTGCCTTCCCCTATTCTACCCCCTATTCCTCCTGTCTCCTCTATTCTTCCCCCTATTCCTCCTGTCTCCCCTATTCTTCCCCATACTTCTCCTGCCTTCCCCTATTCTTCCCCCTGCTCCTCCTGTCTCCCCTATTCTTCCCCAAACTTCTCCTGCCTTCCCCTATTCTACCCCCTGTTCCTCCTGTCTCCCGTATTCTTCCCCCTACTTCTCCTGCCTTCCCCTATTCTTCCCCCTGTCTCCCCTATTCTTCCCCCTACTTCTCCTGCCTTTCCCTATTCTTCCTACTGTCTCCCCTATTCTTCCCCATACTTCTCCTGCCTTCCCCTATTCTTCCTCCTGTCTCCCCTATTCTTCCCCATACTTCTCCTGCCTTCCCCTATTCTTCCCCCTATTCCTCCTGTCTCCCCTATTCTTCCCCCTACTTCTCCTGCCTTCCCCTATTCTACCCCCTATTCCTCCTGTCTCCCCTATTCTTCCCCCTATTCCTCCTGTCTCCCCTATTCTTCCCCATACTTCTCCTGCCTTCCCCCTGCTCCTCCTGTCTCCCCTATTCTTCCCCAAACTTCTCCTGCCTTCCCCAATTCTACCCCCTGTTCCTCCTGTCTGCCCTATTCTTCCCCCTACTTCTCCTGCCTTCCCCATACTTTGTCCAGGTACACTGTTACTTGCACTATATTACCACCGCACAATGCCACTAACCACCAGGGTGTTAGTTATCATACCATGTGGCGCACTGCCAAGCAATACCCTTGCACCTAGGCTGCTCTATACAGTTACTATAAACCTGTACATCCCTTTGCCTCTATGCTACATGTTGTTTCTACCTGGTTAGATAAACCTAAGACCTCGTTAAACTGTACCACGTGTGGACTCTCCGCCAGCAGCACCGACATACCGCGTAACACGCTAACCACCATTATACGCTCTGGCCAAGTGCTTTGTCATCCCAACGGACAAATATAATAACACCCAGTGTGCTGAACCCAGGCATGTCTTCCGCTGGGACATACTGCTAACAGGCTACCGATGCAGTCCAGCAGCCACAAGTAAATAGGTTGTGTACTCCAGCGTCCTACTGCCTGCTGCGCAATACTCTGCTAATACTTGTTTGCATGAGAAGTTTTCATGTAAAAGAATTTACACATTTTATGATCCCGGGATTGTCACATTGGGGCAGAACCATCATATTATGATTTGTTATTTATATGTTGCTACATATATCCAAAAAAGGGGGTAGAGGTCTACCCAGCTCCCGGCGCTAATGTGAAATTGATAAAGACTGTCAATAGTGATCAGCCGCAAATGCTTAGAGTTTGGTGTAAACTCCAATAGAAATACATATAGAACAACACAGGCACTGATCAGAAATCACAGCTGACTAAACTGAATGATCTTACATGCAATTAGGCACAACCTGGAAAAGTGTGAATAATAGATACATTTTACTTATAAATGATAATATCTCATAAAATGAATGCAAGTAATATACACGATACATGAAACAGGAAAAGACTTTACATATAAATGAATATAAAAAATGTTGTGGCAAAATGAGCCCTCTAATGAGCGGAATGGGTATGAAATACCGCCGGCAGCGGCAGGCCGACATCAGCAAAGGTCCGAGCAGCGGAAGCCCGACAGCGCTGGAAATCCCGATCGTGGATAGGTGAGTATCTACTAACCTAACCTAACCCCCGTAACCCTCCTTAGGGGTGCCTAACCCTAACCTCCCCCCCAAGTGCCTAACCCTAATCCCCCCTCTAAGTGCCTAACCCTAACCACCCCCTTCCCCGCTTCCTAAACCTAAGTCCCCCGGGGGGGTGCCTAACCCTAAGTCCCCCCCGGGGGTGCCTAATCCTAACCCTCCCTCCCCCTAGCCCAACCCTAACCCTCCTGGGGGAGTGCCTAACCCTAAGTCCCCCCCGGGAGCCCTAAACCTCACCCTCCCCCCCGCGGCTGTCCGCTCGTGGCGCCCAGCATCGCTACGATCGGGATGCCGGGCGCCGGTCTCCCGGCGTCGGGGAAATGCGGGCGTCTACATCTAGACGCCCGGCATTTTACCCTTGCCGGGATATGACAGTCGGGAAGCCGGCTGCCGGTATTTAGGCAGTCGGCTTCCCGATTGCTTCCCCTAATGAGCAATATGAAACAGTTGCAATGTAGCAAATCAGTTCAATTGGGTTGTATCGGAATTGAACAAAATGAGCTGGATATGTCCTTGTACAGAAAGATATAAGTACTGCATTCTGACATCCATATAAATGAACGATTTAAAGCTATCGCTAATAGCGTGCGCCTAAGTTTTTGCAGTTTGTTGAATTGAGGGCGGCCCTATCAGACCCTTAATTATATATAGCCCATTACATAAAACATGCGTTTCTGCATGGGTAACGGGCCTAGTGCTCATTCTAGCACCCTGCAACTGCCATAACCTGTGCAGTCCCTCTTTCCTGCCTGGGGTGTTGCTCTCTGCACTGGTGCTTCTAGCACACTCTAGTCTGTATCTCAGCAGTTTGTTGCATCAGCTGAGTGTGCTAGAAGCACCAGAACAGGCAGCGACAACCCAGACAAGAAAAAGGAACTGCATGGGTTGTGACAGATGCTGGGTGCTAGAATGAACACTAGGGTCATTTAAATGATGATGAATAGTCCACTCGCATTACTATTTTGCAGCACAGACTGCTTAAACCCCAATATTACAAAAACTGCATGGATCTCTTCCCGCGATCCTGCTGTCAGCGATTCTCTCACCCTTTATTCTCCAACACGCACCACCTGGAATCATTTTTAATACAAAAGGGTCTCGATACAGGTGGTCCAGACGGTGCTGACTAAACAGGACAATCAGCTCTTGTTGGAAAATCTACAGCAAATATTTATCTATGCAGCAATATTTCATCTGAGTACTTGGTGCTGCACGCAGCCGCTAACTAACGTACAATGCTCAGATCTGCTCATTGACTCAATGGCCCTCATTCAGAGCCACTCGCTAGCGGCAGTACGCTCGTTCCGAGCGATGTTCGCACATCTGCGCATGCGCACGGTTTTTAGTATGCATGCGCGAACCAGTCAGTGCGGCCGAAAATCATTTGTACGCAATATAGCGAGTGCCTGCTATTTTGAGTGACAGAATGAGGCGTATGTGGGTGGTAACAGGGGAAGGTGCTTGAAAACAGGGAGTGGAAATCCGATCGCAGGCGTGCTTAAAGGTCAAAACGGGCGTTTTATGGGTGTGCATAATTAATACAGCAGCGTCAATGACCACGTCACTTGGTTTTTTTTAACTCAGAACTGCTTGCAAAATAGCGGTTGAAAAAACCAACCACGAGAATAGCGAGCAGTTCATATCCTGTTCGATGTACTCGATTAATCTAATAAATAGCGGACATGACGTATGGTGCGAGCGGCCAGGGGGCGTTTTTATCAAATAAACGAGCGTATGTTTTGCTCGCTCGTTCAGACTTAGAGGTGTGAACAGACTGCAATGTGCGAACGGATCATTTGCATAGCCACCCCTTGTTTTTGAACGAACGAACGCAAATAGCGAACGGCTCTGAATGAGGGCCAATGTCTTTGATGTCTCACAATGCTGTAATCTTATCAAGTGCTGAAGATGACCTGAGCCGCTGAAATACGGTGCCCCCTGCTCCGCAGGCTGCCTGATCTCCACGATCATTATACCATATAATCTCCATGTGAAATAATATAATAGGAGAGGCAGAAACACTGCAGAACAAAGACACACTGGCCAATAGTCCTCTGTCTAATGGGTAAGGCTGATGAAGGAACGTGGATATGATCTACAATAAAGGTGGTGGGCATTGATGGCCGGAATCAGACAGTGTTTGAGCTATCAGGGTGATACTCAGTTTGCCACAATTTAGCATTTTTTAAAAGTTGCAAGTTATTATTATTATTATTTATAAAGCCCTGACATATTAAGCAGCGTTATACACTGTGTGGATCATTACACACATAAATAACATACACAGGCATGAAACAGAAGGTAAATATGGCACTGCCCAAATGAGCTTACAATCTAAGAATGCGGGGAACAGACGTGTATATATAGGCCTATTTATTAAACACTAGGTGAGATGCCAGGAGTTGCCCGGGTTGAAGACTGGACCCCACTGTTTGCTAACATGCATGCAAACAGTGGCGTAACTACCGTGGGTGCAACGGGTGCGGCTGCTATGATGCCCGAGCCGCCTCTGTGGCCCACCACTCCCCCTGCATTCAGTCACGCACACAAGGTGGGCCGGTCCAGTCAGGGTCGCCGACGGGGGTGTCAGCGGTGTTAATTTGGTGCCGGCCCGCCAGCTTATTACAGCTGGTGTACCGGCAGGCAGACATAGAGATACAGTGTAGCCGGTCACTAGGCAATCAGAGCCCGAGTACCAGCAGTCAATCAGCAGTGGCGGCTCTTGATAGTCTGTCGGTCCGCGAGCTCCGATTGGCTTGTGACCAGCGCCAGATTCAAATTGCGCCAACACTGTCTATGTCTGCCGCTGCCTGCTGCTGCGCCAGCTAATTACTGTAATTAGCTGGCGGGCCGGCACCAAATCCACACCTGCTGGCTGCTGATGGCACACAGGGGGAGGCGAGAAGCTGCTGGAGGGACACGGGAAGGTGAGTTGCTGGGGGGGCATAATGTGTAAGGGGCATTACTGTGTGGCATAATGTTATAAGGGGCATTACTATCGTGTGGAATGTGTTATATGGGGCACAAGTACTATGTGGCATAATCTGTAAAGGGCATTACTGTGCGGTATAATGTGTAAGTTTTTTTTCCTCTGGGGTGGACCCTTTTAAGTTATTGCTATGAGGTCCCCAAAGTTCTAGTTATGCCCTTGCATGCAAACAGAGGTCTGACTAATATATATGGTCACTTTAAATAGGACTAATGCTGGGTATACACTGGCCGACATATTGGCCATTCAATTGAATGGCCGATAAATCTTGTGCACGTCGGCCAGTGTGTACAGACGATATGTCTGTGAACTACGTTGTTAACAGACATATCACGTCGGCTGTGCAGCACAGCCAACGGCAAATATAGCTGCACATCGTGCTGTGTGCACGGGCGGTCAGACGACCGCCTGTACACTTGCTGCAGAGACCGCAGGGAAAGGGTAGATATATCTTTTAGGTGTTTACCCACCTTAACTCTGGATTTAATATGAACTTGCAGGAGTCATAAACTTTGACACTTGCTCAGACTGTGAGGTTAAATGGATACTTTTGTAACTTTCACACAGGTTTCTGGCAGACCACCAATTTCCACTTGAGTCAGCCCCAGAACCCGTTTACTTCAAGAGTGTCCTCATTTTTAGGGATTGTGTGGCAGTGTGTTGCCCTGACTGAGTTCAAACCTAGGCAAAATCTTATTCCTGGTCAAACTACATCACCATGCCAAATTCGGTGGAGCTAGGTCCAAAACGCTGGCCCTGCATGAAGGACAAACAAGACACTGTTGCTCTGGTGATATTTTAACAATAAATTGTGGCGACAACATGTTTCCTATCACTGCAATAAACAGCAATTAAAAAGCTGTGTCATGGCCACGGATAAATAAATAGGGGCCACAGTGTGTTGTAAGGCAGAAGCTGTACCAGCCGCCATTAATAAAGCCGCCTCTGGGACATCTGTGTGGTTACTGGTGATGTGGGCAGGGCTGGTGCTCAGTGACATAGGCAGAAGTGAATTCAACTTTAATAATGATTTATGCAGCTCAGCTACAAACCACAAACTGTAGAACTACGTAAACTGTTATTAGCATTTTGTTAGTTATTACAGCCTGTTAAACTTTTAGAGAAACATGTTACAACAACAGGACATAGGGCCTGATTCAGAGACACTCGTAAGCGGCAGCTCGTTCACTCCGAGCGATGTTTGCCCAACTGCGCATGCGTACGGATCATTATACGCATGCGCGAACCAGTCAGTGCGGTTGAAATTCATGTGCTCGCAAAATAGCGAATGCCTGCTAATTTGAGTGACAGAATGAGGCGTATGTGGGTGGTAACAGGGGAAGGTGCTTGAAAACGGGGAGTGGAAATCCGATCGCAGGCGTGCTTAAAGGTCAAAACGGGCGTTTTAAGGGAGTGCATGATTAATCCAGCAGCGTCATTGACCACGTCACTTGTTTTTTTTTAACTCAGACCTGCTCGCAAAATAGTGGTTGAAAAAACCAACCACAAGAATAGCGAGCAGTTCATACGCTGGTCGATGTACTCGATTAATCTAATAAATAGCGGACATGACGTATGGTGCGAGCGGCCAGGGGGCGTATTTTTCAAATTTACGCTCGCATGTTTTGCTCGCTCGTTCAGACTTAGAGGCGTGAACAGACCGCAAAGTGCGAACGGTTCATTTGAATAGCCACCCCTTTTTAGAAAACGAACGACCGCAAATAGCGAGCGGCTCTGAATGAGGGCCATAGGCTGCGTTTTATATTCCATTTTCCTATATGAATACAGTGAGGTAATGCCAAAAAAAATCCCAGCCCAAATACATATTTACTGACAAAAAGATCTTTGTGTATGAGCGATTGTTAGCAATGGGCTCAGCTCGTGTTACAGACAGGTAGACACGGCCGACAGCATGTTATTGTAATATTTATATAAAGAGAAGAGAAACTCGGAATTGTCCTCCTGGGTAAATACTTGTTTTATTAAGGACAATTATAGGTATGTGATGCCCAATGTGCCGGTTGAACTTCAGAAACACTCCAAAAACAGATAAACATACTTGCATTACTCATACTCACAACGCAGCAGCAAACACACAATGGACCTCATTCAGACCCGTTCGCAAGCGGGTCGATGTTTAGGCCCTGCGCACGCGCAGCGGCCGCACTCGAAGCTCCACAATCCCGATCGTCCAGACGGGTAAGTAACGGCAAAGTCCCCGGGAAAGGGGGGTTAGGTTTAGGCCCCACTGGGGGGGAGGTTAGGGTCAGGCCCCCCCTGGGAGGGTTAGGCTAAGGGAATGGGGGGTTAGGTGCCACTGGGGGGGAGGTTAGGCACCCCCTGGGTTAGGTTTAGAGTGCGGGGAGGGGGTGGTTAGGTTTAGGCACCACTAGGGGGAAGGTTAGGGTTAGGCACCAAGGGAGGGTTGGGGGGGTAGGTTAGCGTACTTACCGCTGCCAGGTTTCTGAACCAGTAGGGCTTCCACTGTCGGGATTTCAGCCACCAGCTTATAATACTGATTCCTTGCTGGGATAATCCCATTTTATGGATCTCAAAAGGAGCGGAGATTTGCCCAACATTTTGCGTTTGAGTGAATCGGAATGGGGTTTGGACAGATCTTGGTCAGTTTTCTGTGTATAAAGAGCGAAACTTACATTACATAGATTTTCCATAAACAAATGTTGGGACATATATCCTATATCCATGGTCTCGGAGGTGTCTCATCATAGGTACAACCATGTAATTGCTTGGATTCTATCCCGGATACCTGCATCAATGTTTGTGGACTACATACCAGTGAACTGTCCCGATTTAGACGGAATAGTCCCAATTTGTGGAATTATGAGGTGGCCGCAACTCCTGTGTGCATGCCTTTGTATAGGCTACCCTTGGCCCCCATCCATTCAGACCACCATTTATTGCTGGGTGCACCATGAATAGGACATGCTTCTTAACTTTTAGGCCTACGGAGTAGAGCCTTCAAAAATTGGGACTCTCTCTCTAAGTTGGGAACTGTGGGTGTCATGTTCACTGAATTTTCTTCTTCAGGGTCCATAGGGATCCACAGGGATACCATGGGGATATTATGGTTGGAGAGATCCAGGCAGCAAACAGTTATAGCTTCAACTCCCAGGATGCCTCAGGTCCTCCTCCATATATACCCCGCCCCTAGCCATAGGCTTCCAGTTTTCGTTTGGTGCGGCAGGATCAGGACGCACCTTTGTAACAGGGGACTGCTCAGGCAGTCCTAAGCTTTTAGTTTATGTCTTATTTCTATGTTTTTTGAGTTGGCAGTACTAAGCGTCTGATTTAAGACGCTTAGTACTGTGACACCATCTACCTCCGCCGGGTCTCAACACCAGTAACTGGGCTGGTGAATCCGGCGGGTCGCAGCTGAGCTTGCTTGTAGCAATGCTGCAACCTGGACTGCAACCGGACGCACGGAGAGGTCAGATAAGGCGGTTCCTCGCCTACAGGAAATCGCGCGCGGAAGTCCTTGCTTCTGGTGTCAGAGACGCACCAGAAGACACTGCAGTCAGGGCCCGGGATTGTCCGCGTCCTCACTCGACTGACGGGGCCTTATCATATGACACCGGGGATTGGCAGCAGACACGAGGCCAGTGTACTCGGCTGGTTGACGCAGCTTAGGGGAGGTAGGCGCTACCCCAGCAGCTCCTCCCCCGACCCTACGAAGATCTTTGCGCGTCAGGGTTGCTCCACAAACCCTCCACGTGTATATGAGATGCTCATGGTCCACTATCAGTGCGCTGCTGTAGCTGTTGGTCTCATGAGTTTTGGGTCAGTCTTCTTGTATACCTCTCCCATGGTTAAAGTATACAGGGCTCTATATCCTACAATTCCTGGTGTTTGTGTAGTTGATTTAGAGTCCATTGTAATTATATTACATATGCATTGTATGTGACTGTTTGCTAGCTGCTATTGTCTTTTATTTCTGTCTGTCAATTTCTAACTATCACTATTTTTTCACTCCCTCCTTTGAGGTGGAGGTTTTTCTTTGAGTACTTCGCATTAATTTGAGGTTTTGTGAAGGCTGTGACATAACATTGCATTTATTACCTTTATGAACATGTCAAAAGATAAAGGGAAACAGGAGGGGGAGCCCCCTGTGCTGGTTTCATGTAAATCATGTATGGCCTATGTGTCCTCTCAGGACGTAAAGGATGGCTTGTGTGTTGTCTGCTATAAAGAGCCACCTCACCAGTCCAGTTTACCTGTCTCTGCACAAGAGCCATCTTGGGTACCCTCTTTGTCCCAGGTATTGAAGCAGTTTGTGGATCGTATGGCTGCTCCTACGATGCCTCCTTGGATGGAGTGTACACAGCATGCCATATTTGCATCATTCCTGGAAGGATGTTTATGGCCATTCTAGTCAGAGTATGGCACCATCTAATGTTGAAAGCAGACCGGTAGTTACTAAGGCGCCTAAGCGCAAGTTATCTTTTTATCAGTCTACTCAACATACAGTATGGATTCAGACGCATCATCAGAGGATGCGCAGGGTTCCTCTCCAGGGTCTAGCTTGGGGGAGGAGGACCATCCATCCACAGTGGATGTTCCTTCTTTGGTGAGGGCGGTTATATCAGTCCGAGATATTCAGGATGATGAACCAGCTCATAGTAAGAAGGCTCCAATGTTTAATCACCACCAGAAGGTGGCCAAAACTGAGTTTCCTGTATCTGAACAGCTCACTGAGCTTATGGATGAGGCATGGGGTAACCCGGATAAACGATTTTATCTGAAAAGAATAACATCGTTGTATCCTTTCCCAGCTTCTGTATGTACTAAGCGGGAGGTACCTCCTACTGTGGATGCTCATGTAATGCATTTAATCAGAAATGCTACATTGCCTATTCCGTCAGCATCTTCTCTGAAGGATTCCACAGATAAGAAAATTGAAGCATGTCTTAAGGCAATATTTTCATCATCTGGAGCTGTTACTTGTCCAGCTATGGCTGGAGCCTGGGTAGCCAAAGCTGTTGAAGAATGGATGGGGGCATTGGAAGACTCTCTGCCAGATGCTACCAGAGAACAGATGATGAATATCTCCCATATACGGGAAGCGGCTTCTTATCTGGGAGGAGCTGCAGTAGATGCTGAAAGTTTAGTTCTAAAGCATCAGCAGCTTCAATAGTGGCACGCAGGGCCCTTTGGTTAAGATCCTGGAATGCGAATACAGGATCAAAGAGGGCGCTGGAAGTCTTCCCTTTCTATGGAAAGGTACTTTTTGGAGTAGAGGGCCTGATTCAGAGCCGCTCGTAAGCGGCCGCTCGTTCGCTCTGAGCGATGTTCGCACAACTGCGTGTGCGTATGGGTCATACTGCGCATGCGCAAACCAGTCATTGCGGTCAGAAATCGTGCGCTCGCAAAATAGCGAGGGCCTGCTAATTTGAGTGACAGAATGAGGCGTTTGTGGGTAGTAACAGGGGAAGGTACTTGAAAACGGGGGAGTGGAGATCCGAACGCAGGCGTGCCTAGCGGTAAAAAGGGCATTTAATGGGAGTGTATAATTAGTAAAGGAGCGTCATTGACCACGTCACTTGGTTGTCTTTTAGCCTGAACTGCTCGCAGTGATAGCGGTAGGAAAATCCTACCACAAGAATTGCGAGCAGTTCAGATGCCTTTCGATGTACCCGATTAATCAAATAAATACCGGAGATGACGTGTGATGCGAACGGCAAAGGGGCGTCTTTACAAAATAGCGAGCGTACTTTTCGAACGCTCGCTCAGACATAGAGGCGTCAACAAACCGCAATGAGCGAGCGCTCAATTTAAATAGCCGGCCCCTTTTTTGGAACGACCGTTCGCAAATAGCGTCCGGCTCTGAATCAGGCCCAGAGTTGGATAAAATAATAGCTACTCTGCCATCTACGGCGACTATAAAGTCTAGGCAGATTTCTTTTCGGTCCTTCCGCCCTCAGGGATGAGCAAGGGAAGAAGTCTTCTTCTAGGTCAACTAGTTTTCGCAAGGCAACAAACTAAGAGGTCTGGCCCGGCAAGATGTCCAGCTTCTAAACCGGACAACAAACCTTCGGCCTGATGGGGCGGGAGTCCTCCTGGGGGATCCCAGGGTGAGAGGCCGACTTCTTTTAGTTTGCGGATTATTGGCATCAAACAACAACAGATGCCTGGGTCTGAGAAGTGGCCTCTCAGGAGTATGCCTTCACTTTCAGGAGGCATCCTCCCCAGAAGTTATTTTGCACAGATCCTCCATCAGACGCGGTCAAGGCCTTGGCCTTAAATGAAGCCATTTACTCCCTGCTGCAGGCAGGGGTTCCTGTGTCGCAACAGGGAAGGGGTCATTATTCCAATCTATTTCTGGTTCAGAAACCGAATGGGGCCTATCGCCTTATAATAAATCTAAAAACCCTCAACAGGTTAATCCATGTACCCAAGTTTCATATGGAAACTCTCCGGTCAATTATTTTGGCAATGTAGCTAGGGGATTACATGGTTTCTCTTAACAGTCAGGATGTATATCTGCATGGTCCTATTATACCATCCCACCAACGTTTACAGTTTGCTGTCCTTCAGCAGTATTACCAATTTCAGGCTCTACCCTTGGCCTATCTACGGCTCCCCGGGTATTTACCAAAATAATGGCAGTCTACCTCACGCGTCAAGGAGTCAGAATTCTGCCATATCTGGACGACCTCCTGATATTGGTACAGACTCCGGTTGAATTACAAAGCCATCTTCAAATGACCATAGCCTGCCTACCAAAGCACGGCTGGATCATCAATTGGAAGAAATCATCACTTTCTCCAATACAGCAGAAGGTACATATGGTAGCGTTGCTGGATTCTTAGGCACAAACGGTGTTTCTGCCAGAGGGCAAGATTGTGGCCCTGTCATTACAAATACGCAAGCTGCTATGCAAGCGGAGGTATCCATTCTGTTTGCAATGCATGACCTGGGATCAACGGTATCCACCTTCAACATGGTGGGGTATGCTCAGTTCCATTCCAGGCCTCTGCAAAAGTTGATTCTCTCCAAATGAAATGGACAGTATCATCTAATAAAGTCTCAGAGGATCATTCTCACTCCAAAGGTTTGTCACTCTCTCCTGTGGTGGCTGAGAAAGGATCATCTGAACAAAGAGTGCCCATTCTGGATTCCAAATTGGGTGCTTCTCACCACAGACACCAGTCTTCGCGGATGGGGGGCAGTGACAGGTCATCACACCTTTCAGGGAAGATGGACAAATCAGGAAAGTCATCTGCCAATAAACATTCTGGAACTGTGCAGTGTACAAAGCACTTATCATGGCACAGGACCTGCTCCAGGGCAGGCCGGTCCAGATTCAGTCCGACAATGCGACTACAGTGGCCTACCTCAATCATCAGGGAGGCACAAGAAATTACGCAGTCATGAAAGAAGTGACAAAGGTTCTGATTTGGGCAGAATGTCATCTTCCAGCCATCTCGGCAATATTCATACCGGGATTACTCAATTGGGAAGCAGACATCCTCAGTCATCAGGACACACACGCCGGAGAATGGTCTCTCCATCCTGGAGTGTTTCAGCTCCTTGTAAACACATGTGGTCTACAAGAGATAGTTCTCATGGCGTCACGTCACAACCACAAGGTCCCCAGGTACGGGTCCAGAGACTCATCAGCAGACTTTGTGGATGCGCTGGCAGTAAGATAGGACTTCAAGCTGGTGTATCTCTTTCCTCCGATCTCTCTTCTCCCAAGAGTTCTGAGGAAATTCAAGCAGGAAGGCGGAACAGTAATACTGGTGGCTCCAGCTTGACCCAGACGTCATTGGTTCACCGACATACAGAATCTGTCCATAGACAGTCCGTATCCTCTTTCTCTATGGCAGGATCTGCTAATACAGGGTCCCTGCCGGCATCCAGACTTACCTCATCTCGCTTTGACGGCGTGGCTCTTGAATCTTCCATCCGAAGAGCAAACTGTTTTTCCAGTTCTGTAATTCAGACGATGCTTAGGGCACGGAAGCCTGCCTCTGCCCACATCTATTACAGAGTTTGGCATTCTTTTGGTCTATAGTGTTCCCATAGGACGTATGATCCTAAGGTGTTTTCCAGGGTACTGGCTTTTCTTCAGGCAGGGTTAGACAGTGGTCTCCGCCAGGCCACTTTGAGGGTGCAGGTTTCTGCACTATCAGTCTGGTTCCAGAGGAAGATTGCCTCATTACCAGATGTTAGAATTTTTTCCAAGGAGTTCTGCGAGTTCAGCCTCCTTTTGTTCCACCGGTAGCACCGTGGGATTTGTCTTTGGTTCTTATGGGGCTACAAGCTCCCCCATTTGAACCTCTAGACTCTGTAGATTTGAAGTGGTTGTCAGAGAAGACACTTTTTCTTCTCGCTATCTCTTCTGCTTGCAGATTCTCTGATTTGGCAGCAGTTTCTTGTTGCTTTCCATTTTTGATTTTTCACCAGGATAAAGCTGTTCTCCGTACAAGGTAGGGTTACCTTCCTAAGCTAGTGTCACGTTTCATGTAAATTAAGAAATTGTAGTTCCAGCTTTGCAGGCTCCAGACGTTTCTGTAGGTAAAGCCTCCCTAGATGTAGTTCATGCTCTCCATATGCGCACAAACTCTGTTTGAAAATCAGATGCTCTTTTTGTATTTTATGGTTTTCACAAACGAGGATGGCCAGCTAATAAGCAGACTCTAACGAGATGGCTATGCATGACTATCTCTCAGGTGTACACACAGGCTGATCTTCCTGGGCCAAGCACAGTGACAGCATATTCTACTCGGTCTGTAGGGCCATTGTGGGCATTTAGTCGTGGTGTCTCTGCTGGACAATTCTGTAAGGCAGCCACGTGGTCTTCTGTCCACACTTTTCTTAGGTTCTATGCCTTTGATACTTTACCTCTCAGGATGCTTCCTTTGGGCTACGAGTTCTCCTTTCTGCTGAGGAGCATCCCCCACCCTAGGGGGAACTGCTTTAGAACATTCCCATAGTATCCCTGTGGATCCTGAAGAAAATGAGTTATGGTAGACTTACGTAGGTAACTCACTTTCTTCAAGCTCCATAGGGACCCAGGGGCATTTCTAGAGATGAGAGGGCCTGTGTGCAGTCTCCGTCACGGGCCCCCTCCTTTTCGTCTGGCGGCCAGCAGCACACTGAGCGGTGTGCGACCAGCGCCGCTTTTATAGACTCTGGGCACTAGAGTGTACCCAGAGTCTATAGCGCATGCGCAGGTCACCAGGAAAATGGCCACGGTGGCCATTTTTCCTGTACTGCGCATGCGCAAACAACGGGAAAATGGCCACGGCGGCCATTTTCCAGACTTTCTTTTACATCGCAGACACCGGTGCCAACGTGGGACTCCGGAGAGGTAAGTATAATATGAGTGCAGGGTGTGCGGGCCTCCCCTGCATCCAGGGGCCCGTATGCCCGGCACACCCTGCACCTATTATAAATACGCCCCTGTAGGGTCCACAGGGTACCCACCCTGACGCATCTGGCTTCATGGGTATTTTTTTTTTTTTGGTCACAGATTCCCTCATTTTGTGTAAGAGTGTTTCTGGTGTATGATTGCTCTTCCTTCTCCTGCCTTGAGGCTTGTTAACTAAACTGAAGGCCTATGGGTAGGGGCGGGGTATATATGGAGGAGGACCCGAGGCATCCTGGGAGCTGAAGCTTTAACAGTTTGGTGCCTGGATCTCTCCAACCATAATGTCGAAGCTGGATAATTGGCTGAGACAAGATCAGTTTAAAATTAAATTGCAGCGAAGCCATCTTGCGACTGGCCGCAAGACGCCATCTTGGAAATAAGATCGCAAGACGCCATTTTGCGAATGGCCGCCCAAGGGCCATTTTAGTTAAACTCACACTTAAGTACATATGACGATATTACCATTAGCATCATGCGATTGCATCTTTCACCATTTCTCATACACACATTAATACGCACAATTGCGCTAACTAGTCGCACATTCGCGAATGCATAAGATCCTGTATGAAAACGCTGAATATTAGCTTCATGCGCACGCATCTGCCCCAAGTTAACTAGCGTCTTTATATCAAACCCCACATACTCACACATTACATATTCACATACAAGGTTCCATAAGCTTTAAGGTATAAGATTCAAGTATGTTCATTTATTATAATTGCTGTGAAATAAAGATTATTTGGTAACTAAGGTTTTATACGTGATAAGTAAGCCATGTTTGGTATTGTACTGATGCGTACTCTTTCAACAGTATTCCGGTATCATCGGTGTAGAGATCGCATCATGCATTCTCAACTTATGGATCACAGAGACTTCAAGCAACAAAATGTACATTATGTAACCAACTGTTAGGATTTGCAGGAGGCGGGAAACCAGAGACCACCAGTTGTTAGAGGCTGGATTGTGTCTATTTGAATCAACCTGTTAAATGCTCTGTAACATATGCCGTCTCCTTTAGGACCAATGGTATTAGCAACAAACTTCTCTATTGTGTTGTCTATTTCTGGGAGGTATAAATATGTGTGCTCTAACCCTGGGTTGTTAGTCTTCTTGCTGAATGCTGATTGACGGGGGTTTCTTGCTGATGCCTACATCTGGTCCAGAAGCGCTGCGTATGTATACTGTACTTGGGTCTGTATAATTCCTTTGCGCTAAATTGTGCACAGATCATAGCGTGTAACTGACTGTACTTTTACTTGAATAATACTTTGTGCTTTGGAACCACAAGTTGTAGGTCTCGAGTCTTTATTTACTGTATGACTATGTACGCAAAATAGCGTCATCCTTAGAGGTTTATAGGCAGGATATTAGAAGGTATAGGCAGGACATTAGAAGGTATAGGCAGGAGTGTATAGAGGTTCTAATTCAGTATCGTTAGTTGGGGGCTCGTAGTGAAGTCACTTACCTACTCACACGGTTATCGATATCTCACCAAAGGGTGGAGTGGCCACATGCAGGGTTTACCTGCAACCGCTCGGTGCTGAGAGATCGCTACCCGTTTTCGTGTGAGTCAAGGACGCTGACTAGAATCCAGGGACAAGAGAGGAAAAAGTTTGTTTTCCTTTGTTTAAAGGGGTGCCGCAGTATTGAACACGCGGCTGAGTCGCAGTTTTGCGCACAGTAAAGACGCACTTTTGTGTACGCAGCTAAAGGTTGTTATACGGTTGTGTGGTAGTCGCATTATTGTGTATGCGACTGGTTGCACAATAACGTATACGTACTTCCGGTTGTGCTGCCACGTGTTTAAACAAAGCCATTGAGGTTTACATTCTTTTCAATTGTTGCCAATAATTGGGTTAACGTGTAGTTTTCTGCGCAGGAAAAGTGTGTGATTGTGAGTATTTGTTTAGGGTGTAACATGGGACCTAAAGGTTAAGGGTATTGTATGACCCTTAAGTACTACGCGCAGGGGTTGGCCTAGTAGCTCGGTAAGTAGCTTACCGTTCTATACACATCAGCAGGTGTAAATGTTGTCTTTGTTGTAGGGACCGGCTCTCAGTGTGATTGCAATAATTAGGTTGGGTTATTTGAGCATTGTAGTTGAGCCGCACTAGGAAACTTGTGATTGTGAGCTGAGAGATAATAGGTGAGCTGGGGCATCTAGAAATTTCTTCCGTAGGTGAGCGGGGGCATCTAGAAATTTCTTCCGTAGGTGAGCGGGGGCATCTAGAAATTTCTTCCGTAGGTGAGTGGGGGCATCTAGAAATTTCTTCCGTAGGTGAGCGGGGGCATCTGGAAATTTCTTCCGTAGGTAAGTGAGAGTATCTAGACTGTCTGTCACCAATTTAAATCTTTATTGAAAAACTTAGGGTTCTCCCAGGATGAGGGCCAAGCGATCGGTAGAGATGTTAAATGATTTGCTGCTGCTGGAAGCGCCACTTGGGTCGGCACAACATATTATGCATATTAAGTACGGTGCCAATGCAACCAGGTATTGTGATTTATGGTTTAATATGACGAAGAAGAGTGTTAAACCATTTCCTAGAATTGGTAGTTTTGATAAAGATGTATTGAATAATGTCCGAGACCACATCAGTCTGATGCGCTCTCGAGGTAAAATATTATGAATGTTTAAAGTTGTGGCAGCATGAAGGGGATGCGTGGCTTAAAAATGCACAAGCGACGTAAACTAGCGTTGTGAGCGCATTGCCAGAGAATGCATCCGCGACGCTAAATTGCAATACGGGCGAGCCGCAAAATGGCGCGCACATGCGGCAAGGTAGCGTTGTGGAAGGTATTGCCAGCAGTTCCCGCACACCACCTCCACCTTATGTGGATGGAGGTGCAAGTACAGTTATCAAAAATACCCATAAAAATGTAACAAGCAATTTGTACCCCCCTCTATTAAGCAACCATAAAGAAAATGTTCATGATGTGGATGATGAGCCTATTGTAATGTCTGCCATTTCCCATGCTGTGCAGATGATGGATGCTGCATCACCACAATCACGAGTGGTGCCGTCATCTCCATCAGTAACAGTAAGGGAAGTGCTAGCCACCTCTGCACCCGTAGAGGAAGTTGTTAATATCATACGTAGCAGCAGCAGATTAAACCCCCAGCCAGGTAACAAGGTCAAAGGTAGCAGCGCTGCCGGCCTGCATCCCATTCGGACTATAACTGTTCCGAATGGAAATGCAGATGCGAACGGTGTAGTGCCCATGAGGGAAGTAGTAATGCATTGTCCTTGGACAAGAGCAGAACTAAATTCCATCATAAATGATTTCCCCGATCCCAAAAAAGAACTAGCCAAATGTCAAAGATTTTTGAGGAATTTGGGTAGTTCTCATGAGCCAACTAATAAAGATTGGCGTGTGGTGTTAAGGGCCTGTCTACCACGCAATACTGACGTGACAAAATTTATCACGGATTGTGTATTGGATGGTGACGTTCCCTTAACAGACCAAGTAAACCAAGATAATATTTCCCGCATCATAACTCAATTGGGTATATATTTTCCAGTAGTAGTTAACTGGAATAAAATTTTCACCATAAAGCAAAAGGAGAGTGAATCTGCAGAAGATTATTGCGACCAGGCTCTGCAGACTATCACCCAGTACACTAGGTTAGAAGATATTAAAGATAGCACTCACCACAGGGGAATGATTGTCACCATACTCATGGATGGCCTTAAAGAAGACTTAAAGACCCAGGTTCAGACCTCACAGCCTGGCTGGAGGGGAGTCACAATAGATACCCTCATAGAATCTGCCATAGAACATGATAAAAACATCTCAAAGAAGAGAGAGACCCAGAGCGAAAAACTAATGGCTGTCAGTATCCAAGCTCTGGAAGGAATGACTGTAACATCACAGCCAGTAGACACACCTGCACCTATACACACACTTGCACATGAACAGTTACACGTCCTCACCAATCCCACACCACAGCAAACACATCCTTACCCCATATATCATACACAACCACAGGTCTCATGCTACCCACAAACTTCATACCTCCCACCATACCCTTATCCTCTATATTCCTACCCATACCCACCATCTTTCCTTCTTGCTCAACTCCCACAACAATCCTTTCATCCACCCCATTCAAAAAGATGTTTTAACTGTCACCAAGTGGGACACATAATTAAGTACTGCAAAGTGAAGAACACCACACATGAACACGGGTTTCCCATGGGTTCATAGGCAACCCTAGTATCTTCTCCCAGGCCTTATATGACTGTTTACAATCTTTTCAACCTGCCAATGGATCTGTGTTAATGTAAAATGTGGACGATTTATTGTTGTATTTAGGTCATGTTTAAATGATATTAAACTGTTGTGCTTTATCTCTCACACACAGGACACAAGATTGCTAAGGGTAAACGGCAGCCATGCCAGGCTAAGGTCAAATACTCGGAATACTATCCAACCCACGGGCCCAGGCATTATTTAGAGCAGTAGCTATTAATAACAAGATTTAATTGCAGGAACCTGTATGCAGATACTATATCCCTAGAATTATTAAAAGTGATAGGGGGACTCATTTTACAGATGACGTTTCCCAGAACATGTGTAAGGTGATGGGTAATAAAGCTAAGATCATTCCAGACTGTCATTTCTTTTATCTGTCCCCCCCTTTGAGATATTGTTTAAACAGGCAGCCTCATGTGAAAAAAAAAATGATAATGAGGTTATTGTGCAGGGTCCCACGAAGATGAACAAGAATAACAGAAATTGAAAGTGTTATTAACTAACATGTCTAATGCAAACTGTCATGATGTCAAACCTGGGGAATTTGTTATGATCCAAATTTTTTTAGCTCAGGTTGTTTGACTGATCAGTGGAAAGGTCCGTATCTGACGATTGTTGACAAAGTACCACATACTCAAAGGGTGGCCGGGGAAGATACGTGGGTCCATTCCACTCACTATAGGGAGGTTAACCAACCGGTGGAGATACAAGGCGGAGACGAGGCCGATAACGTGGACCTGTCGATTGCGAGCTTGTGCCAGAAGGATTAAAAAGGTTACGGTGAGATACCTGAGCTAAAGAAATGTGTAGATCAGTGCTTCCAGCAATGGAGTGGTCTGCTGTGGTCATCCTAGTTCTTTCTTCCAGAGTTTCTGTCGTGATGATCAGTTTGGGGATACCAAGTTTCTGTGATGGAGGACCGATAGAGATGGGAGCTGATGGCAGCGCTGATGGAGTGGAGTCAGGAGGAGTGCTATGCCAATCAGGGGAGTGTCTCCAATCTTAGTACTGTTAATGTTAAGAGAGCTGTTATTCCGGATACTCAGGGACGGTGTGAAAGTTTGTCGTCTGAAGATTCCTGTATTTGTGAGCTTTGTGGGTCCCTAGTTGATGAGAACTGAATCCAACGGTGCCAACCTAAATATAACCCGTACTGGGGTGGGTATCCTTTAGAGGATTATCATAGCATGGTAGGCAAAGTGTTAAATCAAACTGATTGCTGGGTGTGTTCACATGTGCCACAGGGACAGCATAATGTAGGGTTGGTGCCATTTCCGCTGAATATAACGGAAATTTTAGAATTACAAAAAGGGAAAACATTGGATGGAAAATTCCTCTCATCCAAATCACCTCATTTCAAACTCTATCAATTCCAAGTAGATAGATCACTTTTGTGTTTAAACATAACCAACCCCAATAAACCCGGGAGTTGGGAAGTGACAGGGAATAATCAGACGATGACCTTCTCACAAAGAGCTGATGAGTCCATAAACCATGATCTGTTACGCTCAATTAAATCTAGTGGGAGACATTTTAGGTACCGGTATACATTGAGTTCCACCAAAGAAATTATTGGTAAGGTGCCAGATGGTTATTGTGCTAAAATAATAGAGACTTGTATGTACCAGATGGAAGACCCAGAAATAGGATTGTTTGCAAGGGAAATGTGCTTAATGATAATGATGCATACCATTCCTTATGTTCTCCCTGATAATGTATATTTATATGTGGAAGAAAAGCGTATAAGTGGCTCTCCCCGAGTTCAGAAGGTTTGTGTTACCTGGGAAGAGTAGTCCCAGAAGTTATGACCCTCACACATGTTGAAATGCTTGGTATACATAAAAACACACCATCACCATAGCTTCACACGCAATATGAACACAGAGGCAAACGAAATATGGTACCTGGTAACGTGCATAAAGCCACTCAGTTAATTAGTGAGACAACTGGCTTTCAAGTTACGCGCACTGGATCCCACCAGGATCACTCGGGGTACATTCAATTTTAGATATATTCAGGAACTTGCTAAATTGATAGATAATATCACCGAGATGTACAAAGACACATTCAGGTATACAGGGAGAGAATTTCAAGCATACAAGATAGAACTGGTGCAACACAGGCTAGTGTTAAATTATTTAACTGCTGTTACTGGAGGGTATTGCATAACGTTGGCCACCCAATTTGGAGTAAAATGTTGCACCTATGTCACCAATGATACCAGCGACCCCAAGAAGGTGATAGACCGGAAGATGGATGAAATTATGCAGCTAAAATGGGAATTTCGTAAGAACCATAATGCTTCAGTGACTGAAGTAGGGGAGAAGATAGAAGGATGGGTTTCATGGCTGAACCCAGTGAAATGGTTCTCAGGTCTAGGGGAATGGGTCCAGGAAGTAATCGCCAGCATAGGTAATTTCTTCATCCTTATACTGATTGTGATCATAATAATTGGCATATGTGTCCGGTGTGTTCCTATTGTGTTGAAGTGTGGAAAATGTAAAAATGGAGTAAAACGAAATTATGATGGTCAGTAATGACAATATGATTACTGAGGTAAATATAGAACTGCATTACAACCCTGAACTAGGAAATACCATCATTTAATGTATTATATTTAGACTGTATTATTGAAATGTTATTTTTAAAACACCTCAGATAATGTAAAGTCTCAATTCCCCTTCAAGACTGCCTTTATAAGACTGTGCATCCCCACACCTTTCACAAGATCTTCCAAGATCTGCGGTGTGCGTATAATAGTAGTTTTATGTCCCCACTCAGAGACACATTATTGATGGATTAAGAACCACCTTGTGCCATCCCATAATAACACTAAATAATATATAAATGTAAGCCTAAATTAAATTTTAAAATCAGATTGTGATAGCATGTTGTTCGCTATCAAAGGGTGGACTGTCGAAGCTGGATAATTGACTGAGACAAGATCAGTTTAAAATTGAATCGCAGCGACGCCATCTTGCGACTGGCCGCAAGACGCCATCTTGGAAATGAGATCGCAAGACACCATTTTGCGAATGGCCGCCCAAGCGCCATTTAGTTAAGCTCACACTTAAGTACATATGACGATATTACTATTAGCATCATGCAATTGCATCTTTCACCATTTCTCATACACACATTAATACGCACAATTGCGCTAACTAGTCGCACATTCGCGAATGCATAAGATCCTGTATGAAAACGCTGAATATTAGCTTCATGCGCACGCATCTGCCCCAAGTTAACTAGCGTCTTTATATCAAACCCTGCATACTCACACATTACATATTCACATACAAGGTTCCATAAGCTTTAAGGTATAAGATTCAAGTATGTTAATTTATTATAATTGCTGTGAAATAAAGATTATTTGGTAACTAAGGTTTTATACGTGATAAGTAAGCCATGTTTGGTATTGTACTGATGCGTACTCTTTCAACAGTATTCCGGTATCATCGGTGTAGAGATCGCATCATACATTCTCAACTTATGGACCGCAGAGACTTCATGCAACAAAATGTACATTATATGACCAACTGTTAAGATTTGCAGGAGGCGGGAAACCAGAGACCACCAGTTGTTAGAGGCTGGATTGTGTCTATTTGAATCAACCTGTTAAATGCTCTGTAACATATGCCCTCTCCTTTAGGACCAATGGTATTAGCAACAAACTTCTCTATTGTGTTGTCTATTTCTGGGAGGTATAAATATGTGTGCTCTAACCCTGGGTTGTTAGTCTTCTTGCTGAATGCTGATTGACGGGGGTTTCTTGCTGATGCCTACATCTGGTCCAGAAGCGCTGCGTATGTATACTGTACTTGGGTCTGTATAATTCCTTTGCGCTAAATTGTACACAGATCATAGCGTGTAACTGACTGTACTTTTACTTGAATAATACTTTGTGCTTTGGAACCACAAGTTCTAGGTCTGGAGTCTTTATTTACTGTATGACTGCGTACGCAAAATAGCGTCATCCTTAGAGGTTTATAGGCAGGATATTAGAAGGTATAGGCAGGACATTAGAAGGTATAGGCAGGAGTGTATAGAGGTTCTAATTCAGTATCGTTAATAATATCCCCATGGTATCCCTATGGATCCTGTGGACCTCAAAGAAAATGCGTTATCTAGGTAAGTCTACCATAATCTGTAAATACTATTTAGCTTATAAAGCCCTGAGAATAAGGACTCATGTAAGAATTACACAGAAAAGCAGGGACAGTGCCAAGACATTAGGGTCAGTTGTGATGTGGGTCATTGGCTCTGCACGGTTACAGAGTGCTGCTGAGGCTCTACACCAGACATGTAAAACTCGCGGCCCCAAACGCATATTTTTTGCAGCCCCACATTTACTATTGTAAAACAAGTGGAATGCGGTCCGCCCGGAAGCCGGGTGAGTTCCTGCTGGGCTGGCACCCCCACACTGCTGCAAGGCCGGCTGCCACGAATGGAGCTTAGCTCTGATTGGACAGCATTCACCTTTCTGCCTGCGGAGGAAGATTCTGCACATGCACAGACGCTACAGTATATGTTGGGACGGTAATATATCTGCGGGGGGAGATGCTGCGCTTGCCCGGCTGCAACAGCTACTCCCACTGATGACGTCATGCTGTCCGTGCCCTCAGTGTGTGCCCAGCTGCCCGCAAAGAGCAGTTGGACTCATCTGCATTCTGCAAGGAAAAGGAGCAGACAGCTGTCAAAGAAGAAGGCAAATTGGAGGGGGCTGGCACAGGGGTGGGAAGCTGAATAGACAAGGACAGGAGGCATAAAGGGCTTGTGGCTGGAGGGGACACAGGAAGCAAGAGGGGACACAGGGCATATGGCTGGAGGGGACACAGGAAGCAAGAGGGGACACAGGGCATATGGCTGGAGGGGACACAGGAAGCAAGAGGGGAGACGGGGCATATGGCTGGAGGGACAGAGGGGGCTGGAAGGGACACATGTTCCATGTTAGAGAGAAACCACCATATAGGTAAGCCTTGCCTATATGGTGGCTTCTCTCTAACATGGAACATAAATCCCTTTTAGCCACATGCCCAGTGTCATCTCTACCCGAGATTGGAAATTGTTGACAGCAAAAAGATGTAAAATATTGGGAAGAAAACGTTAATGTTAATGTGTTTTTGCCAATACTTGACATTTCTTTGCTTAAACTCTCTTTGCGTATCATTAGTAAGTGCATACACACAGGACAATTTGAACGCTAAATCGTTCAAAGATATCGTTATCGTTCATATACATCGTACAGTGGGCCTGATTCAGAGCCGGACGCTATTTGCGGACACTCGTTCAGAAAAAGGGGCCGGATATTTAAATTGAGAGCTCGCTCTTTGTGGTCTGTTGACGCCTCTATGTCTGAGCGAGCTATTTTGTAAAGACGCCCCCTGGCCGCTCGCATCATACGTCATCTCCGCTATTTAGTAGATTTATCGGGAACATCGAAAAGCGTCTGAACTGCACGTAGTGCTTGTGGTAGGTTTCACTTCCGGCAATCACTGCGAGCAGTTCAGGCTAAAAGACAACCAAGTGACGTGGTCGATGACGCTGCTTTGTTAATTATGCACTCCCATTAAACGCCCGTTTTGACCGTTTGGCACGCCTGCGTTCGGATCTCCACTCCCCGTTTTCAAGCACCTTCCCGTTACCACCCACAAACGCCTCATTCTGTCACGCAAATTAGCAGGCCCTCGCTGTTTTACGAGCGCACGATTTCCGACCGCAATGACTGATTGGCGCATGCGCATTACGACCCTTACGCAGATGTGCAAACATCGCTCGGAGCGAACGAGCGTCCGCTTACGAGCGGCTCTGAATCAGGCCCAGTGTGTATGGGGCTTGAGACCTTGAGGTATATAAAAGTGGAGATGTTGACCATAGCAACCAATCAGATTCTAGCTATTATCTTCTAAAAGGTGCTAGATAAATGTTAAGTAGAAGCTGATTGGCAACATCTCCACTTCTAAAAACCTGCTCTTTAGTAAATATACCACCTTGAATCTTTGGCCCAGTTGAGATATTTACTAAGCGGCGGGATCTAAACCCCCGGGGGTTTGGTGGCTGTTTTGCAGCGGTTTCTAAATGACAGCCCTGTTCTATTCTATTCTAAAATGTGTTTTGACTGCGGTTTGGCGTCGGTTTTGCTATCTGCAGATTTACTAAGGCCAAAACCGCTGCAAAACTGCCGTCAAAACACATTTTAGAATAGAAAAGAACATGGCTGTCATTTAGAAACCGCCGCAAATCCGCCATCAAACCCCCGGGATTTAGAACAGAATAGAACCCACCATCAAACCCCCGGGGTTTAGAACAGAATAGAACCCGCCATCAAACTGCCGGGGTTTAGAACCCGCTGCTTAGTAAATTTTGACCAAACTTTGAGTTTGACATTCCTGCACTATAAGGTAACAGTTGACTGCTGAGGCTCTATTCTACACGGCATTAAAGGGTGCTACTTAGGCTCTGCATGGTATTACAGGGAGCTGCTAAGTCTCTGCAGGGTTACAGGGTTTTGAAGTATCTGCTAGGTTACAGGGTGCTGCTGAAGCTCTGCACGTTTACAGGGAGCTGCTGAAGCTCTGCAGTGTTACAGGGTGTTGCTGAAGCTCTGCCGGGTTACAGGGTTCTGCTAAGTCTCTGCACCGTTACAGGGTTCTGCTGAAGCTCTGCAGGGTTACAGGGTGCTGCTGAAGCTCTGCAGGGTTACAAAGTTCTGCCAAGTCTCTGCAGGGTTACAGGGAGCTGCTGAAGCTCTGCAGGGTTACAGGGTGCTGCTGAAGCTCTGCAGGGTTAAAGGGTGCTGCTAAGTCTCTGCACGGTTACAGGGTGCTGCTGAAGCTCTGCAGGGTTACAGGGTTCTGCTAAGTCTCTGCAGTCTGCACGGTTACAATGTGCTGCTAAGTATCTGCACGGTTACAGGGTGCTGCTGAGGCTCTGCAGTCTGCACAGTTACAGGGTGCTGCTAAGTCTCTGCAGGGTTACAGGGTGCTGCTGAGGCTCTGGTGGGTTACAAGGTGCTGCTGACAATGCTGAGGCTCTGCAGGGTTACAGGGTGGTGCTGAGGCTCTGTAGGGTTACAAGGTGCTGCTGAGGCTCTGCAGGGTTACAGGGTGCAGCTAAGTCTCTGCAGGGTTACAGGGAGCTGCTGAGGCTCTGCATGGTTACAGGGTGCTGCTGACAGTGCTGAGGCTCTGCAGGATTACAGAGTGCTGCTGAGGCTCTGCAGGATTACAGAGTGCTGCTGAGGCTCTGCAGGGTTACAGGGAGCTGCTGAGGCTCTGCATGGTTACAGGGTGCTGCTGACAGTGCTGAGGCTCTGCAGGATTACAGAGTGCTGCTGAGGCTCTGCAGGATTACAGAGTGCTGCTGAGGCTCTGCAGGGTTACAGGGAGCCGCTGAGGCTCTGCAGGGTTACAGGGAGCCGCTGAGGCTCTGCAGGGTTACAGGGAGCCGCTGAGGCTCTGCATGGTTACAGGGTGCTGCTGACAGTGCTGAGGCTCTGCAGGATTACAGAGTGCTGCTGAGGCTCTGCAGGATTACAGAGTGCTGCTGAGGCTCTGCAGGGTTACAGGGAGCCGCTGAGGCTCTGCAGGGTTACAGGGAGCCGCTGAGGCTCTGCAGGGTTACAGGGAGCCGCTGAGGCTCTGCAGGGTTACAGGGTGCTGCTGACAGTGCTGAGGCTCTGCAGGATTACAGAGTGCTGCTGAGGCTCTGCAGGATTACAGAGTGCTGCTGAGGCTCTGCAGGGTTACAGGGAGCCGCTGAGGCTCTGCAGGGTTACAGGGAGCCGCTGAGGCTCTGCAGGGTTACAGGGAGCCGCTGAGGCTCTGCATGGTTACAGGGTGCTGCTGACAGTGCTGAGGCTCTGCAGGATTACAGAGTGCTGCTGAGGCTCTGCAGGGTTACAGGGAGCCGCTGACGCTCTGCAGGGTTACAGGGAGCCGCTGAGGCTCTGCAGGGTTACAGGGAGCCGCTGAGGCTCTGCATGGTTACAGGGTGCTGCTGACAGTGCTGAGGCTCTGCAGGATTACAGAGTGCTGCTGAGGCTCTGCAGGATTACAGAGTGCTGCTGAGGCTCTGCAGGGTTACAGGGAGCCGCTGAGGCTCTGCATGGTTACAGGGTGCTGCTGACAGTGCTGAGGCTCTGCAGGATTACAGAGTGCTGCTGAGGCTCTGCAGGATTACAGAGTGCTGCTGAGGCTCTGCAGGGTTACAGGGAGCCGCTGAGGCTCTGCAGGGTTACAGGGAGCCGCTGAGGCTCTGCAGGGTTACAGGGAGCCGCTGAGGCTCTGCATGGTTACAGGGTACTGCTGACAGTGCTGAGGCTCTGCAGGATTACAGAGTGCTGCTGAGGCTCTGCAGGGTTACAGGGAGCCGCTGAGGCTCTGCAGGGTTACAGGGAGCCGCTGAGGCTCTGCATGGTTACAGGGTGCTGCTGACAGTGCTGAGGCTCTGCAGGATTACAGAGTGCTGCTGAGGCTCTGCAGGATTACAGAGTGCTGCTGAGGCTCTGCAGGGTTACAGGGAGCCGCTGAGGCTCTGCATGGTTACAGGGTGCTGCTGACAGTGCTGAGGCTCTGCAGGATTACAGAGTGCTGCTGAGGCTCTGCAGGATTACAGAGTGCTGCTGAGGCTCTGCAGGGTTACAGGGAGCCGCTGAGGCTCTGCATGGTTACAGGGTGCTGCTGACAGTGCTGAGGCTCTGCAGGATTACAGAGTGCTGCTGAGGCTCTGCAGGATTAAAGAGTGCTGCTGAGGCTCTGCAGGGTTACAGGGAGCTGCTGAGTCTCTGCAGGGTTACAGGGTGCTGCTGACAGTGCTGAGGCTCTGCAGGATTACAGAGTGCTGCTGAGGCTCTGCAGGGTTACAGGGAGCCGCTGAGGCTCTGCAGGGTTACAGGGTGCTGCTGACAGTGCTGAGGCTCTGCAGGATTACAGAGTGCTGCTGAGGCTCTGCAGGATTACAGAGTGCTGCTGAGGCTCTGCAGGGTTACAGGGAGCCGCTGAGGCTCTGCAGGGTTACAGGGTGCTGCTGACAGTGCTGAGGCTCTGCAGGATTACAGAGTGCTGCTGAGGCTCTGCAGGGTTACAGGGAGCCGCTGAGGCTCTGCAGGGTTACAGGGTGCTGCTGACAGTGCTGAGGCTCTGCAGGATTACAGAGTGCTGCTGAGGCTCTGCAGGATTACAGAGTGCTGCTGAGGCTCTGCAGGGTTACAGGGAGCCGCTGAGGCTCTGCAGGGTTACAGGGTGCTGCTGACAGTGCTGAGGCTCTGCAGGATTACAGAGTGCTGCTGAGGCTCTGCAGGATTACAGAGTGCTGCTGAGGCTCTGCAGGGTTACAGGGAGCCGCTGAGGCTCTGCATGGTTACAGGGTGCTGCTGACAGTGCTGAGGCTCTGCAGGATTACAGAGTGCTGCTGAGGCTCTGCAGGGTTACAGGGAGCCGCTGAGGCTCTGCATGGTTACAGGGTGCTGCTGACAGTGCTGAGGCTCTGCAGGATTACAGAGTGCTGCTGAGGCTCTGCAGGGTTACAGGGAGCCGCTGAGGCTCTGCATGGTTACAGGGTGCTGCTGACAGTGCTGAGGCTCTGCAGGATTACAGAGTGCTGCTGAGGCTCTGCAGGGTTACAGGGAGCCGCTGAGGCTCTGCAGGGTTACAGGGTGCTGCTGACAGTGCTGAGGCTCTGCAGGATTACAGAGTGCTGCTGAGGCTCTGCAGGATTACAGAGTGCTGCTGAGGCTCTGCAGGGTTACAGGGAGCCGCTGAGGCTCTGCATGGTTACAGGGTGCTGCTGACAGTGCTGAGGCTCTGCAGGATTACAGAGTGCTGCTGAGGCTCTGCAGGGTTACAGGGAGCCGCTGAGGCTCTGCAGGGTTACAGGGTGCTGCTGACAGTGCTGAGGCTCTGCAGGATTACAGAGTGCTGCTGAGGCTCTGCAGGGTTACAGGGAGCCGCTGAGGCTCTGCAGGGTTACAGGGTGCTGCTGACAGTGCTGAGGCTCTGCAGGATTACAGAGTGCTGCTGAGGCTCTGCAGGGTTACAGGGAGCCGCTGAGGCTCTGCAGGGTTACAGGGTGCTGCTGACAGTGCTGAGGCTCTGCAGGATTACAGAGTGCTGCTGAGGCTCTGCAGGGTTACAGGGAGCCGCTGAGGCTCTGCATGGTTACAGGGTGCTGCTGACAGTGCTGAGGCTCTGCAGGATTACAGAGTGCTGCTGAGGCTCTGCAGGGTTACAGGGAGCCGCTGAGGCTCTGCATGGTTACAGGGTGCTGCTGACAGTGCTGAGGCTCTGCAGGATTACAGAGTGCTGCTGAGGCTCTGCAGGGTTACAGGGAGCCGCTGAGGCTCTGCATGGTTACAGGGTGCTGCTGACAGTGCTGAGGCTCTGCAGGATTACAGAGTGCTGCTGAGGCTCTGCAGGGTTACAGGGAGCCGCTGAGGCTCTGCATGGTTACAGGGTGCTGCTGACAGTGCTGAGGCTCTGCAGGATTACAGAGTGCTGCTGAGGCTCTGCAGGGTTACAGGGAGCCGCTGAGGCTCTGCAGGGTTACAGGGTGCTGCTGACAGTGCTGAGGCTCTGCAGGATTACAGAGTGCTGCTGAGGCTCTGCAGGGTTACAGGGAGCCGCTGAGGCTCTGCAGGGTTGCAGGGTGCTGCTGACAGTGCTGAGGCTCTGCAGGATTACAGAGTGCTGCTGAGGCTCTGCAGGGTTACAGGGAGCCGCTGAGGCTCTGCAGGGTTGCAGGGTGCTGCTGACAGTGCTGAGGCTCTGCTGCCGCCGCAGCGGCCCCGGGCCTGTGTCAGTTGGGTGACGGCTGCCGGTTGTCATGGTGCCCGGGCCGGAGGTGACGTACGGGCGGGTCTCCTGAGCGGATTGGAGCTGTGAGCGGCGGTAGCGTTCAATCCTACAGACGCCAACAGTCCGGGAGAGAGGTGAGAGCTGCCCGTCTGCCCTGGGTGATGTGCTCGGGCCTCGGTGTGTCACTGCTTCCTAGGAGATTGTGTTCTGGGGGGTGGTACTGGTGCCTGCGGTGTGGGGGGTGACTGGGTGGTACTGGTGCCTGCGGTGTGGGGGGTGACTGGGTGAAGTGCCTGCAGTGTGGGGGGGTGACTGGGTGGTACTGGTGTGGGGGGTGACTCGGTGAAGTGCCTGTGGTATGGGGGGTGGCACTGGTGCCTGCGGTGTGGGGGTCCTGGGGGTTGATTGGGGGATGTGGCTGCAGTGTGTGGGGTGACTGGGTGAAGTATCTGCGGTGTGGGGGGTGACTGGGGGATGTGTTTTGTGGTCTGGGGGTGGCACTGGTGGCTGGGTGATGTGGCTGCGCCCTAGGGGGTAGCACTGGCGACTGAGTGATATGCCTGCGGTTGGGTGGCACTTGTGGTTGGGTGATGTGCCTTGGGTCTGGGCGGTGGCACTGGTGGCTGCGGTGTAGGTGGTGGCAGGTGGTACCAGTGGCTGGGTAATTTGCCTGTTTTCTGGGGGTGATGCTGGTGGCTGGCTGATGTGCCTGCAGTCTGGGCGATGGCACTGGTGCCTGTGGTCTGGGGTGGTACTGGTGGCTGGGTGATGTGGCTGCGCCCTAGGGGGTAGCACTGGCGACTGAGTGATATGCCTGCGGTTGGGTGGCACTTGTGGTTGGGTGATGTGCCTTGGGTCTGGGCGGTGGCACTGGTGGCTGCGGTGTAGGTGGTGGCAGGTGGTACCAGTGGCTGGGTAATTTGCCTGTTTTCTGGGGGTGATGCTGGTGGCTGGCTGATGTGCCTGCAGTCTGGGCGATGGCACTGGTGCCTGTGGTCTGGGGTGGTACTGGTGCTTTCTGAATTGCTTTTGGTCTGGTGGGTGGCACCGGTGCATGGTTGATGTGTCAGCAGTCTCGGAGGTGGCACTGGTGCCTGGGTGATTAGCCTTCTGTCTGGGTTGTGGCACTGATGCTAGGGTGATGTGTCAGCAGTCTGGTGGGTGCCTGGGTGATGTCTGTGGTTGGGGTGGGGGGCATTGGGTGGCACTGGTGTTTGGGTGATGTTTTCCGATTGTGGGCTTCATAATGATTTTTAATGTATTTAATTTTGGATTTTTTAAATTTATTTACTTCAATTCACTACTGGCTCTACACTGGGAGTTATTTACCTGGAGGTATAACCATAGAGAGACCCATATCCTGAGCCTAGTGCAATGTGCTCCACAATGACTATCCCTAATTATTTATGCTTATATTGCTGCACTTCAATCTATTTGCCTGATTATTAAATGTGTTATTATATGTTTGATATTTTTGCCTATTTATTATAAAATGAAATCTTTTTAAAGGAGAAGCTTGCTCTTTTGTTGGTTATTGTAGGCACCTAATTTACCACACAGCTGGGCGCAACCAGGGACTTTTTTTCTGTTGGGGTGATGTGCCTCCGGTCTGGAGGTGGCACTGGTTCTGGCTTATGTTCCTGTGGTACGGGTGCTGGCACTGGTGACTGTAGAAATGTCTGGTGGGTGGCACTGTTGGCTGGCAGATGTGCCTGTGGTCTCAGGTGTGGCCACTGGTGGTTGATGTGCCCATGGTCCTGGTTGGCACTGGTGGCTGGGTAATGTCTCTGCATTGCGCTTCTATTTGTCCACATATTTACATTATATTAACCATAAATAATTTGATTTGGTGCTGGACCACCAACCTGAGGCACCCCTGCAAGTGTCCCAAGGAACCTCAGGGTGCCGCACAGTTTGGGAACCACTGCTCTAACCTTTATTAAGCATGTCAAGTATTTTATATAGCTTCTTTGCATATCATATAATATTTAGAGCATGGCTCAACAATTTGATAGTTGCGTATACAGAACTATTACTTGTGTTAGCAGCAGGGGGCAGCATTGTATTAATAAGCAAATACTAATGCTAAATATTTCTTGACACATAATAAAGGGGTTCTGCTCATTATTTTTGAGGATCCAGACGTGACCTTGCATGCCAGCATTTGTTAATCAAGCTCCATCACTTCCCACAATAGGTGCATAGAACTCTTTATCAACAGGTGCACATTCCTGTCTTCAGCATGTCAGCATACATTTGAACAAACCAGTATTCAGAGTTGAACTCTTATCACTCATCTCTAGAAGGCTGGATACATCAATGCTGTGAGCCACAAAAACAGAAGCAATACAACTGGAAATTAGAAATATAGCTCTTTTTTTATGCTGCCAGAAAAGTCTGACATTAGTCCAAACTCTTTGGGATCATATAAATGTATTCACAGAAGTGTGAAATTGTATTGAAGGGATAAAAAATGCTGGGTGAGGTGGCGGCGGCAGCACTGGGGCCTGTGTGATGTGACTCGGGTGTGGCATTGATGCCTGTGTGATGTGACTGCGGTCTAGGAGTTGGCACTGGTACCTGTGTGATATGGCTAGGGGGGGGGGGACTGTTGCCTGTGTGATGTGTCTGCTGTCTGGGGGGAGGGTCACTGGTGGCCTGCCGATGTACCCGTAGTCTGAGGGTTGGCACTGGTGCCTGTGTAATGTAACTGTGGTCTGGGGAAAGTGGGAGGGCACTGCCTGCAGTCTGTGCTGGTGGTTCCGGTGCATGGGTAATGTGATTATGGTCTTGGGTGATACTGGTGGCTTTCTGATATACCTGCAGTCTGAGGGTGGCAATGGTGCCTGGGTGATGTGCCTGCAGTCTGAGGGGTGGCACTGGTGCCCGGGTGATGTGTTTATGGTCTGAGGGGTGGCAATGGTGCCTGGGTGATGTGCCTGCAGTCTGAGGGGTGGCACTGGTGCCTGGGTGATGTACCTGCGGTCTGAGGGGTGGCACTGGTGCCTGGGTAATGGAAACTACAGTCTTGCTGCACGGTATATCTCTTCTGCTCTGCTTTTCAGATGTCACATGCCAGATACCCCCGACCTGTGTGCGGCCGATCATGCCGGAAGAAAACAACGATGAAGAAGAAGACCTCACAACGGCAGGCATGGGATGTGAGTTTATGTTTAGGAATGTAAAAAGAGAGGGGCCAGTAACAAGAACGTAAGGGTACAGGGACTAATGTGAACATGTCTGCTACAGTGTAGCCTATTGATTGACTGGGATGCAGTAGCTCCTGATTGCCAGTCGGGCCTGGGGAATGCCAATCGGGACATACCGCTGGGATGTCACTGGTCTTCGTGAGCTGATAGACTACATACTGTTTTAGCCCAGGATATGGATACCTCTTCTGTGTGTTTCACAGGCTCACTTTAGATCCCCCAGTGTACACACCCATGTTTCTTTGCATCGGATAATATCTACCAGCAGTCGGTTCATGCCCGATCCCTGTGTTTTTCAGAGTTCAGTCCAAGATCTCACTGTTTACCGTGCAACCCCGGAAGAGCTGGTGAGTGGCCAGATGGGACTCGGCTCCTATATATGCATGTTCAGAAGTCTGTAATATGGTGTCAGGATACCCAGTGTTAGAACAGTAGTTTGCTAGGTGTGCCCAGATCCTTAGGTTCGGCAATCACACAGGTAAGGAGGTAGGGGTACAATAGCACCTTTATTACATGATAATGTGTAATACAATAAATAGGGAGAGTCCAGATTTAAGGATAATCCTTTAAACAGGCTCACTACTGCCCTCCGTGCGCTGACTCCTGTTCCGGTCTTTGTGTGAGGGTCCCGGCACTCAGAAAAGCTCTCCAACTGCATGGTGGGGCTCTGGGTCTCCGTCACCCTGCTGCAGGCTACCACCTGCTGATCCCCTGCCACACTGCTAGCACAGTCCTAGGGGTGGTGACCTCTGCTGATTGGAGCTGTGGGATTAGGGGCTGGAGATGGAAGGGAGGAAGGCTGGGTCCTGTGCAGGCTACCACCTGCTGATCCCCTGCCACACAGTCTAGCACAGTCCTAGGGGAGAAAAATAGGGAATGATGGTGTTGGCCTTCTTTCAGATCTCACATAGGGGGTCTATGTACTAAGCCTTGGAGAGAGATAAAGAGGACGGTGATAAAGTACCAACCAATCAGCTCGTAACTGTCACTTTTCAAACACAGCCAGTAACATGACAGTTAGGAGCTGATTGGTTGATACATTATCTTCATCCACTTTCTGTTTTCAAGGCTTAGTAAATAGACCCCATAGTGCCCAGTCACTCCCAGAATTAACCCCTTACACGCTTTTGGGACATGCGTGAGATTTCAGCTGTTATTTAGCTGGGTAACACAGGAAATATTCTTAAATAATCCCAAACCATTGTTTTAGCGTAAAGTTGTCCCGTGGATGGATTGTTAGCGGTAGCCTCGTCACACATGGTACAGCCATTCTTTCTCCCATAGATTTATAGGACAGCTGTATTATGTAAGAGATAAGTCACTGAGGAAAGAGGCTGGTGCCAGAGATGAGCCTTCGATGGATGTGGTTTAGCTGTTTATGGATGAATGTTTGATTGTCCTATGATAAAGGATAAGGCAGACTTGTTTTTTTTTTTTGTAGGTTTACCTATAATGACAATTACAGACATAAAGGTTTCATTGAAAAGGAGTTTTTGGGGCAGTCGTTTTCTTTTTCTTTTCTCCCTTGTGTTTGCTCAGGTCCTGTGCCCTGGAGGTTGGTTAATAGTAAATTAAGTTCTCTGTGGGGGAGGGGGGTGATCTTTGAGAAGGGGGGAGGTAGGCGTCTTGCAGTTAGGGTGCTTACAGCCCCCTATACCCAATGGGTTAGAGAAAAGGATGTTATGTAAGCACAAAAATTAAATTGCTTCCTTTCTGTTTATTTCTAGGCTCATCGACATGAGATCCACAAGTCGAAAAATCAGTGTCTGGTCCATCTGGATCTTCAGAAGCAAGAACTGAGGAAGAAGATGAGGAAGCTGTATGGCAGCTGCTCAGACCCCATGGAAGAGAGACATTTGGCCATAATGATGGAGGTAATGGGTGGTTGTGGGCATCGCGGAAGGCCTATAACACATTGCGCTGGCTGACAAGTTCAGGGATATTAATACAGAGTATTTACAAAGTCACCGCGCTCTATATACTCCATGGTAATCCAGTGTCACCCATTAGACTGCGAGAAAGTGATTTAATATTAGTGCAAAGATCCTATTTTCCATTAACCTTGTAACTGGCGAATATTTTTTTCCAAAAATGTTCCCAAAATACTTTTTTTTTTAATTTATTGTCAAATTATGCCAATAACCGCTATTTAAACCTGATTCAGTATCATTTTCTGCAGAAATGTGCAGTTTTGTTTATACATTTACATGATTTGATGCTTTTTTTTTTTTTTCTTTTTTACAATCAACAACTTTGGAACATTTTTGAAAATATTTAGGTTTATATAGTAAAGAAAACCCCATAAATCCTTCTTCTTGATGTTTTTAGATAACGGTGAGTTCCAGCGTGGGGGAGCTGCCTTTCCTCTCACTGCATTCTGGCAGAAGGGGATTAGGGATGCTGGCTGGGTGGTGGATTGTACATCCAATCACTATGTCCAGCAGTGATTGGGACACAGGAGGGACAGAGGCGGAGCTGAAGCCGGAAAGAGGGTCCGGGGACAGATCAGGGCAGCCAAGGAGGGGGTGGGGGTATTGCTGGCTGTGCAGGCCCGGGGACATAGCAGCCGGAAGGGAGGGTCACACTGGCTGCACGATCACTGCTGGTCTCATTGATGAGGACACAGCAGCAGCTGTGGCTACCAGGAGCTGCAGCTGCTGCTATAAAGACATGACTGCCTGTAGCCGCTTTAGGAGGAGGTCACGCTTGATGCACGATCACTGTGGCCAGCAAGTGATCGGGACATGGTGGAGGGGCAGCCATGGGTGCAGGGGGACCAGCAGGTTTGGCTGCTGGAAGATTAACTTCCCGCAGCCACCTAGCGGGCATTTCTGGCTGGTCACATCAGATGCAACCATATCAGAGAAAGACCAGTCTGGTGTGGCCAGCAGCATTGCTGCCAGGGAACATAGACTGGAGGAAGGCACGGCTGCAGTGTTCCTTTAGCATTCGGGCTGCAGGAAGAGAGTCTCTTCCTGCAGCCACGGCCTGGGAGAAGAGGAGGAGACTGGGGGCGGAGCCGCGGGGTCAACAGAGGCTGAGCCAGGCGGCTGCTAGAAGATTAGCTTCCAGCAGCTGCAGGTGGGCGTTTCTGACACTGTTGCGTCAGTTGCGCCCGTGTCAGGGTAAGCCCAGCTTGGCAAGTGGTTAAGGAAGAATTCCGCTGACATTTGAGAATGTAGTGTTGGGTGGAGTTTAGTGCATTATGCTGCTTTACATGATTTCATGTGCCTGGAACTTGCCAATCATTTTCCTCCAATTTGTTGCAGTCCTTGCAGACTTTAACGCACTCTGCTACCACCACTCACCTGTTTCATACACACACGGGCCTATTTATTAAAGTTATTTTTGCGGTATATCTCCCGAAAACATCTGTTTTCAGGTGATAACCCTCAAATATTAAGCATCCCCAAAATGTAACAAGGAGGGACCACAGCGGATATCGGCTTAATTTCCAACAGAAGCCTCAGCTCCCATTGCTTTCTGTGGATTATGTTGTGCTGCCGGATTTGCCGTGCTCCTGAATGCGAAGCCCCAGCCACTAACGGCATCAGGGCCATAGAGAGTCAGGAAGGGGGCGCAGCTGAGAGAGCAAAGGAAGAAGCAGTGCGATCCCATTACTTCTCAGTAATTACCTGGACGTGCTCCTATGGGAATCTCTGTCCCGCCGTATCACCAATGGTAAATCCTAGCAAATAATGGTTCCTTCTTGCCATGAATTGCAGCGATCGGTGTTCTTTCTTTTCAGGGTCCCCACAGTGATGTAATCGGTGGCCCTTTTTCATAAACTTCCCATTCATGTGCGTGTTTAATAGAAGCTTCGGGAGATAGAATTGCATTGTGAACTGTTGGAGCCCGCAGGTGACCCAGTAGATTGTGGGGGTAACACTGGGTCCCAGTTAAGTAGATTCGGTATAAAATAATTGTTAGTTAACCTCAATAAAACTTTTTATTTTTTTACGTTAATAATTAGCAAAACTTTTACAACAAGCAATAAAACATTGTTAGGTTCTAGATATGAGCTGTACTATGGAGGGTGTTGGGGTAGTGGTTAAAAGTCCTGACTGCAAGACTGTGACAGTTGGACACTTGCAGGAAGCTCTCCCCCATTTACCTTAGCCGGGTGCTCTTATCCAGTGCACCGTAATTAGATGGTAAACTCTGTGGGTACACACAACTGTGATAAAACTTCAGTGTACAGTGCTGCATGTAGACCGATAATACATGATCTAGGTATTAACCGTGTGTTCTGGGAATGTCATGGACACGCATTGGCACATGTTACATTCTGTGTTTCCTGTGCCAGATACTCTCTGATCGGTACCAGACGAAAGATGTCCTGGAGCGCTCAGACCGGGCAATGGCTGTTGTGAAGGATCTGTTTGGAGACGCTCCCCGCAGGCGCACAGGTAGTATTGACAGTCTAGATTACTGCTGGCTTTGGTGTATGGGACTTGTGTTTGCATATGCAGTGGCGTAACTATAGAGGGTGCAAGTGGTGTGCTTGCTATGGGGCCCTGCGGCCTAGGGGGCCTGCCGGCCCAGCCAGCTACCCCCTGCATCCTGCAAACTTTGCACCTGTATGCGGCTGCGGCAGCTCTTGCGGAACAGTGCCGATGTAATTTTTAATAAGGCCAAGTTGCGACCCAATAAGAACTCCCGGACCAGCAGCGGCTGCTGGTCCGCGAGATCCAATTGTCTCGCGACCAGCACCTGTTGGGAAATGACATTGGCGCTGTTTCCACATGGCTGTATACAGGTGCTGGCGGCCCGGCACCCAATTCTCCAGGGCACACGAGAATAGAGGCTGGTGGACGGACACAAGGGGGAGGGGAGATGCTCCCAGAGGGACACAGGGAGAGTTGCTGGACGATGGTGGGGGGTAGCATAATAGCGTAGGTAAGGGACAATACTGTGTGTGGCATTACAGTGGGACATAATGTGTTATAAGGGGCATTATAGTGTGTGGCATAATGTAAGGGACATTACTGTGGGATATAATGTATAAGGGCATTACTACTGTGTTATAAGGGGCACTACAACTGTGTGGCATAATGTTTATAAGGACTACAACTGAATGAGGGGGCCCATTAAACATTTGCTATGGGGCCCACAAAGTTCTAGTTATACCCATCTCCATAAGAGCTGGAGAACCACAGGTGGCCGAAGGCTGGCGTCAGGCATGCGCTTTGAATGCCCCCTTCAATTCAGCCCGTCATACTGGGAGTGAGCGCTATGGGCGGTATCACCTGAGAACGGTTCACCTGGCTGGAATAAAGTTCGTTAGAGCCAACAAAAGTTGTGTTACTGCTGCAGAATGTAACTTTATTCACGTTTCCTATGCGGCAGTGACTGGCAGTATTGTAGTTGGGGAAATACGGCTGTGAGGTGTGACTTTTTCGCATTAGTTTTTATTATTTGTGCATTTAACTTTTATTTGCGCTGAGATAAAACGCTGTACTAAATCCGCCCCATCTGACATTACACTTGACACACTCTGGGAGCCATTTGGGTTGATCTTACCCAGCACGTAACAGAACTGAACCTATAACAGCTGAGACTATTGCGCCATCCTCTCGGCACGCTACAACCACAGTCTGACCATGTCGTGACTCTTCTCTAGCGCCATTATAAGAGGTCACAATCATCACACAGATCTTTGAAGCATAAGAAGTTAATTTCTAGCAAGTTTTCTTATAGGTCTGGCCACATGTATAATGATCCCATAGCCTGTCCTTTGTGATGTCATAGCTGCCCATCACTTGGCCACGCCTCCATGTTGTGTCAGATGCAAGGACAAGGTTGGACGGGGAGCACTGCGTGGAAAGATGAGGAGTGTAAGTGTAATGCCTAGAGGTAGTAGCACTTTATTTATACAGTACACAGTTACAGAAGGAACGTATACGAGGGTTAAAGGAACTTTAATAGACTATACGTTTAGGCACAGTACGTTCGTCTTTATGTTTCCATCATATATCAGTGTTGTTTTGTTTGAGACTGACACTTGATGTATTACTGGGGATAAATAGCCTGTGGCTATACTATTGCGTATCGCTGACCTATTACTGTCACCTCTAGGTTTCCCCAATGTCACCATGGCTCCGTCCTGCGACTTGGATACATCTTGCAGTGTCTTTGTTCAGAGAAAGGACCGTCCCACCCAGCTGTCCATCCTCAGCGAGAGCGTCATGGACCCACAGGTAACAGGGAGACGGATGCTGGAGGCGGTTGTCTCAGCGTTAGAGGTTCTAGCTTCTCTATCTTTTATTAGTAGGATATGTGTGTAAGTTCTCTTCTTGCCCTGGGAACTCCCAGCTATATAGCTGATGTATTGGGAAATTGTGCTTAATCTCGTCTGATTATTTAGGCTCTTAACGAAGTGGAGGGGACTCCATGTGAGAGCAGCTCTGATGAGGGGGATATTTCTGCCAGCTTCCAGCCTAGTCTCCGCACAGACAGGTGAGTGACTCTGTGGATATTGATACAGATTGTAAGCTCTGTGGCACCTTTGGTTACTGCTGATATATAGGGAAACGCGATATGACTGAGGCTACACAAGGCCTGTGAAAATGGCATCAACGTTGGTGCCAGGCGTTTAGAACACTGCCTTGAACTACAGCTCCTAGTATGGCACACAACGTATGCCCGGGCTTGCAGCCTTTGGGGCTGATTTCTGCAGCAGTTGGGGGGGGGGGGGTAGATTTGTGCAGCAGTTGGGGGGGGGAGATTTGTGCAGCAGTTGGGGGGGAGATTTGTGCAGCAGTCGGGGGGGGGGCGGAGATTTGTGCAGCAGTCGGGGGGGGGGGGGGGAGAATTATGCAGCAGTCGGGGGGGGGGAATTATGCAGCAGTCGGGGGGGGAGATTTGTGCAGTAGTTGGGGCACAATTATGCAGCAGTCGGGGGGGGGGGGGAGATTTGTGCAGCAGTTGGGGATTCGTGCAGCAGTCGGGGGGGAGATTTGTGCAGCAGTTGGGGGGGGGAGATTTGTGCAGCAGTTGGGGGGGAGATTTGTGCAGCAGTCGGGGGGGGGGGGAGAATTATGCAGCAGTCGGGGGGGGAATTATGCAGCAGTCGGGGGGGGGAGATTTGTGCAGTAGTTGGGGCACAATTATGCAGCAGTCGGGGGGGGGGGGGATTTGTGCAGCAGTTGGGGATTCGTGCAGCAGTCGGGGGGGAGATTTGTGCAGCAGTTGGGGGGGGGAGATTTGTGCAGCAGTTGGGGGGGAGATTTGTGCAGCAGTCGGGGGGGGGGGGAGAATTATGCAGCAGTCGGGGGGGGGAATTATGCAGCAGTCGGGGGGGAGATTTGTGCAGTAGTTGGGGCACAATTATGCAGCAGTCGGGGGGGGGGGAGATTTGTGCAGCAGTTGGGGATTCGTGCAGCAGTCGGGGGGGAGATTTGTGCAGCAGTTGGGGGGGGAGATTTGTGCAGCAGTCGGGGGGGGAGATTTGTGCAGCAGTCGGGGGGGGAGATTTGTGCAGCAGTCGGGGGGGGAGATTTGTGCAGCAGTCGGGGGGGGAGATTTGTGCAGCAGTCGAGGGGGGGGGGGAGATTTGTGCAGCAGTCGGGGGGGGGGAGATTTGTGCAGCAGTCGGGGGGGGGGGGGAGATTTGTGCAGCAGTCGGGGGGGGGAGATTTGTGCAGCAGTCGGGGGGGGAGATTTGTGCAGCAGTCGGGGGGGAGATTTGTGCAGCAGTCGGGGGGGGGGATTTGTGCAGCAGTTGGGGGGGATTTGTGCAGCAGTTGGGGGGGATTTGTGCAGCAGTTGGGGGGGATTTGTGCAGCAGTTGGGGGGGATTTGTGCAGCAGTTGGGGGGGATTTGTGCAGCAGTTGGTGGGGATTTGTGCAGCAGTTGGTGGGGATTTGTGCAGCAGTTGGTGGGGATTTGTGCAGCAGTTGGTGGGGATTTGTGCAGCAGTTGGGGGGGATTTGTGCAGCAGTTGGGGGGGATTTGTGCAGCAGTTGGGGGGGATTTGTGCAGCAGTTGGGGGGGATTTGTGCAGCAGTTGGGGGGGATTTGTGCAGCAGTTGGGGGGGATTTGTGCAGCAGTTGGGGGGGATTTGTGCAGCAGTTGGGGGGGATTTGTGCAGCAGTTGGGGGGGATTTGTGCAGCAGTTGGGGGGGATTTGTGCAGCAGTTGGGGGGGATTTGTGCAGCAGTTTGGGGGAGATTTTTGCAGCAGTTGGGGGGGGGGAGATTTGTGCAGCAGTTGGGGCAGAATTATGCAGTAGTTGGTGGGGATTTGTGCAGCAGTTGGGGGGGATTTGTGCAGCAGTTGGGGCAGAATTATGCAGCAGTTGGGGGGGATTTGTGCAGCAGTTGGGGGGGATTTGTGCAGCAGTTGGGGGGGATTTGTGCAGCAGTTGGGGGGGATTTGTGCAGCAGTTGGGGGGGATTTGTGCAGCAGTTGGGGGGGATTTGTGCAGCAGTTTGGGGGAGATTTTTGCAGCAGTTGGGGGGGGGGGGAGATTTGTGCAGCAGTTGGGGCAGAATTATGCAGTAGTTGGTGGGGATTTGTGCAGCAGTTGGGGGGGATTTGTGCAGCAGTTGGGGCAGAATTATGCAGCAGTTGGGGGGGATTTGTGCAGCAGTTGGGGGGGATTTGTGCAGCAGTTGGGGGGGATTTGTGCAGCAGTTGGGGGGGATTTGTGCAGCAGTTGGGGGGGATTTGTGCAGCAGTTGGGGGGGATTTGTGCAGCAGTTTGGGGGAGATTTTTGCAGCAGTTGGGGGGGGGGGGAGATTTGTGCAGCAGTTGGGGCAGAATTATGCAGTAGTTGGTGGGGATTTGTGCAGCAGTTGGGGGGGATTTGTGCAGCAGTTGGGGGGGATTTGTGCAGCAGTTGGGGCAGAATTATGCAGCAGTTGGGGGGGATTTGTGCAGCAGTTGGGGGGGATTTGTGCAGCAGTTGGGGGGGATTTTTGCAGCAGTTGGGGGGGGGGGGATTTGTGCAGCAGTTGGGGCAGAATTATGCAGTAGTCGGGGTGCCACCTGTATTTATATAAAGTCTGCATTTCTCTTCCTGTTCCCTGTTGTGAAATGTTAGATTGTGAATTAGGCCTGACGGGAAATCCAACAATAGCAGCTGAGTTATGTAATTATGGGGGAGATTTATCAAAGCTTGGAGAGAGATAAAGTACTAACCAATCAGCTTGTAACTGTCATATTACAGGCAGAGTTAGAAAAATTACAATTCGATTAATCTGTACTATATCTCTCTCCAAGCTTTGATAAATCTCCCCCGATGTATCTGTGGGTTTGTGATGTAAGATGTAAACCTCATACAGGACAGTGATTGACTGCTATGAACAGTGGGGTTGATTTGGAGTTGGGAGTGACTTTACACCTTGATAGCACCATGCTGCACTGCAGGGGCAGAGGTAGTGATGCTGGGTACACACTTAACAGATATATCTGTAGATGATGATTGTTCAGTGTGTAGGAGGAGGCGGGTCCCGCTGGCCGGGGGTGGGGGTGGGCCCACCCACCCCCGCCCCCTTTCGGCGGCTCACCCCCTTTCCGTGGCTCACCCCCTTTCCGCGGCTGCTGCTGCATGAGCCCTCCCCCTCTCCGCGGCTGCCGCTGCATGTGTACGGGCGGTCTGCAGACATATCTGTACATCGGCTCTGCAGCACAGCCAATGCCATATGTCTATGAATGACGTTGTTCACAGACATATCGCGTTTACGCACTGGCCGGTGGGCAGCTGATATATCGGCCGATCAACTTATCGGCCGATATATCTGTCAGTGTGAACCCAGCTTTAGATTTGGGAGGAGAGCGTCCTAGGTGTAATGTAAATTGCAGTGTAAGAATAAAGCTTTCTGGCATCTGTGTTCTACATGCAAAAGCTGCCAGTATTTACCCTGCATGCACACATAATACATGTACTCCTGGCCCAACCTGCCACATTGTGTTACATTGTGTTAACCAGTTGAACCGGATGAGCTATATCCGCTGCTTCTCTCTACTGAACCTGGATGTTTACTGGTTCTAGACCTGATAATTCTCCTACGGATGGACAATGAGCGTGATCCTAACAGGTTGGCCGATTGGTGGGATGCTGGCTGCGGTCACTACATTGCTTGTTAAGTATTGAGATGTGATGTGTGTCAGGTTCACACGGCTATTGCTCTGTGCCGGGCTCAGTAATTGCACAATACTTCTATTTGTGTCTGCCCAGCGCGCTTCCAGATCCGTGCCCGCTAGCCGGTCCGCAGAGCCCCTGCTGGAAAATCAGCCTGTTTTGGGCTGGGAACTGTCTGTGGCAGAGTGAAATAGTCATTACAAAGTCCACCCTACTAATACTGCTTAGGTCAGCATCATTTATTCACGAGACTGAGGGGAGCCCAGTGCTGCCACTATTACTGGTCACTCTCGTCTGTCTCAGAGTTACTAGTTTCATGTAAATGCGCCTTCCTGTATAAAGGTGTCCATCTGAAAGGAATCGCAACCTCCGAGGCGCACTCACGCAGCTGGCACATGAAGTCACAAAACAGCATTTGGGCTGGAAGTCAGCCCGTCTAATGAGCGAGGGGACCTCAGGATTCATTGTGTGTCACAGTTGAAATGTTTTTTATTTCTTTATTATGTTGGTACATTGCATCTGGAACGAATGCAGCTTGAAGGCTGAAAACGAAAATCAAATCCTTGTGTGCAGCCTCCGACAACGGATGGTCCGCACATCCCCCTTTAGTGTGTTACTGTGACCAATACGCCCTCGGCAAGGAACGCCCTGATCCAAAGCTGCCGATGAGCCGTAAAAATGGATTCAGCGTGTGCGCTTTGAACAACAGCTCTTATCGTTGTTGTCGTGTTGTTACCTTGCAATGAGTAGAGTAACACTGATTCTTAAATTCGTTTTTAAAATCTGCCAACTCTGTTATTTGGTATGGGTAGATAATTGCATCTCACAGACGCCCTCAGCTTGGCTGGCATCTTGGTGATGGGTCTGCTCTTTGGGGAGAGGTGCCCAGCAGTGATACTTTTATTTATGTGCTGTTTTGCTATCTGCCAGGGTTTATCAGATATTGCACGAGCAGAGCTTACATCACACTCCTCAACAATCGTTTGTAACACCGAAAAGCACAGGTCACCCGCTGAGAGGCCAGACAGGTAAGAACATGTGAGAGGGTGTACAGATCTTATTACGGGGTTCTCTGATTGCTCTTCTATTAATGTGACCCTGTCACATACATGCGACTGAACCAATGTTCATAGACTGAGGCCTAGGAATGAGTAACAGGAGTGCAGGTTCCTTGGGAATTGGTAGCTGCATTCTCCTAAATAATGGTTCAGCCTACCAAGTAGGTGTCTCCACTGTGTGTATTTATAATGATAATGACGCTGATCCCCTTGTCGCTCAGTTTCACTTACCTTCCTGTCTTCATATTTGTTTCATTAGTCTTCCCCCTTTCTCACCGTGATGTTCTACTGCGTTCAGTTATGTTCAGTGTGCGCTTTCAGTCACTTTTATTGGATAACTGGTATTTTCCACACATCGGAAAATTTTTATCACACAGTTTTTTTTATATCTGGGCTTCTTTCTCCAGCGTTAAACGCCACCGCAGCGGTCACCAAGGTGAAGACCCGCCTTACAGGGGAGGAACAAGTACAACCGGATGGACTGATTGGCCGAGTCCTGAACCCCCAGCCCAAAAACCTCAGTAAGCTCAAAACTAAGGGTCAGAGGGCTGCTGAGCCCCAATGCATCAGACTAAGGTGTACAAGGAGAGTCCTCCCAACTAAAGGTCAGAAGGGTGCTGAGCCCCAAATCATCAGACTAAGGTGTACAAGGGGAGTACTCCCAACTAAAGGGCAGAAGGGTGCTGAGCCCCAAATCATCAGACTAAGGTGTACAAGGAGAGTCCTCCCAACTAAAGGTCAGAAGGGTGCTGAGCCCCAAATCATCAGACTAAGGTGTACAAGGGGAGTACTCCCAACTAAAGGTCAGAAGGGTGCTGAGCCCCAAATCATCAGACTAAGGTGTACAAGGAGAGTCCTCCCAACTAAAGGTCAGAAGGGTGCTGAGCCCCAAATCATCAGACTAAGGTGTACAAGGGGAGTACTCCCAACTAAAGGTCAGAGGGGTGCTGAGCCCCAGTGTATCAGACTAAGGTGTACAAGGGGAGTACTCCCAACTAAAGGTCAGAAGGGTGCTGAGCCCCAATGCATCAGACTAAGGTGTACAAGGAGAATACTCCCAACTAAAGGTCAGAAGGGTGCAGAGCCCCAATGAATCAGACTAAGGTGAACAAAGGGAGTACTCCTACCTAAAGGTCAGAGTGGTTCTGAACTTCTGTGTTATAGTTATAATTGTGTGCAAGGGGAGTACTCTTAATAAGAGGTTAGAGCAGTGTTGAGCTTCAATGTCTTAGATTAATGTGTGCAAGGGGGGTACTCCCAAGTAGATGTTATTCCCCAGTGTATCAGATTAAGCTGTGTAAGGGAGTACTCCCAACTAATGGTTAGAGCGTTCCTGAGCTTCAGTGTATCTGATTAAGATGTATAAGGCAGGTACTCCCAACTGCAGTTTAGAGGGGTGCTAATCTCCAATATATAAGATGAAGGTGTGTAAAGAGAGTACTCCCAGCTAAAGGTCAGCGTAGCAGCATCACCATAAAGCCAAGCCCAAATATTCCATGGGTGGTACTGTTGCACGTGTAGAGGAGGAGGGTGTATGCACCTATACTAAACCCTCCATCTGTTGATCAGAGTAAGATAAACTGGGCCGCGTGACAGAAGACTTCATTTGTTGACCTGAAAACCCTCCATCTGTCAGTTACATGCGTTATTTCTCTGTATACTTGTATCTAACCGCTCCCCAGTGTGTGTAATATACCTAGAACCCCCTGTCACTGCCAGAGCATCACTCTGTGTCCACCACTTATTATTCCCATGGACCGCTGTACACAATGTTTTGCTGGTCACTGATAAACGATGGAACCTGGGAAGGATAGTTAAGTAATTGTGGTCACTGCGCCCACAAACCGTCCCCCATCTTATGTCTCTATAGTAATATCCTAATCCCCTCTCATTCTACTCTAGGGAAGAAAAATAACTCCTCAAACGTTCCCTCCTACCAGAGAATGGGGGAGCGCCCGCTGTCCGTGGCCTCCGCCTGCGACATGACCAGCTGCAGCAGCTCCAGCCTGGACCTTTTAAGCCAGATCATAAAAGAGGTGGAGGAAGAACTTGAGGCCTATGAGAGGGAGACAGGCCGGGAGGTAGCTTCATTGCCCCAAGCTCAGGGGCTGACGGGCTTCACCTTGTCTCTTGTCAGCTCCCTAAAGCGGTTGGTGTCCTACCAAAAGGAGGTAAGACTGATTGGATGGGGCGTACGGGGGGATCTGTAAAGGTGGGGTCTGCAGATTCTTTGTTTATGAGTTCAGAGAGTTCCAGCTTCTCCTCGGCTCCTGCGGCTCTAGGACAGGTTCAGGGTCCAGACATTGAGTCATGTCAGTAAATTGTCATTTTTCTGCTTGTGAGAAAGTGGAAATTGAAGCTTTTATTTCAGAGGCAAAATAATAAAGTGCTCTCGTCACTATGTGACCTGTTATTACTACCCCATTTGTTTTACCTAGTGGGAATACTAAAGGCGGCCATACACTGCGCAGTTATTGGCTGATCATTGCACAATGTAGGACAGCGACCCAGCAGCAATTATCGCTCTGTCAGAAATCTTCCAGCATGCCCAACAGATGTGATTATTGCTGCTGGGACCATAGAGACAGACCAGTTATATGACAGTGTATGGCAATGTCTGATCCCACAGTACATGGCCAGCATAGGGATCAGGTGTATGGTGATACTCCTGTGCATGGCATTGCCCAGCTTTCATAGCGGCTCTGATTATAGTGCATTAGAGGGTCATTGTTTTTGTGTTTCATCCTATGGACATCACTGGGTATTTACAATGACAGGTGCTTGGGAACTTCAGATTTACAAAAGTGCAAGATTACCCCCCTAATCCATTAGCTGCTTTTCTTTTCTAAATTTACAGTTCCCCCACCGGGTCCAATATTCTGTGATTGGCATCTCTCAGCCACAGCCACTGCTTCTTACTGACAACAGTCTGCTCCTACTGTGGAGGAACAGTGGTAAAAGTTTTTGTCTGGATGTCAATCCAAATTTCCAGCCTGGAGCAGATGGACCAGCAGCCTTTGGGGGGACCCACACAGATGGTGTAGCCAGCCTCTGGCCCAGGCGCTATGTTGGATCTTATGCAGCTTAAAGGTCTGATTGCAGAGTACATGCTTAGTGCCGCGTGGATTGAAGCTAATCGCAGAGTACAGATCTCAGACTGATCGGAGGGCCCTGCTTAGTGCTGCGTGAATTGAGGCTGATCGCAGAGTACAGATCTCTGGCTGATTGGAGGGCCCTGCTTAGTGCTGCGTGAATTGAGGCTGATCGCAGAGTACAGATCTCTGGCTGATTGAAGGGCCCTGCTTAGTGCTGCGTGAATTGAGGCTGATCGCAAAGTACAGATCTCGTGCTGATTGGAGGGGCCTGCTTAGTGCTGCGTGAATTGAGGCTGATCGCAGAGTACAGATCTCTGGCTGATTGGAGGGTCCTGCTTAGTGCTGCGTGAATTGAGGCTGATCGCAGAGTACAGATCTCAGGCTGATTGGAGGCCCTGCTTAGTGCCGCGTGAATTGAGGCTGATCGCAGAGTACAGGTCTCGGGCTGATTGGAGGGCCCTGCTTAGTGCCAGCGTGGTCTTAGGCTGATCGCAGAGTACAAATCTCGGGCTGATTGGAGGGCCCTGCTTAGTGCCACGTGAATTGAGGCTGATCGCAGAGTACAGATCTCGGGCTGATTGGAGGGCCCTGCTTAGTGCCGTGTGAATTGAGGCTGACGCAGAGTACAGATCTCGGGCTGATTGGAGGGCCCTGCTTAGTGCCGCGTGGACTGAGGCTGATCGCAGAGTACAGATCTCGGGCTGATTGGAGGGCCCTGCTTAGTGCCGCGTGAATGGAGGCTAATCGCAGAGTACAGATCTTGGGCTGATTGGAGGGCCCTGCTTAGTGCCGCGTGAATTGAGGCTGATCGCAGAGTACAGATCTCGGGCTGATTGGAGTGCCCTGCTTAGTGCCGCGTGGACTGAGACTGATCGCAGTGTACAAATCTCGGGCTGATTGGAGGGCCCTGCTTAGTGCCGTGTGGACTGAGGCTGATCGCAGAGTACAGTTCTCGGGCTGATTGGAGGGTCCTGCTTAGTGCCGCGTGGACTGAGGCTGATCGCAGCGTACAGTTCTCAGGCTGATTGGAGGGTCCTGCTTAGTGCCGCGTGGACTGAGGCTGATCGCAGAGTACAGATCTCGGGCTGATTGGAGGGCCCTGCTTAGTGCCGCGTGGACTGAGGATGATCGCAGAGTACAGATCTCGGGCTGATTGGAGGGGCCCATCGGTAGTGCTTTCTGCTTTGCCTTGGTAAAGATGCGAAGCAGGAAGAGTTTTATAGCGACAGTTTTTATATCCTCCCTTTGGGTCTTGTTACCGCTCCCTGCCCTGCCTGGTGTTACCGCTCCCTGCCCTGCCTGGTGTTACCGCTCCCTGTCCTGCCCTGCCTGGTGTTACCGCTCCCTGTCCTGCCCTGCCTGGTGTTACCGCTCCCTGTCCTGTCCTGCCTGGTGTTACCGTTCCCTGTCCTGTCCTGCCTGGTGTTACCGCTCCCTGTTCTGCCTGGTGTTACCGCTCCCTGTTCTGCCTGGTGTTGCCGCTCCCTGTCCTTTCCTGCCTGGTGTTACCGCTCCCTGTTCTGCCTGGTGTTACCGCTCCCTGTTCTGCCTGGTGTTACCGCTCCCTGTCCTGCCCTGCCTGGTGTTACCGCTCCCTGTCCTGCCCTGCCTGGTGTTACCGCTCCCTGTCCTGCCCTGCCTGGTGTTACCGCTCCCTGTCCTGCCCTGCCTGGTGTTACCGCTCCCTGTCCTGCCCTGCCTGGTGTTACCGCTCCCTGTCCTGTCCTGCCTGGTGTTACCGCTCCCTGTCCTGTCCTGCCTGGTGTTACCGCTCCCTGTTCTGCCTGGTGTTACCGCTCCCTGTCCTGCCTGGTGTTGCCGCTCCCTGTCCTGTCCTGCCTGGTGTTTCCGCTCCCTGTCCTTTCCTGCCTGGTGTTTCCGCTCCCTGTCCTTTCCTGCCTGGTGTTGCCGCTCCCTGTCCTGTCCTGCCTGGTGTTACCGCTCCCTGTCCTGCCTGGTGTTACCGCTCCCTGTCCTTTCCTGCCTGGTGTTTCCTGCCTGGTGTTTCCGCTCCCTGTCCTTTCCTGCCTGGTGTTACCGCTCCCTGTCCTGTCCTGCCTGGTGTTACCGCTCCCTGTCCTGTCCTGCCTGGTGTTTCCGCTCCCTGTCCTTTCCTGCCTGGTGTTTCCGCTCCCTGTCCTGTCCTGCCTGGTGTTACCGCTCCCTGTCCTGTCCTGCCTGGTGTTACCGCTCCCTGTCCTGTCCTGCCTGGTGTTACCGCTCCCTGTCCTGTCCTGCCTGGCGTTACCGCTCCCTGTCCTGTCCTGCCTGGCGTTACCGCTCCCTGTCCTGTCCTGCCTGGTGTTACCGCTCCCTGTCCTGTCCTGCCTGGTGTTACCGCTCCCTGTCCTGTCCTGCCTGGTGTTACCGCTCCCTGTCCTGTCCTGCCTGGTGTTACCGCTCCCTGTCCTGTCCTGCCTGGTGTTACCGCTCCCTGTCCTGTCCTGCCTGGTGTTACCGCTCCCTGTCCTGTCCTGCCTGGTGTTACCGCTCCCTGTCCTGTCCTGCCTGGTGTTACCGCTCCCTGTCCTGTCCTGCCTGGTGTTACCGCTCCCTGTCCTGTCCTGCCTGGTGTTACCGCTCCCTGTCCTGTCCTGCCTGGTGTTACCGCTCCCTGTCCTGTCCTGCCTGGTGTTACCGCTCCCTGTCCTGTCCTGCCTGGTGTTACCGCTCCCTGTCCTGTCCTGCCTGGTGTTACCGCTCCCTGTCCTGTCCTGCCTGGTGTTACCGCTCCCTGTCCTGTCCTGCCTGGTGTTACCGCTCCCTGTCCTGTCCTGCCTGGTGTTACCGCTTCCTGCCCTGCCTGGTGTTACCGCTTCCTGCCCTGCCTGGTGTTACCGCTTCCTGTCCTGTCCTGCCTGGTGTTACCGCTCCCTGCCCTGCCTGGTGTATCCGCTCCCTGCCCTGCCTGGTGTTACCGCTCCCTGCCCTGCCTGGTGTTACCGCTCCCTGTCCTTTCCTGCCTGGTGTTACCGCTTCCTGCCCTGCCTGGTTTTACCGCTCCCTGTCCTGTCCTGCCTGGTGTTACCGCTCCCTGCCCTGCCTGGTGTATCCGCTCCCTGCCCTGCCTGGTGTATCCGCTCCCTGCCCTGCCTGGTGTTACCGCTCCCTGCCCTGCCTGGTGTTACCGCTCCCTGTCCTTTCCTGCCTGGTGTTACCGCTCCCTGTCTTGCCTTGTGTTACCGCTCCCTGTCCTGTCCTGCCTTGTGTTACCGCTCCCTGTCCTGTCCTGCCTGGTGTTTCCGCTCCCTGTCCTTTCCTGCCTGGTGTTACCGCTCCCTGTCCTGTCCTGCCTGGTGTTACCGCTCCCTGTCCTGCCTGGTGTTACCGCTCCCTGTCCTGTCCTGCCTGGTGTTGTCGCTCCCTGTCCTGCCTGGTATTACCGCTCCCTGTCCTGTCCTGCCTGGTGTTACCGATCCCTGTCCTGTCCTGCCTGGTGTTACCGCTCCCTGCCCTGCCTGGTGTTACCGCTCCCTGCCCTGCCTGGGGTGAAGGTCACTGCTGTAATTACAGGAGTACACAAAGAAAGGTGACTTGGGCTGTCAGCGGTGCCGATATCGTTGGAAAAGGCACATGTGAACATGATTGTGATAATTATCAGCCTCTACAGCAATTATCCGTTTATTATGAGAAATAGGCAATATAGTAACGAGTCTGTTGTTTATTCTCCTTAATATTCTATGTTCTGTCTGTTAAAGACACTAAACTACTAATGATATAAATTAGGGGTGAGCGGGTTCGGATTTCTGAAATCCGAACCCCCCCGAGCCCCCCCGATCCGAGTCCGATCCGAATCAGGCTCGACTTTTCCCGCCTGACTCGGATCTGAAATCGAGGCAAAACGTCATCATCCCGCCTTCCGAGTCTCGCGGGTTTTGGATCCTATATAAGGTACCCACGTCGGCGCCATTTTCTCACTCGGCTGTGGACAGTGAAGAGGGAGGGTGGGAGTTAGGGCTGTGTAGTGTAGTGTAGTGTAGTGTAGTGCTGCTGTTGTCCACTACTTCAAAGTCCATAGGGGCTGGCTGTGTTGTGCTGTGCTGCTGTTGTTAATAGGGGCTGTGTCCACTACTTCAAAGTCCATAGGGGCTGGCTGGACTGTGTTGTGCAGTCAGTTCTCCATAGGGGCTGTGTCCACTCCAAAGTCCTGTGCAGTGTCCCAGTCCTAAAGGAGTGCTGCAGTGTTGTCCAGGGGGTGCTCTGTCCATCAGGGGTGCTCCCCCCAAGTGCTAAAAAAATAATATATTTTCTGTGTTTGTGAATTGTGTGCGCAGTAGCCGCACGTGCATCAACAAAGTAGTGCCAAGCGTGCGCCTGTGTCATAAGTAAAGGGCCGGCTGGCTTGACCGTTAAGGGTGCTGTAACCCCCGAAAGTACACTCCAGTCCAAACCAAAAAAAAAATTATTTTCTGTGTTTGTGAATTGTGTGCGCAGTAGCCGCACGTGCATCAACAAAGTAGTGCCAAGCGTGCGCCTGTGTCATAAGTAAAGGGCCGGCTGGCTTGACCGTTAAGGGTGCTGTAACCCCCGAAAGTACACTCCAGTCCAAACCAAAAAAAAAATTATTTTCTGTGTTTGTGAATTGTGTGCGCAGTAGCCGCACGTGCATCAACAAAGTAGTGCCAAGCGTGCGCCTGTGTCATAAGTAAAGGGCCGGCTGGCTTGACCGTTAAGGGTGCTGTAACCCCCGAAAGTACACTCCAGTCCAAACCCAAAAAAAAATTATTTTCTGTGTTTGTGAATTGTGTGCGCAGTAGCCGCACGTGCATCAACAAAGTAGTGCCAAGCGTGCGCCTGTGTCATAAGTAAAGGGCCGGCTGGCTTGACCGTTAAGGGTGCTGTAACCCCCGAAAGTACACTCCAGTCCAAACCAAAAAAAAAATTATTTTCTGTGTTTGTGAATTGTGTGCGCAGTAGCCGCACGTGCATCAACAAAGTAGTGCCAAGCGTGCGCCTGTGTCATAAGTAAAGGGCCGGCTGGCTTGACCGTTAAAGGGTGCTGTAACCCCCAAAGTACACTCCAGTCCAAACCAAAAAAAAAATTATTTTCTGTGTTTGTGAATTGTGTGCGCAGTAGCCGCACGTGCATCAACAAAGTAGTGCCAAGCGTGCGCCTGTGTCATAAGTAAAGGGCCGGCTGGCTTGACCGTTAAAGGGTGCTGTAACCCCCAAAGTACACTCCAGTCCAAACCAAAAAAAAAATTATTTTCTGGGTTTAGCCGCACGTATATATCAAATCGATATAACATAAATGGAGGACCAAACTTTCTCCGATAAAAATAAAATAGAGAAAGATCAAGAACCACTTCCTCCTAGTGCTGAAGCTGCTGCCACTAGTCATGACATAGACGATAACATGCCATCAACGTCGTCTGCCAAGGCCGATGCCCAATGTCATAGTAGAGGGCACATACAATCCCAAATGGCAAAGTTCAGGAAAATGACCTTGAAAAAGACATTTAAATCAGCTGAAGAGAAACGTAAACTTGCCAATATGCCATTTACGACACGGAGTGGCAAGGAACGGCTAAGGTCGATCCCTAGTATGTTCATGACTAGTGGTTCAGCTTCACATGACGATGGAAGCCCTCCTCCCACTAAAAAAATCAAAAGAGTTAAGCTGGCAAAAGCACAGCGAAGAACTGTGCTTTCTAAGAAGATATCACAAATCCCCAAGGAGAGTCCAAGTGTGGTGGTGGTTGCGATGCCTGACCTTCCCAGCACTGGACGGGAAGAGGTGGCTCTTTCCACCATTTGCACGCCCCCTGCAAGTGCTGAAAGGAGCACCCACAGTCCACTTGCTGATATGCAAATTGAAGATGTCACTGTTGAAGTACAACAGGATGAGGATACTGGTGTAGCTGGCGCTGAGGAGGAAGTTGGCGAGGAGGATTCTGATGGTGATGTGGTTTGTTTAAATCAGGCTCCGGGGGAGACAGTTGTTGTCCGTGGGATGAAAAAGCCCATCACGGTCATGCCTGGGCAGAAGACCAAACATTCCACCTCTTTGGTCTGGCAATATTTCTATCCAAATCCGGACAACAACTGTCTTGCCATATGTACCATATGTAAAGGTGAAATAAGTAGGGGTAGGGACGTCAACCACCTAGGAACATCCTCCCTTATACGGCACCTGCAGCGCGTTCATAAAAAGTTACTGTCAAGTTCAGAAACTTTGGCTAAGACCGTAAGCAGTCCAGGGAAACCTAAATCCCGTTGTCCTGTTGTATCCAAGCGCCTGCAAACCACACCGTCAACTCCCTCCTCGTCAATTTCCTCCTTAGTCAGGATCGGAAGTAGTCCTGCAGGCCATGTCACTGGCATGACTGACTCTCCTATCCGGGATTCCTCTGGAGGATCCTGCATTGCTACGCCTACTGCTGCCGCTGCTGCTGTTGCTGCTGCTGGGAGTCGTTCATCATCCCAGAGAGGAAGTAGGAACACCACTACTTTTACTAAACAATTGACCCTCCAACAGTCCTTAGCGAGGAGGATGAAGTACGACAGCAGTCATCCTGAAGCAAAACGTATAACTGAGGCCTTGACTGCTATGTTGGTGTTAGACGTGCGTCCGGTATCCGCCATTAGTGCAGTGGGATTTAGACAATTGATGGAGGTAGTGTGTCCCCGGTTCCAAATCCCGTCTAGATTCCACTTCACTAGGCAGGCGATACCGAGACTGTACAGAAACGTCAGAAAAAGTGTCCTCAGTGTCCTGAAAAATGCCGTTGTACACAATGTCCACTTAACCACGGACATGTGGACAAGTGGAACAGGGCAGACTAAGGACTATATGACTGTGACAGCCCACTGGGTAGATGTATCACCTTACGCAGCAACAGCAGCAGCGTCACCAGTAGCAGCATCTCAGAAACGCCAGCTCGTTACAAGGCAGGCTACGCTGTGTATCACCGGTTTCAGTAAGAGGCACACCGCCGACAACCTCTTAGAGAAACTGAGGGAAATCATCGCCCAGTGGCTTACCCCACTTAGACTCTCCTGGGGATTTGTGATATCTGACAACGCCACCAATATTGTGCGAGCATTACATCTGGGCAAATTCCAGCACGTCCCATGTTTTGCTCACACAATAAACTTGGTGGTGCAGAATTTTCTGAAAAGCGACAGGGGCGTGCAGGAGACGCTTTGGGTGGCCCGAAAAATTTCTGGCCACTTTCGCCATTCAGCGACTGCGTGCCGAAGACTGGAGCGCCAGCAAACACTCTTGAACCTGCCCCGCCATCACCTGAAGCAAGAGGTTGTGACGCGGTGGAACTCAACCCTCTATATGCTTCAGAGGATGGAGGAGCAGCAAAAGGCCATACAAGCCTATACATCCACCTATGACATAGGCAAAGGAGGGGGTATGCACCTGACTCAAGCGCAGTGGAGAATGATTTCCGTGTTGTGCAAGGTTCTCCAGCCCTTCGAACTTGCCACACGTGAAGTCAGTTCAGACACAGCCAGCTTGAGTCAGGTCATTCCCCTCATCAGGCTTTTGCAGAAGCAGCTGGAGAAAGTGAAGGAGGAGCTAAGACGGAGCGATTCCGCTCGGCATGTGGGACTTGTGGATGAAGCCCTTCATTCGCTTTGCCAGGATTCCAGGGTGGTCAATCTGTTGAAATCAGACCACTACATTTTGGCCACCGTGCTTGATCCTAGGTTTAAAGCCTATGTGGTGTCTCTCTTTCCGGCCGACACAAGCCTGCAGAGGTGCAAAGACCTGCTGGTGAACACACTGTCAGCTGAAGCGGAACGTGACACGTCAACGGCTCCTTCTTCATTTTCTCCCGCAACTGGGGCTGCCAGGAAAAAACTTAGGTATCATAAGCAACCCGCTGGCGGTGATGCAGGGCAGGCAGGACCAAGTTTGGACATCTGGTCCGGACTGAAGGACCTGGCAACAATTTCTGACATGTCTACTGTCACTGCATATGATACTGTCACCATTGACAGAATGGTGGAGGATTACATCGGTGACAGCATCCAAGTAGGCATGTCAGACAGTCCATACCTGTACTAGCAGGAAAAAGAGGCAATTTGGAGGCCCCTGTACAAGCTGGCTCTATTTTACCTGAGTTGCCCCCCCTCCAGTGTGTACTCCGAAAGAGTGTTTAGTGCAGCCGGGAACCTTGTCAGCGAAAGGCGTAGGAGGTTGCTTCCACAGAATGTGGAGAAGATGATGTTCATCAAAATGAATTATCAGCTCTTCCAGGGAGACCAGCCTCCAGAAGGTACAGAGGGACCTGTGGTGGTGGATTCAAGTGGGGACGAGTTAATACTTTGTGAGGATGAGGATGTACACACTGAAGAGGGTGAGGAATCGGTGGATGAGGAGGATGAGGATGACATCTTGCCTCCGTAGAGCCAGTTTGTGCAGGGACACATTAATTGCCAGCTTGTTTTGTGGGGGCCCAAACGAACCAATCATTTCAGCCACAGTTGTGTGGCAGACCCTGGCGCTGAAATGATTGATTTGTTAAAGTGTGCATGTCCTGTTTATACAACATAAGGGTGGGTGGGAGGGCCCAAGGACAATTCCATCTTGCACTTCTTTTTTTTCTTTGCATTATGTACAGTTTGGGGCCTAGTTTTTCTAACTGCCATCCTGTCTGCCACTGCAGTGTCACTCCTAGATGGGTCACGTGTTTGTGCCGCCCACTCGTGTCGCTTAGCATAGTCATCCAGCTACCTCGGTGCAACCTTTTGGACATGAAAACACTATTGTGAGGTGTGAGGTGTTCAGAATAGACTGGAAATGAGTGGAAATTAAGGTTATTGAGGTTAATAATAGCATAGGAGCAGAGAAACCAACAAATTCTGTGATTTTAGCTGTTTTTATGCTTTTTAAAAAAAAAATACAGATCCAAAACACAAAACCCAGAACCCAAAACACGGAAGGGTGGTTTTGGCAAAACCAATCCAGATCCAAAACACGAAGAAAGATCCAGATCCAAAACCAAAACACAAAACACGAAAAGTGGCCGGTGCACACCCCTAATATAAATATATTATTAAACCTATTGTCAAGGTTTGAACAACCTCCTCTGTTACCCCAAATGCCCTGAGCCCGGCCACAGAGCTTACGCAGAGCTGGGTAAAGTGAGTTACAGCGCAGTAAGGCCGCTGGTCCATCCAGTCTAGTTCAGTCCCAATAGATGTGTCCTGTTTTGATCTATGAAACGTTAGTGCTGCACAGATCAGCATTGCGGTCTGGTCCCAGCTTCACTGACTTCCAGCTAACAATGGGGAATCCTAGGAAGAGGCCCCAACCTGTTTGTTACATGAGAGGTCAGAACATAAAAGGGGGTTTGTCTAAAAGTGAACAGTCCCTTCCTTCTACTTTATAATACCTGCCCTATCCTACCATGGTGCAAAAAGTCCTACTGGGACCACAGTGTTTCCATGGGCAATGGTGAAGCCGCCATCAGCTGGTCAGCTGTGTAATGAGAAGCTGGTGGCTGAATAGGGTATTCAGTCCTCGATAGCTGTTGGCACAAGTACACTGTATTTCCCGAGTGTGTCTCCTTGGCTTGAAAAGCCTATAGAAGGGGGGTATAGTCAGTGGAGCAGAAAGTATTCGCCGTATTACCTTAATCAATGGCTTGATGTATTATTGGATCCTCACCACACGGGGGGGATAGATCAGGGTGGTCTTTATATCAGTCTGTATGTAAAGCAGATGCCTTATGTCTCTTCCGCAGAGTTACCGCCAGCTGCACCAGGAGGCTGCAGAGCGACAGCGCTTGAAGGAGGAGCTGAAGGAGCAGCGGCTGCTGATTGACGCGTTAACCGCTGAAATTATCACCATGAAAGAAGGCAGCTCCGCGTCTCCGGTAATGCCCTGCAGCGAGAGCCAGGAATGATCCCTACGGAGACCTGTACATTAAATCTATAATAACCTATATATTCTTTCTACTTCAGGGTCCATAGGGTATCCACAGGATACCTTGGGGTATAGGTGTGACGTCAGTCGCAGGGCACCAAAGAGTTAAGCTTTCAGCCTCCCAGGATGCACTAGGTCCCCCTCCTATACCCCGCCCCCAGGCCAAGGCACCTCAGTTTAGTTTGGTGCCCGGCCGGAGTCGGGTGCACCTGTTGGAGTGGGGGCTAGAAGAGCCCCTGAAGCTTATTCTTCATGCAGCTGTGGCTGCACAACTGGATGAACAGCATGGACAGTCAGTCCTGACGTCCATGCTGTCTTCCCTACACCCCGCCGGTACCAGAACGCCGGTACTGATCCGGGGATGCTGGTGGGCGTCTGGGGTCACAGCTAGCGGTGACCCCAGATGCTCCGGACCATGGCCGGATTCAAGGGGGACAGAGGTAAGCAGCGGGGTCCCGCGGTGGGTCCCCGCTGATCACATGGTCCTAAGTCCCCAGGCAGGGGGCTCCCTGGGGACTGGCTGCAGCGTGGAGCCAGGCGACCAACCTGCGCTTCCACTACCCCCTGGGACAGCGGACCGCAGCAGAGCGGTAGCGCTGCGGCGTCCCAGGGGTTAAATGCATGCCAGGGGAGCGCGCCTTCCCTGTCTCACAGCCGGCGCCTCCCCCGCTGCACACAGCCCTCTCTGCACTGTGCTGACTGGTCCTGTGTCAGCGCTCCTCCCCCAGGCCAGCTTCTCTCTGCTCCTCGGCGGCCATCTTCTCTGCAACGCATGGTGAACGCTGCTGGAAGTCTGGAAGGAAGCATCGTGGTCTGGGTCCCCCCGCATACCTCTCCTCCGCTGTGGCTCAGGTCTGTGTATGCAGCGCTGTGTCCTACCAGGCCCTGTGTCTGTGTAGTTGAGTGATCAGCGCTGTTAGTGCAGGAATTGTTATTTCTCTGCATTGTATGTGACTGTGCTAGCGCTGCCTGTAACTATTCTTCACTAAACTGTCAGCTTTATTACTGTCCCTGTTCTTTCTGCTAAAGCCCTTGCGGTGCGGTGCTGCAGGGTGGTCTCTCGCCTATTTAATACTTAATTGGTGAGAGAGGTCACATACGTGGTGCCATCATGTCTGAAAGTGATTTTCCCCTCCGGCTACAGTGTACCACGTGCAAAGTACCGTTAGCGGAGGGGGAGGGTAGCGCGGAGGGCCTTTGCCGGCAGTGTTGTCCATGGCGCGGCATATTACGGTTACAGCACCGGTACAGGAGCCGCCCTGGGCTTGTTTCGCTCAGGCGTTAACAGCTTTAGTGGGCCAGTTAGCTCCGCAGCCCGCGTTTACTCCGATGGGTTTGTCCCAGCAGTCTGTGGTGTCGTCACCCATGCAGGGGTTCCCACGACAATTGGTGGTACCCCACAGTCTCCCTATTTCCCCGCTCCCGGGTTCTCAGGAGCCAGCGTGGGTTAACTCCCTGACGAGTTCTTTACAGCACTTGTCGGATGTATTGCAAGGGGAGTCTGTGATGCGGCCTCATAAAAGGCCGGTGGCGTCTCTGTCCGCTCCTTATGAGGATGACGAAGGGACGTCTGATGATGGGGAGATTCTGGATCCTTACGATCAGGAACCTTTCCATACTAAGGACGCTGATGCTAAGTCCAAAGTATATATTCCTGGACTTATTCGGGCGGTCCGCACAGCCTTGGTGATTGAGGACGAAGTTCCCCCAGCGGCTAAATCTAAGTATGCCTTTTTCAAAGATGTGAAGGGCGATGCCACAGTCTTTCCTCTTTCGGGTCAGTTGGTGGACCATTTAGAGGAGGCGTGGAAACAACCTGGCAAAAGATACCAGCCGCAGAGACGCCTGGCGGTGGCTTATCCGTTCGCGGATAATTATTTTGCTAAGTGTGAATCCCCTCCACAGGTGGATTCTCACGTGACCCGTCTTGTCCGTAGTGCCACATTGCCGATGCCATCCATGTCCTCCCTTAAGGATGCTACGGACCGCAAGGTAGAAATCTGCCTGAAGTCCGCTTATTCCCTTGCAGGGGGGGCAGCACGGCCGGCTATGGCCATTTGCTGGGTTGCCAGAGCGATGGAGCGCTGGGCGGATTCATTAGAGGCTTCTTTTGAATCCGACTGTCCGGCCGAACAAGCGGAGTTGATTGGCAATCTCCGTGATTCGGCCACCTACATCAACGAGGCGGCTCTAGACATTAGTACTCTGGTGTCTAGAATTTCTTCAGCAGCGGTAGCTGCTCGTCGCACCTTGTGGCTGCGATCCTGGAAGGCGGACGCAGATCCAAGAAAGGTCTGGAAGCGTTGCCGTTTACCGGAGAAGTTCTCTTCGGTCCGGATCTGGATAAGATTGTGGCCACGCTGGCGGCAGCCAAATCTGCTTGTCTCCCGTCGGCCGCTGCTCCTTCTGGTTCTGGACCATCGTCCTTTCAGTCATCTAGGGCCCAGGGCAGGCCCAAACCACAGTCGTTTCCTCGACAGGCTGGCCCTAAGAAATCGGGCAAGCCCCGGAAACAGGCATGGAGTACCAGACGTCCGGCCCCCAAGCCAGATGACAAGCCTGCGGCCTGACGGTCCGGGTCTCCCCTTGGGGGATCCCAGGGTGGGAGGCCGCCTGCTGCAGTTCTCCCGGTGTTGGTCGTTCACTACGACAGACACTTGGGTTCTGGAGGTGGTCTCTCACGGGTACGCCCTCTCCTTCCGGCACAGACCCCCGGCTCGATTCTTCACCACGGGTCTACCATCAGACCGGAACAAGGCTACGGAGCTGCGGAAGGTATTGCACACTATGCTCCAGGCTGGAGTTATAGTGCCTGTTCCATTCTCCCAGAGGGGCCAGGGTTTCTATTCAAATCTATTTTTGGTACAGAAACCCAATGGGTCATATCGTCCGATTCTCAACCTCAAAGCACTCAACAAGTCTTTGCGGGTCCCGAAGTTTCGGATGGAGACCCTACGGTCCATCATTCTGGCGCTGGAACCTGGGGACTACATGGTGTCATTGGACATACAGGACGCTATGGCGGTCATGGCGGCTTCTCTGCGGCTGCAAGGAGTCCGCATGTTGCCGTACTTGGACGACCTGTTATTGGTGGCAGGATCTCCAGAGCTCCTGTTACACCACTTGGACCTGACCATTGCACTGCTGCAACGGCACGGCTGGCTAATTAACTGGCAGAAGTCCACTCTAATCCCGTCTCGGAGGATTCTGCATCTTGGAGCCTTATTGGACTCGGGACAGCAAAGGATCTTCGTGACGGAGGACAAGATCTCTGCTTTACAGTCAAGGGTGCGCAGTTGTCTGCACAGCCGCCGGGTGTCCTTACACTCGGCGATGAGGTTACTGGGCTCCATGGTGTCGGTGTTCGACATGGTGGAATACGCCCAGTTTCACTCTAGACCTCTGCAGCACCTGATCCTGTCCAAGTGGAACGGGCTGCCTCAGTCTCTGAAGTTCCAGACGATTGTGCTCACCCCGGAGGTTCGCCTGTCCCTTGCGTGGTGGTTAAAGATGACCCACCTCAACAAGGGACGTCCGTTCTGGGTTCCAAATTGGGTCCTGTTGACAACGGACGCCAGTCTTCGGGGCTGGGGAGCAGTTTCGGGTCCACACTTGTTCCAGGGCAGGTGGACACCGACAGAAGCGGAGCTTCCAATAAATATCTTGGAACTCCGTGCGGTCTTCAATGCTCTCCTGCAGGCACAGCGGTTTCTCCAGGGTCACCCGGTGCAGGTCCAGTCGGACAATGCTACTACCGTGGCCTACATAAACAGGCAAGGAGGAACTCGCAGTCGGGCGGCTCTCGTAGAGGTCTCTCGGATCCTGGTTTGGGCGGAGCGCAATCTTCCGGCCATATCAGCGGTCTTCATCCCGGGAGTGCTAAATTGGGAGGCGGACTTTCTAAGTCGCCAGGACGTTCATCCAGGGGAATGGTCCCTGCACCCGGACGTTTTTCAACTACTGGTGGACAGGTGGGGTCTTCCAGAAATCGACCTCATGGCGTCCCGGCACAACAACAAGTTGCCGGTGTACGGGTCTCGCACAAGAGACGAAGGGGCGTCTCTGGTGGATGCTCTGTCCGTCCGGTGGACGTTCAGGTTCGCATACCTGTTCCCTCCGGTCTCCCTTCTTCCACGGGTAATCCGGAAATTCAAACAGGAAGGAGGGACGCTCCTGTTGATAGCTCCCGCGTGGCCCAGACGGCACTGGTTCTCAGACCTTCAGGGTCTGTCCGTGGACAGTCCTCTGCGGTTGCCGCTACGACCGGACCTTCTGTCTCAGGGTCCTTGTCTTCACCCGGACCTGACTCGGCTGTCTTTGGCGGCGTGGCTGTTGAGACGGCCATGCTGAGGTCCTGGGGGTTTGCCAGTTCTATGCTGTGTACCATGTTACGAGCTCGGAAACCGTCTTCCGCGAGGATATACCATCGCGTGTGGCATACGTTCTTCCAGTGGTGTCGACCGAGAGGTTATGCACCGTGGGAGTTTCGTCTGTCTCGGATTCTCGCCTTCCTGCAAGCGGGACTAGATCATGGGCTTCGCCTTGCTTCTTTGAAGGTACAGGTTTCGGCCCTATCTGTCTGGTTTCACCGTAGGATTGCTACAATCCCGGATGTGCGCACCTTTATGCAAGGTGTTCTCCGTATTCAGCCGCCCTTTGTTCCACCTGTGGCGCCTTGGTATTTGGCTGTGGTCCTGAGGACTCTCCAAGGACCGCCGTTTGAACCACTGGGCTCAGTGGATATTAAATGGCTAACAGCTAAGACTGTTTTCCTTCTGGCCGTTGCTTCAGCCAGACGTGTTTCTGAGTTAGGGGCTCTTTCTTGTAGACCCCCTTTCTTGGTTTTTTTCATGGGAACAGGGCAGTGCTCCGCACTCGGCCCGAGTTTCTCCCCAAAGTTGTTTCCCAGTTTCAGGTTAACGAGGAAATAGTGGTTCCGGCCTTTAACTCACCGGGTCTTTCCGTGGGTGAGGCCTCTTTGGATGTTGTGCGGGCCTTAAGGACTTATGTGGACCGCACTTCTTTGTTTAGGAAGTCGGACGCTTTGTTGTCCTCTATGGCTTCTGTAAAAAGGGTTGGCCTGCTTCAAAGCAAACTTTGGCAGCCTGGATCCGTATGGCTATTTCTGAAGCTTATCTTCATGAAGGCCTACCGGTCCCTCCTTCTCTGAAGGCTCATTCCACTAGGTCTGTGGGTCCTTCGTGGGCAGCTTGACGTGGTGCCTCGGCAGTTCAGATCTGCAAGGCTGCTACGTGGTCTTCTGTCCATACCTTCGTGAGGTATTACAGGTTTGACACCTTCGCCTCTCAGGATGCTTCCTTCGGGCGGCGGATTCTCCTTTCTGCACAGGAGCGTCCCCACCCTTAAAGGATACTGCTTTGGGACATCCCCAAGGTATCCTGTGGATACCCTATGGACCCTGAAGTAGAAAATATGAGATATGGTAAGAACTTACCCTTGTTATCTCTATTTCTACGAAGTCCATAGGGTTCCACAGGACTCCCGCCCTGTCGCACCTGTGCTGCAGATGGGCTTTGCTCTGGTCACCGGTTTTCCGTCTCCCTCTGGTGAGAATGTGATTCTTGTATGTGTCCAGATCTTTGTTCTCTCTCTTCCTTCTCCTCCTCCGGCCTATGGCTTGGTAACTAACTGAGGTGCCTTGGCCTGGGGGCGGGGTATAGGAGGGGGACCTAGTGCATCCTGGGAGGCTGAAAGCTTAACTCTTTGGTGCCCTGCGACTGACGTCACACCTATACCCCAAGGTATCCTGTGGAACCCTATGGACTTCGTAGAAATAGAGATAACAAGGGTAAGTTCTTACCATATCTCATATTTTTCTAACCACCGTACGCGTTGAACACGTCCACGCCAACGACAACATACATGAAGCAAAGGACAATTTGGGGCACTTTTCACGATTCTTTTATTTTGTACAAGAGCCTCTCTACTGCGGGTGTAACTTAGCCCCAGGTTACTCAGCCTAATGCTGGGTACACAACTGGCCGGTATATTGTCCGATCAATTGATCGGCCAATATATCGTGCCCCCGTCGGCCAGTGTGTACAGACGATATGTATATGAAAAACGCCGTTCACAGACATATCGCATTGGCTGTGCTGCAGACATATCTGTCCATCGGCAAGTGTGTACGGGCGATCAGCCAATCGCCCGTCCACAGGGCTGCAGAAAGGGGATGGGGGGGGAGCCGCGGGCAGTTACTACTTACCCGGTCTGGCACAGCTCCCCATCCACAGCAGCCCAGCACACGCTGTTGTGTGCTGGGCTGCACTGGCTGCACTGGGAGACTGTCCGAGGCTGCTAAAGCCGCAGCCCCAGCAGTCTCCTATACCAAAGGGGGGGAACTATCACGCTGGTGGCGCCCCCCTTTGGCTGTGCGCCGTGCACACAGCGCCCCCTTCCCCGGCGCCGCAAAAGTTTGTTTTCCCCCCCAAAGGGGGCGTGGCCACGCCGCACGCGATTAGGCCACGCCCCCTACCCGCCCCCAGTCCGGCTCGACCCGCTGCAGCATGCAGATGATGGTGGCTCAGGGTGTATGAGCGACCATCACCTGCAGATATATCTGTCAGGTGTGTACCCACCTTTAGTGACCCAGAAGTATCATAGCTCAGCATTGTCATCTAGTCTGAAGATATCTGTGTAGTCTTTATAGCACCACCATGTTACATACCACTATACGGAGAAGGATGTATCACTCACATTAGTCCTATTGGCTATAAATGGTGATATCTTGGTGGTCTCTCATTCAGACTCTTCTGCGCTTTTCTCATTTCGCAGCCCGGTCTCCAGCCCGTGTCGGAGCACTCGCAGTCCCTCACCGGTGAGGATAACAGAGGACAGGTGAAAGCCCTGACTGGTGCACTGTCTGCCCAGGTGCTGAGCTTCATGGCTGAGCTTGGTAAGAACATAACCTAAATATTGATGTAATAAATAACATTGGGCGTAGTAGCTGATATATCCAGCATTGTGTCTTCAAGCTTGTGTAGACATCTCAGTCCTCAGTGCCCGCCTTTCTGTGCCCAGTGCCCGCCTATCTAAAGCATTTACTGTATAGGAAGCCGTTAGTCCCGCATTGGCTTCAGAAATGCACAGGACGCCTTTATTCAGGAGAATTGAATACATAACTGAGGGGTACGATTTGTAACCAACACCATATAAAAATTCTCCCTTCTATCTTATTTAGCCTTATTTATTTTACAGACAGAGATATTGTTGCTTACACAGCTTTTGTTGTCTTTCATAGTGCAGGGAGACTGGGCAGCATAAGCCGTAGTGCAGGGAGACTGGGCAGCATAAACCGTAGTGCAGGGAGACTGGGCAGCATAAGCCGTAGTGCAGGGAGACTGGGCAGCATAAGCCGTAGTGCAGGGAGACTGGGCAGCATAAGCCATAGTGCAGGGAGACTGGGCAGCATAAGCCATAGTGCAGGGAGACTGGGCAGCATAAGCCATAGTGCAGGGAGACTGGGCAGCATAAGCCATAGTGCAGGGAGACTGGGCAGCATAAGCCGTAGTGCAGGGAGACTGGGCAGCATAAGCCGTAGTGCAGGGAGACTGGGCAGCATAAGCCGTAGTGCAAGGAGACTGGGCAGCATAAGCCATAGTGCAGGGAGACTGGGCAGCGTACCCATAGCATGGGGAGACAGGGCAGCATAGCCATAGTGCAGGGAGACTGGGCAGCATAAGCCATAGTGCAGGGAGACTGGGCAGCATAAGTCATAGCATGGGGAGACTGGGCAGCATAGCCATAGTGCAGGGAGACTGGGCAGCATAAGTCATAGTGCGGGGACACTGGGCAGCATAAGCCATAGTGCAGGGAGACTGGGCAACATAAGCCATAGTGCGGGGACACTGGGCAGCATAAGCCATAGTGCAGGGAGACTGGGCAACATAAGCCATAGTGCAGGGAGACTGGGCAGCATAAACCATAGTGCAGGGAGACTGGGCAGCATAATCCATAAACCATAGTGCAAGGAGACTGGGCAGCATAGCCATAGTGAAGGGATACTGGGCAGCGTAGCCATAGCATGGGGAGACAGGGCAGCATAATCCATAGTGCAGGGAGACTGGACAGCATAATCCATAGTGCAGGGAGACTGGGCAGCATAAGCCATAGCATGGGGAGACTGGGCAGCGTACCCATAGCATGGGGAGACTGGGCAGCGTACCTATAGCATGGGGAGACTGGGCAGCGTACCCATAGCATGGGGAGACTGGGCAGCGTACCCATAGCATGGGGAGACAGGGCAGCATAGCCATAGTGCAGGGAGACTGGGCAGCATAAGCCGTAGTGCAGGGAGACTGGGCAGCATAAGCCGTAGTGCAGGGAGACTGGGCAGCATAAGCCGTAGTGCAGGGAGACTGGGCAGCATAAGCCATAGTGCAGGGAGACTGGGCAGCATAAGCCGTAGTGCAGGGAGACTGGGCAGCATAAGCCATAGTGCAGGGAGACTGGGCAGCATAAGCCATAGTGCAGGGAGACTGGGCAGCATAAGCCGTAGTGCAGGGAGACTGGGCAGCATAAGCCATAGTGCAGGGAGACTGGGCAGCATAAGCCATAGTGCAGGGAGACTGGGCAGCATAGCCATAGTGCAGGGAGACTGGGCAGCATAGCCATAGTGCAGGGAGACTGGGCAGCATAGCCATAGTGCAGGGAGACTGGGCAGCATAAGCCATAGTGCAAGGAGACTGGGCAGCATAAGCCATAGTGCAGGGAGACTGGGCAGCGTACCCATAGCATGGGGAGACAGGGCAGCATAGCCATAGTGCAGGGAGACTGGGCAGCATAAGCCATAGTGCAGGGAGACTGGGCAGCATAAGTCATAGCATGGGGAGACTGGGCAGCATAGCCATAGTGCAGGGAGACTGGGCAGCATAAGTCATAGTGCGGGGACAGTGGGCAGCATAAGCCATAGTGCAGGGAGACTGGGCAACATAAGCCATAATGCAGGGAGACTGGGCAACATAAGCCATAGTGCGGGGACACTGGGCAGCATAAGCCATAGTGCAGGGAGACTGGGCAACATAAGCCATAGTGCAGGGAGACTGGGCAGCATAAACCATAGTGCAGGGAGACTGGGCAGCATAATCCATAAACCATAGTGCAAGGAGACTGGGCAGCATAGCCATAGTGAAGGGATACTGGGCAGCGTAGCCATAGCATGGGGAGACAGGGCAGCATAATCCATAGTGCAGGGAGACTGGACAGCATAATCCATAGTGCAGGGAGACTGGGCAGCATAAGCCATAGCATGGGGAGACTGGGCAGCGTACCCATAGCATGGGGAGACTGGGCAGCGTACCCATAGCATGGGGAGACTGGGCAGCGTACCCATAGCATGGGGAGACTGGGCAGCGTACCCATAGCATGGGGAGACTGGGCAGCGTACCCATAGCATGGGGAGACTGGGCAGCGTACCCATAGCATGGGGAGACTGGGCAGCGTACCCATAGCATGGGGAGACTGGGCAGCGTACCCATAGCATGGGGAGACTGGGCAGCGTACCCATAGCATGGGGAGACTGGGCAGCGTACCCATAGCATGGGGAGACAGGGCAGCATAGCCATAGTGCAGGGAGACTGGGCAGCATAGCAATAGCATGGGGAGACAGGGCAGCATAGCCATAGTGCAGGGAGACTGGGCAGCAAAAGCCATAGTGCAGGGAGACTGGGCAGCATAGACACAGCGCGGTAAGAATAAAATAAATGTCTCAGACTTAATCAGTCTGTCACCTCCTAATTTGCCAGAAGAAACCTGCCATAAACTTGCTCGCAGTACACTGGCAATGGACCCCGCATACACAATTATTAGATACACTATCAGGGACTGAATCTATTCCTGCCCGTAGGATCGCAGCGACTGGGGGAATGTTGGGCAATCTGTGTGGTACAGACCCCAATAGCAATGTACTGAACAGCCCCCCAATGTGTGTCCTCCCAATCCTGTCCCCAGTCTCGGCCTTACACGCACACAACCATCTGCACCTCTCTCTCCGCCTCTAGTTATCATGCCTCCTTGCTTCTGATTCGCAGGCAGAGAAAACGGTCTCTTGAGAACTCTCCATCGTTTCACAGGTTTGCAGGAGGCAGCGGAAGATAACAGCGGCTCAGTGGTGCCCCCTAGTGTTTGTCACGCAACTACTGCAGAGATCAAATCAAAACTACAAGCTAGGGAAGAGTGTTCCGCTTACAGTTTTCAGCCCGCCGTCATGTTGTCCCCACCCAGGCAGACAACCCAGAACGACTCCCGTCACCAGTTGTCCTGTAAGTATCATAGACGTATCATTACAGCTATTCTGTGTAGCTAATAAAGCCGGCTCCTGCTGCTTTGCGTTACATCACATATGTGCATTATGTGATTAGATAAGCCTTATATTGCATGTTCAAACATAAAAGCAGAATAATCTCCGCAGACGAGTGTATCTAGTAGCAACATTGTTATGGGAATAAAGCCACATTTATACATTGCTGTGCTGAGCGCTGCGTATTGGTGACCTAAATAACGTGTGTTATAACTGATGTGTTTATCGTCTAGTCTTGTCTCTTTGGCGCGCTCCCTGCTATTTCCTTGTAGGGAAAATTAGAGTTATGGTAAAACTTATCTTTGTTAACTCTTTCTTCGAAGTCCATAGGGTCCACAGGGATACCATGTGTGTAGGTGCTGGATAAGGACTGGACACCAAACAGTTAAGCTTTCAACTGCCAGGATGCATCGATCCCTCCCCAATAAACCCCCATCCTGAGTCTGAGCCAAATCAGTTTGTTATCAAGCTAACCTAGAGAAGCCAGGGGCGTCAGGGCGGGCGCTCTGTGGACGCTATGGACTTTGAAGAAAGATAGTTAACAAAGGTAAGTTTTACCATAACTTTAATTTTCTTCAGGGTCCATATGGCTCCACAGGGAGACCTTGGGGATGTCCCAAAGCAGTATTCAAGGATGGGGACACTCCTGAGCTGAGAGGAGTATCCTGCGTCCAAATGAAGCATCCTGAGAGGCAAATGTATAGAATGCATAGAACCTAAGAGAGGTGTGGTCAGAAGACCACGTGGCTGCCTTACAAAGATGTTCAGCTGAGGTGCCACGGCGAGCTGCCCAAGAACATCCCACAGAGCGAGTGGAATGAGCAGAGACGGTAGTAGCCGACACAGGAAGGCCCATCTATGTGTAATCCTGTGAGATAGTCATGCGAAGCCATCTGGCCAGGGTCTGTTTGTTAGCTGGTCATCCCTTCTTGTGGAATCCATAGAGGACAAATAGGGAATCTGTTTTCCAAAGAGAACTTTACGTTCCACGTAGATCCTGAGAGCACGGTCCACATCCAAGGAGGCCTCACCTGCCGAGAGGTCTGGTGATTGGATGGCTGGGACTACGATTTCCTCATTAATATGGAAATGATAAACAACCTTGGAAGTCAGCCCGAGTTCGAAGAACAGCCCTGTCCTGATGAAAGATCAGAAATGGGGGGCGACAGGAAAGCGCCCCTAAATCTGACACCCTACGGGCGGACGCAAAAGCCAGAAGAAAACAAGAGATATGGTAAGAACTTACCTTTGTTATCTCTGTTTCTACGAAGTCCATAGGGTCCACAGGGTTGACCTTGGGGTATAGCTGGATCTGGATCCACGGGCACCACGCAGTTAAAGCTTTTGCTGCTCCCAGGATGCACCTGGGTCCATCCTCCTCTATACCCCGCCCCCGAGCCACAGGAACCTCAGTTGGTAAGCAGCCAAGGCCAGAGGAGGAGACTAAACAGAGAGAAGGAAGACTGGAACACACAAGAAACCATACTCACAGAAATGGGAGACGGAAAACCGGTGACCAGCCACACAGCCCATATGAAGCCAGGTGCGTCAGGGCGGGTGCCCTGTGGACCCTATGGACTTTGTAGAAACTGCGATAACAACGGTAAGTACTTAACATATCTCTTGTTTTCTACTTCAGGGTCCATAGGGGGTCCACAGGGTTGACCTTGGAGATGTCCCAAAAAAGTTCAACTAAGGGCGGGGACGCTCCTGTACAGAAAGGAGAACCCGGCGCCCGAAGGATGCATCCTGAGAGGCAAAGGTGTCAAACGCATAGAACCTCAAAAACGTCTGAATGGAAGACCAGGTGGCCGCCTTGCATAGCTGAACAGCAGAGGTGCCACGTCTAGCAGCCCAAGAAGGACCCACAGATCGAGTGGAACGAGCCTTAACAGAGGTTGGAACAGGTAAACCCTCCTGTGCATAAGCCTCACAAATAACAGAACAAAGCCAACGGGCTAACGTTTGTTTGTTGGCAGGCCAACCCCTCCTGTGAAAACCAATGAGGACAAACAAAGAATCAGACTTCCTAACGGAAGCAGTCCGGTCCACATAAAATCTGAGAGCACGGACTACATCTAAGGAAGCCTCACCAGCTGAAAGATCAGGTGACTGAAAAGCTGGCACAACAAGTTCCTGATTGATGTGGAACTTCGAAACCACTTTAGGCAAAAACTCAGGACGAGTGCGAAGCACAGCCCTGTCCTGGTGAAAAATCAGAAAAGGGGGACAACAGGAAAGCGCCCCCAATTCTGACACCCTCCTGGCAGAAGCAATTGCCAGGAGAAAAACAGTCTTAAACGTTAACCACTTGAGTTCCACCGACTCTAGGAGGACCCTGCAGGACCTGAAGAACCACCGCCAAGTCCCAAGGAGCCACAGGAGGCACGAAGGGAGGCTGGATTCGAAGAACACCTTGGAAAAAAGTGTGAACATCTGGCATTTTAGCGATCCTTCGTTGGAACCACACAGACAGCGCAGACACATGAACATTCAGGGAGGCAAGACTTAAACCTAGGTCCAAACCTGACTGCAGAAATTCCAAGACCCTAAAAACTCTGAACACCTGAGGATCATAGTTTCTGGACTCACACCACTGAAAGTAAGTGCGCCACACCCTGTGGTAAATCCGTGCGGAAGCAGGCTTGCGTGCCCTGAGCATGGTACTAATAACCGAACCCGAGAAGCCCCAAGACCTTTAGACTGCTGTCTCAAGAGCCGCACCGTCAAGTACAGCTGACCCAGATCCGGGTAAAGGCAGGGCCCTTGAGACAATAGGTCCTGACACTGAGGAAGAAGGTACGGAGTGTCGATGGAGAGACTCCTCAGATCGGAGTACCAAGGATGTCTGGGCCACGCTGGAGCCACCAGCACGAGCGTGCTGCCGTCCTGCTTGAATTTCCGCAGGACCTGAGGCAGCAGGGATATTGGAGGAAATAGGTACACCAGTTGAAACTTCCATTTCACTGACAGCGTGTCCACCAGACTTGCGCCTGCGTCTCTTGTCCTTGACCCGTACACGGGCAACTTGTGATTGTGATGGGAGGCCATCAAGTCCAGCTCCGGCAGCCCCCATCTGTCCACGAGTAGCTGAAACACCTCTGGGTGAAGCGACCATTCCTCGGGATGCACGTCGTGACGGCTGAAGTCCGCCTCCCAATTGAGGACTCCTGGGATGAAGACCGCCGAGATTGCCAGAAAGTGGCAATCTGCCCAAGCAAGGATGCGAGACACCTTCGACATCGCTGCCCAACTGCGAGTTCCTCCCTGGTGGTTGATGTACGCCACCGTGGTGGCATTGTCGGATTCAACTTGAACCGCCCTTCCTTGAAGAGCAGTGCCAGACGACTGCATGGCCCTGTACACAGCCCGCAGTTCCAGGATGTTGTTGGGGACAAGTGCTTCTTCCGCAGTCCAACGTCCCTGAAGTGACAACGAGCCTGTCACTGCCCCCCAACCCCGGAGACTGGCATCTGTTGTGAGCAGGACCCAGTGCGGGATCCAAAAGGGGCGTCCCTCGACCAGATGAGCTGTCTGAAGCCACCAAGCCAAAGACTGACGAACCTCCGGGGACAACACCAGCATCTGCGACCGGATCCGGTGAGGTAACCCTTTCCATTCGATAGAATCAGTCCCTGCTGGGGCCTGGAATGGGACTGGGCAAATTCCACCATGTCGAATGCCGACACCATGGACCCCAGAACTCTCATTGCCGAATGGACTGACAGGCGGCAACTGCTCAGGCAACTGTGTATCTGCAGCTGTAGGGAGGAGACCTTTTCCGGAGTCAGGAAGATCCTTTGCTGACGAGAATCTAGCAGGGCTCCCAAATGAGCCATCCGCTGTGATGGAATCAGTGAGGACTTTCTCAAATTTATCAACCACCCATGCGCTTGCAGACAAGCGATCGTCAGGTGGAGATGTTGAAGCAGTTACTCCGGAGAGCTCGCCAGCAAAAGGAGGTTGTCTAAATACGGCAGCAGCCGTACATTCTGGCTTCGAAGATGTGCGGCCATGATCGCCATCACTTTGAATACCCTTGGTGCCGTGGAGAGGCCAAAGGGTAGCGCCCGAAACTGGTAGTGATGTTGTAGGATAGCGAACCTCAGATACCGCTGGTGCGAAGGTGCTATCGGAAAATGGAGGTAGGCGTCCTGGATATCCAGGGAGACCATGTAATCCCCAGGTTCCATCGCCAGAATGATGGAACGTAACGTTTCCATCCTGAATTTGGGAACTCTGAGGAACTTGTTCAAAGACTTCAAATTGAGGATAGGGCGATGAGAACCATTTGGTTTCTGCACCAGAAACAAAGTAGAGTAGTACCCAGTCCCTCGTTGTGACTGAGGAACGGGAACAATGACCCCTGCTTTCAGCAAGGACTCTATAGCTGCCTGAATCTGCAAAGATTTGGTTTTGTCCTGAGAACGACTCGTGCAGAAAAACTGGTGGGGCGGTCTGTGCCGAAAAGACAGGGTGTACCCCTGGGAGACCACTTCTTGAACCCAGGCATCCGTGGTGGTATTGTGCCAGCACTGGGCAAATTGAAGAATTCGGCCTCCCACTCTGGGGTCCCCCAGAGGGAGGCCCGTCCCATCAGGCAGAAGGTTTATCTTCCTGCTTGGAAGAAGGGCGTCTAGCACTCCAGGCCTGCTTTTTGGTCTTAGAGGCGGCCTTGGTTGCCGACTGCCTCGGGAAGGACTGACCTTATGCCTTACCCTGAACCCGAAAGGACTGAAAGGCTGAGCTCCTCACCTTAGCAGGTGCTGAAGCCGAAGGGAGGAAGGCTGACTTGGATTTAGCCAGAGTATCCACTATTTTGTCCAAGTCTGGACCAAATAGCAACTCACCATTAAAAGGTAAGGCCTCCAGGCCCTTTTTAGAGTCTGTGTCAGCTCTCCAGGACCGCAGCCACAAGGACCGACGAGCAGACACAGCTGCAGCTGAAATCCTAGAGGTCAGCAGGCTGGCATCAAACGATGCTTCCCCAATATAGGAAGCCACATCCCTCATCTGTCCTATTAGCACTCTGGATATCCGGAGCATCGTCTGGAAAAGTATCCTCTAATGCGTTGGCCCATCTCTCAAAGGCTTTAGCCACCCAAGAGATGGCCATGGACGGACGGGCCACAGCCCCAGAGAGAGAGTAGATAGACTTTAAACAAGTCCACTTTCCTGTCCATGGGATCCTTCAGAGAGGAGATAGACGGCAATTGCAGTGTAGCGCTTTTTATCAAGCGGGTGACATGGGAATCCACCGGCGGTGGGGTTTCCCATTTCCTGCAATGAGCCTCAGGATAAGGATAATTGGATGCCAACCGTTTCTGTGGTTGGAATTTCTTACTGGGTGACTGCCAGGCCCCCGCCATATGATCCGTCAACTGAGGGAAACTGTACGTACAGAGGCAACCCCGAATAAGGACCCACAGTCTGAGACCCTGGGGGAGACTGCAATAACTGCGGAATACCCAGGAAATGGGGGATGTGCTCAATCTCCTCATCAGACAGGATACAAAAATGTTTCAATAAATATGTATCACAAAGAAGAGGTGAGGCGTATAACACCTGCGCACTCACAAGTATGCAACACAAAAAGCCCACAATATGGTACTGTGTAGCACACCACTGTATGTGACTGACCTCACAAATACTTTGATTTATATAAGTGAGGTACACAGAAAAACGCCCTTCCCCTACACACCTGCCGGGCCGTAGGAGAAGGAAAGGGATAGGTATAAGGTAACAGTAGAAATTATCACAGACAGCAGCACTAGCAATAGTCACATACCATGCAGAGAAGATACAGTATACTCACTGCACCTTTTGCTACAATCAACCTCCCAGATTCAGTTCTGGGAGGGCTATAGTGCTGCGAACACCGTCCTTTTGCAGGGGAGAGGTACACAGGGGGAGCGGACCATGCACCGCCTGGGAGATCTGCGCTTGCCAGAGAAGATGGTCGCCGGAGAGCTCTGAGGAGGATTGGCCGCAGGAGGAGCAGCTCAGCGATGCCAGCACGCATGAGAGAAGGCGCGCTGAGCTGAAGGGAGGAGCAGCTGAACCAGGGAAGGCTGCCTTCCCTGGCTAGTGATTAACCCCAGGGATGCTGGTTCCCTTCCAGCCATTACTCCCTGGTGGTCCAGCGGTCGCGCGGGGTATTCCTGAAGAGGGGGAGCCCGCCGCCGCTACTAGTGCTGCCGTCCGTCCCCAGAGACCGGCGGTGAGAGACTTCCTTTTCCTCGCGGGCAACGCATTGCGCTGCCCGCGGCTTACCTGACCCCGTGGAATCCGGCAGCAGTCTGTGGGAGTTCCCGGAGCCCTGCTAGTACTGACTCCGGGGTCCCGCTGCGATCCCCAGATTAGTACTGGCGTCGCAGCGTAAGCGGGGTTGTTGGAGCGGCAGAGTGGACGTCCAGATGGACAGTCTGATGCTGCCGCTCTGAAGAAGAAAAAAATAAATAAAATCATCTTTTTAAAAAAAAATAACTAAAAAGAAGCTTGCAGCCCCACCGCGCCAGGGTGACCTGACTCTGGCCGGGCACCAACTAAAACTAAGGTGCCTGTGGCTCGGGGGCGGGGTATAGAGGAGGATGGACCAAGGTGCATCCTGGGAGCAGCAAAAGCTTTAACTGCGTGGTGCCCGTGGATCCAGATCCAGCTATACCCCAAGGTCAACCCTGTGGACCCTGAAGTAGAAAGAGAGTCTTCACTGTGAGCCATATGAGTTCCACAGATTCCAGGGGTTCAAGTGGAGGACCCTGAAGGGCCTGGAGAACCACTGACATATCCCACGGCGCCATTGGAGGGACGAAAGGAGGTTGAATACGGAGGACACCCTGAAGGAAGGTGTGAACATCTGGCATTGGAGCAATTCTGCGCTGGAACAAGATGGACAGAGCAGAGAGGCCAGGCGGAGTCCAAGGTCCAATCCTGCTTGAAGAAAGGCCAGGACTTTAGAGACCATAAAAACCTGAGGGTCAAAACTTCTGGTAGCACACCACTGGAAGTATGTGTGCCACACTCTGTGATAGATCCAGGCAGAGGTCGGCTTACGCGCTCTGAGCATAGTCTGGACCATAGAGCTAGAAATTCCTTTGGACCTTAGGAGGGATGTATCACGAGCCACGCCATCAAAGACAGACGGGCCAGGTACGGATGTAGACTTGAACCTTGAGACAACAGGTCCGGACGTTGGAAGTAGGAGAGGTGCGTCTATGGGGAGGCTGTGAAGATCGGCGTACCAATGTCGACTGGGCCAGGCCGGAGCCACCAGCAGGACAGTGAACCATCTTGCTTGAATTTCCGAAGGACTCGAGGAAGAAGGGAGACTGGAGGGAATAAGTACGCCAGATGGAAGGTCCACTTCACCGACAAGGCATCTGCAAAGGCTGCTTCGGCTTCCCTTGTTCTGGACCCATACAATGGCTGCTTGCAATTGTGTCGAGAGGCCATGAGGTCCACCACTTGCACACTAGGAGTCGAAAGACCTCTTGGTGAAAAGACCATTCTCCTGGTATGCACGTCGTGATGGCTAAGTTAGTCCGCTTCCCAGTTGAGAACTCCTGGATTGAACACCGCGGAGATGGCTGGGAGGTGACCTTCAGCCTATGCGAGAATGCTTGACACTTCTGCCATTACTTGACCTACTTTGAGTGCCTTCTTGGTTATTTATGTAGGCCACTGCTGTGGCGTTACAAGTCTGCCCTTGTACAGACTTTCCCTGAAGAATGTCCTGAGCCAGAGTGAGGGTTCTATAGATGACTCGGAGTTCCAATACATTGATTGACAAGGTCGACTCGACCGATGTCCAATGGCCCTGGAAGGAGTGTTGACCGGTCCATGCGCCCCAGCCCTGTAGGCTTGCATCCGTTGTAAGGCGTACCCACTCCGGGATCCAAAAGAGGCGACCCTTTCTTTAGGTTGGACATCTGTAGCCACCAGGAGAGGGACAGATGAGCCTCTGGAGAGAGATTCATTGTCTGGGATCTGATCCGATGGGGCAACCCATTCCATCTGGAAAGGATTAGGTGTTGCAGAGGCCTGGAATGGAACTGAGAGCAATCCACCATGTCGAAGGTGGATACCATGGATCCCACAATCTGCATTGCTGAGTGAACTGAGACTCGGCGACTGCGGAGTAATCTGCGCACTCGTCGTTGAAGTGTGGAGATCTTGTCCGTTTTCAGGAAGATTCTCTGAGCTTGACAATCCAAAAGAGCCCCAAGATGGACAATCCTTTCTGAAGGGTTCAGGGAGGACTTTTTCCAGTTGATTTAACAAGCCGTGTCTCTGTAGGAAGGCAATTGTTATCTGAAGATGGCATTGAGGAACCTCTGGGGAGCGTGCTAAGAGCAAGAGGTCGTCCAGGTATGGTAGCAGCCTGACTCCCTGACAACGCATCATAATTTTGGTAAAATTTTGGTAAAGACCCGTGGTTATAATTTTGGTAAAGACCCGTGGTGCTGTAGAAAGTCCAAAGGGCAGAGCCTGAAATTGGAAATGTTGCTGTAGTATAGCAAACCGCAGATAACGCTGAGGCACATGCAGATAAGCGCCCTGAGTATCAAGAGATACTATAAAGTCCCTCGGCTCCATAGCTATTACAATAGAGCACAGAGTTTCCGTCTGAAATCTGGCCACCCTATAGAATTTGTTCAGGGTTTTGTGGTTGAGGATAGGCCCATTTGGTTTCTGCACTTACAAACGGTAGAATAATAACCATTTCCTCGCTGCAATACCGGAACTCGAACTATAACCCCTGCTTGCAGCATGGACTGAATGGCTTTCTGGATAAGCAGGGCCCTGCTCGAGTCTGATGGAGGGCCTGTGTAGAAAAATTGGTGGGGTGGCCATCTTAGGAATGAGAGACCACACCCGTGAGAGACAACTTCTTGTACCCAAGCATCAGTGGTGGTTTGACACCAGCACTAGGCAAATTGAAGAAGTCTGCCTCCTACTCTGCGGTCCTCCAAAGGGAGGCCTGCCCAGTGAGGCTTAAGGTATGTCCTCGGATTTGGAAGCAGGATGTCGGGTGGCCCATGTCTGCTTGGTCCTGGGCTTGGCGGCCCTTGTGGAACAGATTGCCATGGAAAGGACTGGCCCTTAGGCTTTCCCTGGGGACGAAAAGTCCTGAAGGACGTTGTCCGAGGCTTTGCAGTAGTTGCTGAGAGCAGAAAAGCAGTTTTTAATGCTTCCAAAGTGGCTACAATCTTCTCTAGGCCAAACAGGATCTCACCAGTGTAAGGTAATGATTCTAAGGCCTTCATAGAGTCTGAATCCACCTTCCATGACCGTAGCCAAAGAGTGCGGCGGGCAGACACTGACGTAGTCGATGCTCTAGAGGCCAGCAGACTAGCATCCAAGGTCGCTTCTCTGATACAGGAAGCTGCATCTCTTATGTGAGCTATATAACACATCTGATCCCTAGAGGCCTCTAGGGAGAAAGACTCTTCTAGGGCATCTGCCCAGCTCTCAATTACTTTCGACACCCAGGCAATAGCCATGGTTGGGCAAGCAATGGCTCCTGAAAGGGAATACACAGATTTAAGGCCAGTTTCAATCTTTCTATCCGTAGGGTCCTTTAATGAGGTAGCCGTAGGGATAGGTAATGTGGAGCTTTTAATCAATCGCTTAACATGGGAATATACTGCTGGGGGGAGTCTCCCATATTGCGCAATGAGCTGCAGGAAAAGGGTAACAATAGGTCAGGCGTTTTTGGAGCTGAAACTTCTTACCAAGCTGCTGCCATGTGTTCGGCTAGCTGATCAGAGAGAGGAAACTTTGTTGAAGCCACTTTTTGTTGTTTAAATAGTGGGTGCTTTGATTTGGGGGCGGGCTCATCGTCTTCTATTTGGAGGATATATCTGACAGTTCGCACCAAAGCAGGAATATTAATTTTAGATTGATGCTCTCCTTCCCCTGAGGGAGATTCGGTATCAGTGAGATTGTCAGTGTCTTCTGCCTCAGATGATATCTCAGATTCTGAAAGCTGCGTAGACTGAAGCCAATACAATACGCTTGGTAGGTTACTGGGAGGGCGCTTCTCACCTTGCAACATATTTTGAAAGGCTGTAGAGGAAGCTGCTAGACTCTGTACCGAAGTAGAGAGGACATCTACCCCTAGAGGTACCGGTACTGCCTGGACCTGTTGAGGCAACCCCATAGGGGGAATTACTGCCGGGACTGTCAGGTGGTCTGCAATAGTAGCTAGCACCTGAGTCAGGGACGCCCAAGGAGGCTCCCGGGCAAGGACAGAAGACGTACCTGATGTAACATAACACGTTGTACATAGTCCACCCTGGACAACATCCTCCTCATTCAAGCTTGCTGCACAGGATTTGCATGAGAGCAATGTAGGTGCAGTCGCTTGCTTGCTACTTTTGCCTTTGTTAGACATAGTCACAGAGTATACACTAATATGCGACAGAATACACCATATACAAATGGGTATGCAGACGCTATTGTGCGTCAGAATGCACCAAATACAGATGGGTATACAGATGCTATTATGTGACAGAATACACCAAATACAGATGCTATTATGCGACAGTGTATACAAATGGTTATGCAGTATAGTGATCCTGCCTATGCTTAAATAAGCTGCAGGAGAGCACAGCACAGAATATGGTACTGTGTAGAGTGCAACCAAACAGTATGTGACAGCCTGCACATTTATAAGTGAAGTATAGTAGACCCTGAATACACTGGTATGATAGGGTTATAGTGAGAGGAGAGGGAAAGGCATAGGCTGACAGATTAGAGAAATCATACAGACAGACAGCGCTAGCACTAGTCACATACTATGCAGAAAAACACTAACTGCAAAAGGGCGCTACATTAACCTACTCAGACGCAGTGTGTGATAGGCTATAGCGCTACATTCACCTACTCAGACGCAGTGTGTGATAGGCTATAGCGCTACATTCACCTACTCAGACGCAGTGTGTGATAGGCTATAGCGCTACATTCACCTACTCAGACGCAGTGTGTGATAGGCTATAGCGCTACATTCACCTACTCAGACGCAGTGTGTGATAGGCTATAGCGCTACATTCACCTACTCAGACGCAGTGTGTGATAGGCTATAGCGCTACATTCACCTACTCAGACGCAGTGTGTGATGGGTTATAGCGCTACATTCACCTACTCAGACGCAGTGTGTGATGGGTTATAGCGCTACATTCACCTACTCAGACGCAGTGTGTGATGGGTTATAGCGCTACATTCACCTACTCAGACGCAGTGTGTGATAGGTTATAGCGCTACATTCACCTACTCAGATGTAATGTCTGGTAGGCTATAGCGCTACATAACCGGACTCCTTGGAGAGGTATGTAGGGGGACCGGACCCAGCATTGTCTAGAGAGAGCTGTGGCTGAGCCTGCAGAAAATGGCCGCCGGAGACCTCTGAGGGGGCGGGGTCCGAGGAGGAGAGCAGCTCAGAGCATCCAGACCGTGGCGGAATGGCGACTTGAGCTGGGGGAGGGGCCGCTGTAATAGGGAAAGCTGACCTCCCCTGGCTGATTTGTGATCACCGGGACACTAGATTCCCGCACCATATGTACCCTCGTGGTCTAGTGGATCACGCGGTCGATGCCGGTGTTCACTCTCAGCAGTCTGTCCCCTGAGACCGGGCTACCACAAGCTGTAACCCGCCTTACTTGTCCCCTGCGTCCGAGTTGCAGTCTGGGGTCCTCCGCGCGGCCAGCTAGCAAGGTGCCCGAGAGGGGTGATGGAGTGGCAGCACAGATGTCCTTAGGACAGTGACGCTGAGCACTCAGTAATAAAGATAAATAAGATTTGAAATCATAAAAATAAAGCTTTGGGCTGCATAAGGCACCTGATACTGTTATACATGTGATCCCAACTCCTGCCGGACACCAAACACACTGATTGGCCTCAGGGGCGGGGTTTAGGGGGGAGGGACCATTCCATCCTGGCAGATGAAAGCTTAACTGTTTGGTGTCCGGTACTTATCCACCACCTACACCCCATGGTATCCCTGTGGATCCCTATGGACCCTGAAGAAGAAAGCAGCCATTGATTAGGCCTCAGGGATTCATCACTCTGGTGCTATGGAAAGCCAGAGCTTGCATGGATGGCTTGCTGGTCTCATAGGTAACAGAAGGGTTTGGTCTAGCCTGCTAATTGATGAATCCACATATTTTGCATGCACACTAATAACTGACATGCTATGCTTTATTATTTAAACTTTTTGCATTATGAGTACCACATTATGTAGTATCTTAGATCCATGGGGTTGGCTGTCACTGTAGTGGATGAGGGGAAGTCATGCAGTGCCTGGGTTACGTTAACCAGATTTCATGAAAATTAGAATTTTGGGGTCTTCTGTGCTTCTCTGATCTTATATATATATCTTTTTTTAACGTGTTCACATTAAAAATGAAAATCTCTTAATATAAGCCATGGAAGTAGAAAGCACTGTTCAGTGCTCCTCTGATAATCCACTGAAGTTCTGTTTTAAAAAAAAAAAAGAAGTTTAATAGAACATTAGCACCCCCTGCCCATAATGGAACTGAAGATCCCCCCCCCACACACACACATTTTAGAACGTGTCCTGATGGGATACACATCACAAAGCAGAGTCTGCAGGAATTTAAATTGCTGAGAGATCACTGGCCCCGCCCCTGTGTAGTAATGCACCAATCCACGTAGTGCATTTCTGCAAAGCTGTCACTCAAACTCTGGAGTAGTGAAGCTCCTCCCTCATATGGCGCACTGATGTTCTGCAACCCACAGCATCCAATCGGATATTCGCTTTAGTAACCGAGCATAAACCAACAGATGATGGCTGATAGGTTGCTGTGGGTTACAGCATGTTAATGCTCTTTGCACCATATTATTAATGTTGAGCACATACGCTGAGATAACAGGCAATTGGACTGATACTGCAGATTGTATGGCCCCAAAATTAGAACTGCCTAGTAAGGCTTATTGTGTCCCGATATCCCGCTTCCACATGTTGGGAGGTACGCTAACAGCGAGGGAGCGAGCGAGTACTGGCCATGTATAATCTGCGTCTTCTTAGACCTTATAGAAGGTTTTATAGACTAATCAATACCAACCAATATTCTATTTTCCTCTTTTACCGCAGTGGCTAGGAACAGCCTTGGCGTAGAGTCTTCACCGCCCACCAACACCGTGGCCAAACCCAAAGACTGCCCGGGGTCCAGGAATTGCCCCAGCCTGGTTGAAGCTAGCATCCCTGCACAATGGTGGAAATTGCAGCGCGACCCCCCGAATTCAGACTGTCCCAATGTGCCTCAGCCGTCCTACCCTTCCCACAGGGTCACTCAACCGCATGATCCTCACCGTGCGCTGCAGGACTCGGACAGCGAGGAAATGAGCGGCAGTTACCTGACTGATGATAACATCGTGGCTGAGCTGACCACTCAGAACAACTTGCTGAGGTCTAAGCTGGCCCTGCTCAATATTGATATTCCGTTGCACTCCGATGACAAAGTAAGTAGGGAAAACAGTGACACCTAGAGGATGGAGGAAAGTATTGCTTATCCCAGCTCTATAATATACTCTATAATAATATACATGTAAAACAAAGCATTGCATGTGTTCTGATGAATAATGATGATCCAGTTGTTCAGGTCCTCAGACCGTGCCTCATTAACCTGTCCGTTAGGACACATCGGCCTTTGTTAATGTTCCCACAATTTCAGTACATAGGTAAATGCTGAGCTGCAGCGATTGTTTCAGTGCTGGGAATGGCTATTTGGAGACGCTTTGTACACAGCATTTTATTCTTTTCTCCCATACGAACGCAAAAATAAAGAGGTCCTATACGAATGACCCGCGTTACGCATCATCGTGCTTAATCTGCTACTTAATTCCAAGTCCTTTGCGGCAAAAAATGCTAATCCTGAGTACAGCACATAGGGCCCAGTATGGATCGCAAATGCAACAGCGTATGCAGATCAATCGATGGTGCTTACTGCGCTTGCGTATGCATCGCAGTGCGCGTGATTGAGATAGCATTGCGATCACGCATGCAGAAAGAAAAGCATCGCAGATTGAGTGACGGGATGTCAGCATTTGGGATGTGGTGATGGGGGAGTGGTCAGTGAAACGCAGGCGTGTCTGTCCATTTGAACGACGTTGCATGGGCGTGCATAAATGAGCCACTGCGACGGCATACTCAGTTTGTGTAGTCACTGCGTGTGACGAGACTTGTAATGTCACAGCTGCTGTAATTCTGTGTGAGGGGCCGATGTTACTGATGTATACACAGGACTGTGAGGTATTACAGATGTGAGATAGCAGTAGTGGGTGTCTCTATGCTGGCTGAGCTGTGGCTGATGTTACAGATGTATACACAGGACTGTGAGGTATTACAGATGTGAGATAGCAGTAGTGGGTGTCTCTATGCTGGCTGAGCTGTGGCTGATGTTACAGATGTATACACAGGACTGTGAGGTATTACAGATGTGAGATAGCAGTAGTGGGCGTCTCTATGCTGGCTGTGCTGTGGCTGATGTTATAGATGTATACACAGGACTGTGAGGTATTACAGATGTGAGATAGCAGTAGTGGGTGTCTATGCTGGCTGTGCTGTGGCTGATGTTACAGATGTATACACAGAACTGTGAGGTATTGCAGATGTGAGATAGTAGTGGGCGTCTCTATGCTGGCTGAGCTGTGGCTGATGTTATAGATGTATACACAGGACTGTGAGGTATTACAGATGTGAGATAGCAGTAGTGGGTGTCTCTATGCTGGCTGTGCTGTGGCTGATGTTACAGATTTATACACAGGACTGTGAGGTATTACAGATGTGAGAAAGCAGTAGTGGGTGTCTATCCTGGCTGAGCTGTGGCTGATGTTACAGATGTATACACAGGACTGTGAGATATTACAGATGTGAGATAGCAGTAGTGGGTGTCTCTATGCTGGCTGTGCTGCCGCTGATGTTACAGATGTATACACAGGACTGTGAGGTATTACAGATGTGAGATAGCAGTAGTGGGTGTGTCTATGCTGGCTGTGCTGTGGCTGATGTTACTGATGTATATACAGGACTGTGAGGTATTACAGATGTGAGATAGCAGTAGTGGGTGTCTCTATGCTGGCTGTGCTGTGGCTGATGTTACAGATGTATACACAGGACTGTGAGGTATTACAGATGTGAGATAGCAGTAGTGGGTGTCTATGCTGGCTGAGCTGTGGCTGATGTTACAGATGTGTACACAGGACTGTGAGGTATTACAGATGTGAGATATCAGTAGTGGGTGTCTCTATGCTGGCTGAGCTGTGGCTGATGTTACTGATGTATACACAGGACTGTGAGGTATTACAGATGTGAGATAGCAGTAGTGGGTGTCTCTATGCTGGCTGAGCTGTGGATGATGTTACAGATGTATACACAGGACTGTGAGGTTTTACAGATGTGAGATAGCAGTAGTGAGTGTCTCTATGCTGGCTGAGCTGTGGCTGATGTTACAGATGTATACACAGGACTGTGAGGTATTACAGATGTAAGAAGGCAGTAGTGGATGTCTCTATGTTGCCTGAGCTGTGGCTGATGTTACTGATGTATACACAGGACTGTGAGGTGTTACAGACGTGAGATAGCAGTAGTGGGTGTCTCTATGCTGGCTGAGCTGTGGCTGATGTTACAGATGTATACACAGGACTGTGAGGTATTACAGATGTGAGAAAGCAGTAGTGGGTGTCTATGCTGGCTGAGCTGTGGCTGATGTTACAGATGTATACACCGGACTGTGAGGTATTACAGATGTGAGATAGCAGTAGTGGGGGTCTCTATGCTGGCTAAGCTGTGGTTGATGTTACAGATGTATACACAGGACTGTGAGGTATTACAGATGTGAGATAGCAGTAGTGGGCGTCTATGCTGGCTGAGCTGTGGCTGATGTTACAGATGTATACACAGGACTGTGAGGTATAATGGATGTGAGATAGGAGTAGTGGGCATCTCTATGCTGGCTGTGCTGTGGCTGATGTTACAGATGTATACACAGGACTGAGAGGTATTACAGATGTGAGATAGCAGTAGTGGGGGTCTCTATGCTGGCTGAGCTGTGGTTGATGTTACAGATGTATACACAGGACTGTGAGGTATTACAGATGTGAGATAGCAGTAGTGGGCGTCTATGCTGGCTGAGCTGTGGCTGATGTTATAGATGTATACACAGGACTGTGAGGTATTATGGATGTGAGATAGCAGTAGTGGGTGTCTCTATGCTGGCTGAGCTGTGGTTGATGTTACAGATGTATACACAGGTCTGTGAGGTGTTACAGTTGTGAGATAGCAGTAGTGGGTGTCTCTATGCTGGCTGAGCTGTGGTTGATGTTACTGATGTATACACAGTACTGTGAGGTATTACAGATGTGAGAAAGCAGTAGTGGGTGTCTCTATGCTGGCTGAGCTGTGGTTGATGTTACTGATGTATACACAGGACTGTGAGGTATTACAGATGTGAGAAAGCAGCAGTGGGCGTCTCTATGCTGGCTGTGCTGTGGCTGATGTTACAGATGTATACACAGGACTGTGAGGTATTACAGATGTGAGATAGCAGTAGTGGGTGTCTCTATGCTGGCTGAGCTGTGGCTGATGTTACAGATGTATACACAGGACTGTGAGGTATTACAGATGTGAGAAAGCAGCAGTGGGTGTCTCTATGGTGGCTGAGCGGTGGCTGATGTATACACAGGACTGTGAGATAGTATAGATGTGAGATAGCAGTAGTGGGAGTCTCTATGCTAGCTGAGCTGTGGTTGATGTTACAGATGTATAGACAGGACTGTGAGGTATTACATATGTGAGATAGCAGTAGTGGGCGTCTATGCTGACTGATCTGTGGCTGATGTTACTGATGTATACACAGGATTGTGAGATATTATAGATGTGAGATAGCAGTAGTGGGAGTCTATGCTGGCTGAGCTGTGGTGGATGTTACAGATGTATACACAGGACTGTGAGGTATTACAGATGTGAGATAGCAGTAGTGGGCGTCTCTATGCTGGCTGTGCTGTGGCTGATGTTACAGATGTATACACAGGACTGTGAGGTATTACAGATGTGAGATAGCAGTAGTGGGCATCTCTATGCTGGCTGAGCTGTGGCTGATGTTACAGATGTATACACAGGACTGTGAGGTATTACAGATGTGAGATGGCAGCAGTGGGTGTCTCTATGCTGGCTGAGCTGTGGCTGATGTTACAGATGTATACACAGGACTGTGAGGTATTACAGATGTGAGATAGCAGTAGTGGGTGTCTCTATGCTGGCTGAGCTGTGGTTGATGTTACAGATGTATACATAGGACTGTGAGGTATTCCGGATGTGAGATAGCAGTAGTGGGCATCTCTATGCTGGCTGAGCTGTGGCTGATGTTACAGATGTATACACAGGACTGTGAAATAGCGGTAGTGGGCGTCTCTATGCTGGCTGAGCTGTGGCTGATGTTACAGATGTACATGTAGGATTGTGAGTTAGTACAGATGTGAGAAAGCAGTAGTGGGTGTGTATGCTGGCTGAGCTGTGGCTGATGTTACAGATGTATACATAGGACTGTGAGGTATTCCGGATGTGAGATAGCAGTAGTGGGTGTCAATGCTGGCTGAGCTATGGCTGATGTTACAGATGTTTACACTGGATTGTGAGGTATTACAGATGTGAGGTAGCAGCAGCGTGTGTCTATGCTGGCTGAGCTGTGGTTGATGTTACAGATGTATACACAGGACTGTGAGGTATTATGGAGGTTAGATAGCGGTAGTGGGCGTCTCTATGCTGGCTGTGCTGTGGCTGATGTTACAGATGTATACATAGGACTGTGAGGTATTACAGATGTGAGATATCAGTAGTGGGTGTCTATGGCTGAGCTGTGGCTGATGTTACAGATGTATACATACGACTGAGGTATTACAGATGTGAGATAGCAGTAGTGGGAGTCTCTATGCTAGCTGAGCTGTGGTTGATGTTACAGATGTATAGACAGGACTGTGAGTTATTACAGATGTGAGATAGCAGTAGTGGGTGTCTCTATGCTGGCTGAGCTGTGGTTGATGTTACAGATGTATACACAGGACTGTGAGATATTACAGATGTGAGAAAGCAGTAGTGGGTGTCTCTATGCTGGCTGAGCTGTGGCTGATGTTACAGATGTATACACAGGACTGTGAGTTATTACAGATGTGAGATAGCAGTAGTGGGCGTCTCTATGCTGGCTGAGCTGTGGCTGATGTTACAGATGTATACACAGGACTGTGAGGTGTTACAGATGTGAGATATCAGTAGTGGGTGTCTCTATGCTGGCTGTGCTGTGTCTGATGTTACAGATGTATACACAGGGCTGTGAGGTATTACAGATGTGAGATAGCAGTAGTGGGTGTCTCTATGCTGGCTGAGCTGTGGCTGATGTTACAGATGTACACGTAGGATTGTGAGTTAGTACAGATTTGAGAAAGCAGTAGTGGGTGTGTATGCTGGCTGAGCTGTGGCTGATGTTACAGATGTATACATAGGACTGTGAGGTATTCCGGATGTGAGATAATAGTGGGTGTCTATGCTGGCTGAGCTATGGCTGATGTTACAGATGTTTACACTGGATTGTGAGGTATTACAGATGTGAGGTAGCAGCAGCGTGTGCCTATGCTGGCTGAGCTGTGGTTGATGTTATTGATGTATACACAGGACTGTGAGGTATTACAGATGTGGGAAAGCAGTAGTGGGCGTCTCTATGCTGGCTGTGCTGTGGCTGATGTTACAGATGTATACACAGGACTGTGAGGTATTATGGATGTGAGATAGCAGTAGTGGGTGTCTCTATGCTGGCTGAGCTGTGGCTGATGTTACAGATGTATATACAGGACTGTGAGGTATTACAGATGTGAGAAAGCAGCAGTGGGTGTCTCTATGGTGGCTGAGCGGTGGCTGATGTATACACAGGACTGTGAGATATTATAGATGAGAGATAGCAGTAGTGGGAGTCTCTATGCTGGCTGAGCTGTGGTTGATGTTACAGATGTGTACACCGGACTATGAGGTATTACAGATGTGAGAAAGTGGCAGTGGGTGTCTCTATGCTGGCTGAGCTGTGGCTGATGTTACAGATGTATACACAGGACTGTGAGGTATTACAGATGTGAGAAAGCAGCAGTGGGTGTCTCTATGGTGGCTGAGGGGTGGCTGATGTATACACAGGACTGTGAGATAGTATAGATGTGAGATAGCAGTAGTGGGAGTCTCTATGCTAGCTGAGCTGTGGTTGATGTTACAGATGTATAGACAGGACTGTGAGGTATTACATATGTGAGATAGCAGTAGTGGGCGTCTATGCTGACTGATCTGTGGCTGATGTTACTGATGTATACACAGGATTGTGAGATATTATAGATGTGAGATAGCAGTAGTGGGAGTCTATGCTGGCTGAGCTGTGGATGATGTTACAGATGTATACACAGGACTGAGGTATTACAGATGTGAGATAGCAGTAGTGGGCATCTCTATGCTGGCTGAGCTGTGGCTGATGTTACAGATGTATACACAGGACTGTGAAATAGCGGTAGTGGGTGTCTCTATGCTGGCTGAGCTGTGGCTGATGTTACAGATGTACATGTAGGATTGTGAGTTAGTACAGATGTGAGAAAGCAGTAGTGGGTGTGTATGCTGGCTGAGCTGTGGCTGATGTTACAGATGTATACATAGGACTGTGAGGTATTCCGGATGTGAGATAGCAGTAGTGGGTGTCAATGCTGGCTGAGCTATGGCTGATGTTACAGATGTTTACACTGGATTGTGAGGTATTACAGATGTGAGGTAGCAGCAGCGTGTGTCTATGCTGGCTGAGCTGTGGTTGATGTTATTGATGTATACACAGGACTGTGAGGTATTACAGATGTGGGAAAGCAGTAGTGGGCGTCTCTATGCTGGCTGTGCTGTGGCTGATGTTACAGATGTATACATAGGACTGTGAGGTATTACAGATGTGAGATATCAGTAGTGGGTGTCTATGGCTGAGCTGTGGCTGATGTTACAGATGTATACATACGACTGAGGTATTACAGATGTGAGATTGCAGTAGTGGGCGTCTATGCTGGCTGATCTGTGGCTGATGTTACTGATGTATACACAGGATTGTGAGATATTATAGATGTGAGATAGCAATAGTGGGAGTCTCTATGCTGGCTGAGCTGTGGTGGATGTTACAGATGTATACACAGGACTGTGAGGTATTACAGATGTGTGAAAGCAGCAGTGGGTGTCTCTATGGTGGCTGAGCGGTGGCTGATGTATACACAGGACTGTGAGATAGTATAGATGTGAGATAGCAGTAGTGGGAGTCTCTATGCTGGCTGAGCTGTGGTTGATGTTACAGATGTATAGACAGGACTGTGAGGTATTACATATGTGAGATAGCAGTAGTGGGCGTCTATGCTGGCTGATCTGTGGCTGATGTTACTGATGTATACACAGGACTGTGAGGTATTACAGATGTGAGATAGTAGTGGGTGTCTATGCTGGCTGTGCTGTGGCTGATTTTACAGATGTATACACAGGACTGTGATGTATTACAGATGTGAGATAGCAGTAGTGGGTGTCTCTATGCTGGCTGAGCTGTGGCTGATGTTACAGATGTATACAGAGGAATGTGAGGTATTACAGATGTGAGAAAGCAGTAGTGGGTGTCTCTATGCTGGCTGTGCTGTGTCTGATGTTACAGATGTATACACAGGACTGTGAGGTATTACAGATGTGAGAAAGCAGTAGTGGGTGTCTCTATGCTGGCTGTGCTGTGGCTGATGTTACTGATGTATACACAGGACTGTGAGGTATTACAGATGTGAGATAGCAGTAGTGGGTGTCTATGATGGCTGAGCTGTGGCTGATGTTACAGATGTATACACAGGACTGTGAGGTATTACAGATGTGAGATAGCAGTAGTGGGTGTCTCTATGCTGGCTGAGCTGTGGCTGATGTTACAGATGTATACACAGGACTGTGAGGTATTACAGATGTGAGATAGCAGTAGTGGGTGTCTATGCTGGCTGAGCTGTGGCTGATGTTACAGATGCATACACAGTACTGTGAGGTATTACAGATGTGAGAAAGCAGCAGTGGGCGTCTCTATGCTGGCTTTGCAATTGCAAACATTAGCATTTTTTTCGCAGCAGAACTGCGTGCGTAATGGCAGCTGCTATCGCAATAGTGTTCTGTAATGAATTTGGCCCATAGTACACTGTTAGTGAATTAAGAGGTCAAATTCTGGAAAAAGCACTCAAGCATGGGAATTCTTGCCAATGGCGGAGCGTCTAAATCGCGCTACATTGTATATAAAGGGTCGGCATCTTGCGCCATATTGCATGTAAGTGGTCGGTGTATGAGGACGCATCTTTTTGAATGAAGCGGATTCAACAACAGAGAACGCTCATAAGAACTCCCCACAATATATTCAGATCCTTTGTAAGCTACAGAAATCTGCTCGTGTGACACCTGCAGTTTAACGTTTATAGGATTTATATTGTTTATACCTAAGTTTCTTCCTGTGTTGCCTTATTGCGTCTTTAGAACATTTACACTGTACGGTGAGAAATAATTGTCTCCCCATCCCCAGCAGAATATGGCGTCTGTGAAGAGCGCGTACGGCGCTATGACTACGGACATGAGGATCGCAGAACTGAGCCGGCAGAGCGCGCACGGCCCTATGACTACGGACATGAGGATCGCAGAACTGAGCCGGCAGAGCGGGCACGGCCCTATTACTACGGATATGAGGATCTCAGAACTGAGCCGGCAGAGCGCGTACGGCCCTATGACTACAGACATGAGGATTGCAGAACTGAACCGGCAGAGCGCGGAGGCCCGAGAGAAGCTCATTTACCTCATCGAGCAGCAGAAACGGAATGTGCTCGTCTCGCCAGCGATCTCGCCCATCACCCCGCAACGTGAGGATGCAGGTACTGTGCCGGGAGCTTAGCGCCAGCTAGGTAACCCCCCTTGTCTGTATGTTGTTTGCATATAACTGCCTAATGCAGATTGGCAAGATAACCGTGGGGAGGATGTTATAAAGAGAAGATCCTGGAAAACGTTCCGCCTTACCCTTTGTCACATTACTTGGCGGTGCCATACCACAGGCTGTTATGTATGAACGCCATAAAGGCGTTGCTCCCCTGGGACTATTATTGTCCGTCTGTTACGTTAAGGGACCCAGGAACCTTCTTTACAGAAATCTTGGGGGCCCATTTATTAAGGATCGCATTTTGCAATGCTATCAGGGCATGCAGTATCGCCCATGATCGCATTGCAAAATGCGATCATACCAGCCGAATGTATGACCCGGCACATGCACGGAGACGGTCTCCGAAAAGAGCCCGTCCCTGCGATGTGGCCGGAGCGCATTCCGGGCTGCTGCGCATGCGCAGTCCCGCGGACTGCACATGAGCGGCGCCGATTGCCGGCGGAGTGATCTGGAAGATCCCTCCGCCGGCTCAAATGCGGTAAGTGCCCATAGGACACAGCGGCTAACGCTATCTGCAGATGGCGTTAGTTGCTGGGGTCAATATCGGGAATGCGAAGCATTCCCGATATTGATACATTTGGCAGCTTCGCATCCCCCATAGAAACCTATGGGGGAGGCGGCTGCCGGCGGCAATGGAGGGATCGCAGCAGGTATCGGAGATACCTGCTGCGGTCCCTCCTTCATACATTCGGGGAATACTAAGTTTCTACTTCAGGGTCCATAGGGGGTCCACAGGGTTGACCTTGGGGTATAGGTTGGGAACCAAATCCGGGCACCACGCAGTTAAAGCTTTTAGCTCCCAGGATGCACTTGGGTCCACTCTCCCTATAACCCCGCCCCCCAGCCAGAGGCACCTCAGTTTAAGTTGGTGCCCGGCCGGAGTCGGGTCACCGTTACTGCAGGGGGGCTGCTTAGCAGCCTCTAAGCTTAAAAGAGTTTTGTTTTATTATTTTTTTTACTACTCTTCAGAGCGGCAGCATCAGACTGTCCAATGGACGTCTGAGCTGCCGCTCCTACACCCCGCCGGCGCTGCGACGCCAGTACAGATCTGGGGATCGCAGCGGGACCCCAGAGTCTGTACTAGCCGGGCTCTGGAGGAATCCCTGGGCTGCTGCCGGATCGACGGGGACAGGTAAGTCGCGTGGTCACCGCTTGCGGTGACCCGCGTGTACATGCAGCCTTATGCCTCCGGTCTCTGGGGACAGACCGGAGGCGCTAGCGGTGGCGGCGGGCTCCCCCTCCATGGAGGCATACCCCGCGTGTCCACAGCCCACCAGGGATTATAGCGGCAGCGGGAGCCGGCATCCCGGGGGGTCAATTGCTAGCCAGGGGAGGAAGCCTTCCCTGTCTAGCGGCTCCTCCCCTCAGCTCAGCGCGCCTTTCAATACTACAGTCTGGCGTCGCTGAGCTGCTTCCTCCGCGGGCCACGCTTCTTCTGAGGTCTCCAGTGGCCATTTTCTCTCTGTGGTGCTGCAGAACTCTTAGGATGTCAGTGAGCCCAGTCCCCCTGCGTACCTGGCCATTTTGGGTGAGTGTACACAGCGCTATAGCCTTCCCAGACACTGAATCTGGGCAGTTGAATGTAGCGACATTGTGCAGTATATTATATGTCATGCTTATGTATGTATATATATTTTTCTGCATTGTATGTGACTTATGCTAGTGCTGACTGTCTGCTTTTTCTCTCACCTGTCAGTGTATATCTATCCCTTTTCTTTATCTGCCCTAATACAGGTGTACCTGGGGTGGTTCTGAGACCTCACATATATATATTTGTTAATATCTGTGAGGTTTGTCACATACTGTTGCGTGCTGCACGTTGCCATATTTTAGATGGAACTGTGAGTTGCGTACGCTGATAATGGGTTCCTGCAGCTAATCTTAGCGTCAGTCAGGACTGGTATGGCGCTGCTTAATATTTCCGTCAAGATAGTCAGATATATCTGACCAGGAGATTGCACACGATACTGCACCCATTATTGCTATCCTGCAAGTCATAGCCTGCAGGAATTAGTGCGGAGGATTTTAACTCAGAAAGGTTTACGTATGCGGCACCATCTGGTGCCGGGCCCCTTGCACGACCCCCTTAAAGGGCGTTGTTTCTCAGGATCCTCTCCTTTGAGGATCGCCGGGCGGGCCCCATTGTCGTCACTCGCTTGGAGTTACTTCACCATACTGCCCTTTTGAACTCGGGGTATCTCGCAATTTCTTGCAATTTACCCCTGTGTCACAGACTATCGCTCCCTGCCGGGGTTTTTCACAGTACATGAATTACCTCCGATACCACATCGGTCTGTCATTCCCCTTGCAGGGATTACCACAACGGCCACCCTGGTGGATGTTGTTTTATAGAAATACTAATTGGCGTGATATACGTCCTGTGGTTACTGACCAGTGGCTCTGCCGTGAACTGGATGGTATATTCGGCTCTTTCCCTCTCACATGGGGGGAGCCGATCTCAAGTATTATTATCCCTGCTTTGGGGCTGGTAGCCAGGCTCATTCTGGATATAGAGAATGTCGATCCTGCACCAGTATCATACATCTCCCGTTTTCTGCCCAGCGGGTGGATCTCATAGCGGGAGTCTGGCTGTTCCCAGATACGAGGAGTCACAAAGGCCTCCTGTTTCCCATTCCCTGAGGGTCCTCACAAGTAATGGAAATCCCCTTCTGGGATGGATTTGTATGTTAATCATCGGGTTACAGGCATTAATACGCCTCCCATCCCGGCCTGGACGAATTTTACGGATCCGTAGGTGGTAACTTTGCCTGAAATCAATGTACTCGTTTTCAGGGCCTGTTGCCCGTCCTACCATGGCCATCGCATGGTGATGCTTTTGTGACGTTTTTCCCCTCCAACACGTCTGAGGTTCAAATATCTTTTTGCCGCTCACAAAATATGCAGTGGTCATATGTGGGATTACCTCATGGGATGCCGGTCTTCTAACTTTCACGGTTTCGGCGGCGTCTGTATCCGCCGCAGTACCCTATGGCTGCGTTATGGGAAAGCAGAGGTGCACACTCCTTCCAGGGGGAAGTTCTTGTTTGGTCCTGACCTTGACAAAATCGTTGCATCATTGGCAGTATCACTAATGGGGAGATACCGTCTTTAGCTACTCCCACTACATTCGGACTAACTCTGTTAAGTCTTTTTGTCCTCAGGGTCAGCCTAAAGGCCTGTTTTTTCCTAGGCTGTCGGCCTCCACGGGGGCCACCATATCCAGTACCGAGCAGTCCTGGACTTCCGGACGACCCTGTTTCTACACCTGAGGATATACCCTCAGCCTGACGGGACAGGTCTACATCTGGGGAATTTCCAGAGTGAGGTACTGATTCTCAACGGCCTCTCATTGCTCATGCAGCCTCCTCACAGGCATTGTTACACGGGCCCTTCTTCAGAACTGATCAGGGCCTTACAATCCCAGAAAGCTATACAGTCTTTGTGGTAAGCAGAGCTATTTCGGCCAACCTCACTATCTCAGTGAGGGACTGGTTGTTCTACTTTCTTTTTGGGGCGGTGACCGACTGGTCCTCCTTTGCCTATACTCTGTCTCAAATCCCTGAATCAGATTCCAACGGTGCCTTGACTCAGGTGGAATCGTCCATGCTCCATCATCCGATGTTTGGAACCTGGGGATTTTATGGTATATCCGAGTATTCAGGATACGTACCTACGGGTACATACAGAGCCCTCTCATCAGCATGGGTTCAGGTTTGCTGTGCCACAGCAACACTTGTAAGTTTCGGGCTCTGCCTTTTGGGGCTGTCCTCAACTCCACCGGGGTTTACCAGCTTTATGGATTTTCTGACAGTTCACCTGTTCAGTGTATCCGAATGCTCCTTTCTCTGGAAGGTCTCCTGCTTTTAGCAGGATCACCAAGGTACTTTACCGCCAGGTCAGGATAACCGGGGCTTCTTCTCGGCACAGATAATTAGTCAACGGAGGAAAAGTCCTCCCTGCATCCCTCACAGGGTTTTCTTCATCTGGGAGCACTGCTGGATTCTCAGAATCTGAGAATTTTTCTGGCGTAAGACAAGATCTCCACTCTTCAACTTCGAGTGTGCGGATATCTACGCAGTCGACATATGTCATTACTCTTTGATGCGCGGTCTACCAGAGTGTCTACCTTTTGGTAGGGTGGAATGTGCTCAGTTCCATTCCAGGCCTTGCCATAATTGACTCCCCTCCAGATGGATCGAGTTTTTTCCATCGGATCGCTGTTCGAACGATGATACTTTCTCCGGAGGCGAGTTGGTCTCTGTCCGGGTGGCTATGGCCATCTCGTCCAGGGTGTTCTTTGCTAAAGACAGTGTCTGGTCCGCATTCGTTTCGGGGCAGTTGGACGTCTGTCGCTTCTGCCCTGCCACTTAACTTGTTGATACTTTAAGCTGTCTTGGACTTTCACTCTGGCCTAACCCATTTGTCACGGTAAACCTGAATAGGTTCAGTCCGACAGTGTCACAACAGTGGCTTCCATCTAGGCAACACTGGTAGTTGGGTGGCAATGTTAGGAATGTCATCCATTCTGACATAGTCCAAGGGTCTTCTCCTGGCCAACTCTGCAGTGTTTATTCCCGGAGCGCTCCATTGGGAAGCGGGCTTCCTCAGCCGTCACGGCGTGCATCCCGGGGACTAGTCTCTTCTCCAAGAGAGGTTTCAACTCCTGGTGAGCAGAGGGGGCCTCCCTGAGGGGATTGATCCCCATGGCCTTCTGACTCGATCACACATTACCGGTGTTACAGTCCAGCTCTAGGAGTACTGAAGCTACCTTCAGTGACTCTTTGTCAGTGAAGTGGTCCTTCCACTTTGTGTACCTGTGTCCTCCGGTCTCCCTTCTTCCTCGAGGTCTTCGGAAGTTTAATTCGAGACGGAGGGGCTTTCCTTCTGGGGGCTCCAGGTCGTCCCAGACATCACTGGTACTAAGATTTTCGGAGTCTCCTCCTCGATGCTCCGTTCCTACTGCTTCACTATCTGGACCTGTTGTCTCAGGGTCCTTGTTTTTCCCTGGATCTGGATCGCTTGTCTTTAACTGCGCCCCTACTGTGGTCATCGGGCTTCCCTGGCTCTGTCTTCATTGAGATGTTTAGAGCAGATAGGCCAGACTTTGCTGGGATCTGCCACGGACTGTGGCATACATAATTCTTATGGTATCGTACCTGTCGATACGATCCTCCGGTGTCCAGGATTTCCAGATATTCTGGCATTCCTTCCAGCTGGCTTGGGTTTCACCCTTGGCCTGGCCTTCCTGACAGTGCGGATCTCTACACTGTCGGTATGGTTAAGATATGGAATTGCTCCGCTCTGGTATCCAGTTCATCCTTTGGAGTGTTTTATGGATTATGTCTCCACTTGTCCTCCCTAGGGACTCCTGGGGAGTTAGTAGTGGTTCTTTGTTCCCTCCGGGGACAGTCAATGGAACCGCTGGTTGTGATAGCCATTACATGGTCTATTGTTTAAGCTCTCTCTCTCTCTCTCTCTCAGGGTGTTTAAATCAACCAGGAGAGTGTCTGAATGGGGAGCGTTCTCATGTGGCTCCCTCTTCTGGAGGGCATCATGTCAGGGTGTGAGTTGCTCTCGCCCTGTGTTTCTTCTTAAAGTGGTTTTTAGGTTCCATATTATTCTGGAACTTATGGTATGGCCATTCAGTTCCCAGTCCTCTCGGCTGTTGTGGCCTCATGGACTGGGGTCTGGCCTCTTTGGCTTTATGTGATCCGTTCAAGTTCCTTATGGTAAGCGGACTCCTTATTGGTGGTCTGCGGTTTCTGGTTTTAACAGGAAACGATGGCCGGCCTATAATGAAATGTTGACTGGATGGCCTCGTATGTCTTCCTCAGGGGCCTACCCATGGGTGGGCATTTCTGTCGTTGAGGCTTGTTTTTTTCTCGGGCCGTGTAACCCTCGTGGGCGGCTCGTCGTGGCGCCTCGGCTGTTTTGCCTTACTAGGTGTCCACGTGGTCTTCTGTCCATACCTTTTTAAGGTTCTAGGCATTGGTTTCCTTTGCCTCTCAGGATGCTTCCTCTTTGGCGACGGATTCTCCTCTCAGCACAGGAGCGTCCCCACCCTTGGTTGAACTGCTTTGGGACATCCCCAAGGTCAACCCTGTGGACCCCCTATGGACCCTGAAGTAGAAAACAAGAGATATGGTAAGAACTTACCTTTGTTATCTCTGTTTCTACGAAGTCCATAGGGTCCACAGGGCGCCCGCCCTGACGCACCTGGCTTCATATGGGCTGTGTTACTGGTCACCGGCTTCCCGTCTCCTTTTCTGTGAGTATGGTTCTAGAGTGTTCCAGTTTTCTCTCTCTTTTTCTCTCCTCCTCCGGCCTTTGGCTACTTACAATCTGAGGTGCCTCTGGCTGGGGGGCGGGGTTATAGGGAGAGTGGACCCAAGTGCATCCTGGGAGCTAAAAGCTTTAACTGCGTGGTGCCCGGATTTGGTTCCCAACCTATACCCCAAGGTCAACCCTGTGGACCCTATGGACTTCGTAGAAACAGAGATAACAAAGGTAAGTTCTTACCATATCTCTTGTTATTTGAGGTAAACCCCCAAAAAAAGGTGTTTTCTGGGAATTTACCTCAAATGATCTTTGATAAATGTGCCCCCAAGTGATGTCACCAGATACTATCGCACGCCAGGTACTACTGGTAGATCTGCGCTAGCATTGATCCAATAGTACATGCTATTGTACTTATTATATATATTACCTATTATAGCTCCACTGGAGGTTTCTGTCCTCCCTGAGCTCGCCTATTATAGCTCCACGGGAGGTTTCTGTCCTCCCTGAGCTCGCCTATTATAGCTCCACGGGAGGTTTCTGTCCTCCCTGAGCTCGCCTATTATAGCTCCACGGGAGGTTTCTGTCCTCCCTGAGCTCGCCTATTATAGCTCCATGGGAGGTTTGTGTCCTCCCTGAGCTCGCCTATTATAGCTCCACGGGAGGTTTCTGTCCTCCCTGAGCTCGCCTATTATAGCTTCACGGGAGGTTTCGGTCCTCCCTGAGCTCGCCTATTATAGCTCCACGGGAGGTTTCTGTCCTCCCTGAGCGCGCCTATTATAGCTCCACGGGAGGTCTCTGTCCTCCCTGAGCTCACCTATTATAGCTCCACGGGAGGTTTCTGTCCTCCCTGAGCTCGCCTATTATAGCTCCACGGGAGGTTTCTGTCCTCCCTGAGCTCGCCTATTATAGCTCCATGGGAGGTTTCTGTCCTCCCTGAGCTCGCCTATTATAGCTCCACTGGAGGTTTCTGTCCTCCCTGAGCTCGCCTATTATAGCTCCATGGGAGGTTTCTGTCCTCCCTGAGCTTATAGCTCCACTGGAGGGTTCTGTCCTCCCTGAGCTCGCCTATTATAGCTCCACGGGAGGTTTCTGTCCTCCCTGAGCTCGCCTATTATAGCTCCACGGGAGGTTTCTGTCCTCCCTGAGCTCGCCTATTATAGCTCCACGGGAGGTTTCTGTCCACCCTGAGCTTGCCTATTATAGCTCCACGGGAGGTTTCTGTCCTCCCTGAGCTCGCCTATTATAGCTCCATGGGAGGTTTCTGTCCTCCCTGAGCTCGCCTATTATAGCTCCATGGGAGGTTTCTGTCCTCCCTGAGCTCGCCTATTATAGCTCCACGGGAGGTTTCTGTCGTCCCTGAGCTCGCCTATTATAGCTCCACGGGAGGTTCTGTCCTCCCTGAGCTCGCCTATTATAGCTCCACGGGAGGTTTCTGTCCTCCCTGAGCTCGCCTATTATAGCTCCACGGGAGGTTTCTGTCCTCCCTGAGCTCGCCTATTATAGCTCCACGGGAGGTTTCTGTCCTCCCTGAGCTCGCCTATTATAGCTCCACGGGAGGTTTCTGTCCTCCCTGAGCTCGCCTATTATAGCTCCATGGGAGGTCTCTGTCCTCCCTGAGCTCGCCTATTATAGCTCCATGGGAGGTTTCTGTCCTCCCTGAGCTCGCCTATTATAGCTCCATGGAAGGTCTCTGTCCTCCCTGAGCTCGCCTATTATAGCTCCATGGGAGGTTTCTGTCCTCCCTGAGCTCGCCTATTATAGCTCCACTGGAGGTTTCTGTCCTCCCTGAGCTCTCCTATTATAGCTCCATGGGAGGTTTCTGTCCTCCCTGAGCTCACCTATTATAGCTCCACGGGAGGTTTCTGTCCTCCCTGAGCTCACCTATTATAGCTCCACGGGAGGTTTCTGTCTTCCCTGAGCTCGCCTATTATAGCTCCACGGGAGGTTTCTGTCCTCCCTGAGCTCGCCTATTATAGCTCCACGGGAGGTTTCTGTCCTCCCTGAGCTCGCCTATTATAGCTCCACGGGAGGTTTCTGTCCTCCCTGAGCTCGCCTATTATAGCTCCACGGGAGGTTTCTGTCCTCCCTGAGCTCGCCTATTATAGCTCCACGGGAGGTTTCTGTCCTCCCTGAGCTCGCCTATTATAGCTCCACGGGAGGTTTCTGTCCTCCCTGAGCTCGCCTATTATAGCTCCACGGGAGGTTTCTGTCCTCCCTGAGCTCGCCTATTATAGCTCCATGGGAGGTCTCTGTCCTCCCTGAGCTCGCCTATTATAGCTCCATGGGAGGTTTCTGTCCTCCCTGAGCTCGCCTATTATAGCTCCATGGAAGGTCTCTGTCCTCCCTGAGCTCGCCTATTATAGCTCCATGGGAGGTTTCTGTCCTCCCTGAGCTCGCCTATTATAGCTCCACTGGAGGTTTCTGTCCTCCCTGAGCTCTCCTATTATAGCTCCATGGGAGGTTTCTGTCCTCCCTGAGCTCGCCTATTATAGCTCCACGGGAGGTTTCTGTCCTCCCTGAGCTCACCTATTATAGCTCCACGGGAGGTTTCTGTCTTCCCTGAGCTCGCCTATTATAGCTCCACGGGAGGTTTCTGTCCTCCCTGAGCTCGCCTATTATAGCTCCACGGGAGGTTTCTGTCCTCCCTGAGCTCGCCTATTATAGCTCCACGGGAGGTTTCTGTCCTCCCTGAGCTCGCCTATTATAGCTCCACGGGAGGTTTCTGTCCTCCCTGAGCTCGCCTATTATAGCTCCACGGGAGGTTTCTGTCCTCCCTGAGCTCGCCTATTATAGCTCCACGGGAGGTTTCTGTCCTCCCTGAGCTCGCCTATTATAGCTCCACGGGAGGTTTCTGTCCTCCCTGAGCTCGCCTATTATAGCTCCACGGGAGGTTTCTGTCCTCCCTGAGCTCGCCTATTATAGCTCCACGGGAGGTTTCTGTCCTCCCTGAGCTCGCCTATTATAGCTCCACGGGAGGTTTCTGTCCTCCCTGAGCTCGCCTATTATAGCTCCACGGGAGGTTTCTGTCCTCCCTGAGCTCGCCTATTATAGCTCCATGGGAGGTTTCTGTCCTCCCTGAGCTCGCCTATTATAGCTCCACTGGAGGTTTCTGTCCTCCCTGAGCTCGCCTATTATAGCTCCATGGGAGGTTTCTGTCCTCCCTGAGCTTATAGCTCCACTGGAGGTTTCTGTCCTCCCTGAGCTCGCCTATTATAGCTCCACGGGAGGGTTCTGTCCTCCCTGAGCTCGCCTATTATAGCTCCACGGGAGGTTTCTGTCCTCCCTGAGCTCGCCTATTATAGCTCCACGGGAGGTTTCTGTCCTCCCTGAGCTCGCCTATTATAGCTCCACGGGAGGTTTCTGTCCACCCTGAGCTTGCCTATTATAGCTCCACGGGAGGTTTCTGTCCTCCCTGAGCTCGCCTATTATAGCTCCATGGGAGGTTTCTGTCCTCCCTGAGCTCGCCTATTATAGCTCCATGGGAGGTTTCTGTCCTCCCTGAGCTCGCCTATTATAGCTCCACGGGAGGTTTCTGTCGTCCCTGAGCTCGCCTATTATAGCTCCACGGGAGGTTCTGTCCTCCCTGAGCTCGCCTATTATAGCTCCACGGGAGGTTTCTGTCCTCCCTGAGCTCGCCTATTATAGCTCCACGGGAGGTTTCTGTCCTCCCTGAGCTCGCCTATTATAGCTCCACGGGAGGTTTCTGTCCTCCCTGAGCTCGCCTATTATAGCTCCATGGGAGGTCTCTGTCCTCCCTGAGCTCGCCTATTATAGCTCCATGGGAGGTTTCTGTCCTCCCTGAGCTCGCCTATTATAGCTCCATGGAAGGTCTCTGTCCTCCCTGAGCTCGCCTATTATAGCTCCATGGGAGGTTTCTGTCCTCCCTGAGCTCGCCTATTATAGCTCCACTGGAGGTTTCTGTCCTCCCTGAGCTCTCCTATTATAGCTCCATGGGAGGTTTCTGTCCTCCCTGAGCTCGCCTATTATAGCTCCACGGGAGGTTTCTGTCCTCCCTGAGCTCGCCTATTATAGCTCCACGGGAGGTTTCTGTCTTCCCTGAGCTCGCCTATTATAGCTCCACGGGAGGTTTCTGTCCTCCCTGAGCTCGCCTATTATAGCTCCACGGGAGGTTTCTGTCCTCCCTGAGCTCGCCTATTATAGCTCCACGGGAGGTTTCTGTCCTCCCTGAGCTCGCCTATTATAGCTCCACGGGAGGTTTCTGTCCTCCCTGAGCTCGCCTATTATAGCTCCACGGGAGGTTTCTGTCCTCCCTGAGCTCGCCTATTATAGCTCCACGGGAGGTTTCTGTCCTCCCTGAGCTCGCCTATTATAGCTCCACGGGAGGTTTCTGTCCTCCCTGAGCTCGCCTATTATAGCTCCACGGGAGGTTTCTGTCCTCCCTGAGCTCGCCTATTATAGCTCCACGGGAGGTTTCTGTCCTCCCTGAGCTCGCCTATTATAGCTCCACGGGAGGTTTCTGTCCTCCCTGAGCTCGCCTATTATAGCTCCACGGGAGGTTTCTGTCCTCCCTGAGCTCGCCTATTATAGCTCCATGGGAGGTCTCTGTCCTCCCTGAGCTCGCCTATTATAGCTCCATGGGAGGTTTCTGTCCTCCCTGAGCTCGCCTATTATAGCTCCATGGAAGGTCTCTGTCCTCCCTGAGCTCGCCTATTATAGCTCCATGGGAGGTTTCTGTCCTCCCTGAGCTCGCCTATTATAGCTCCACTGGAGGTTTCTGTCCTCCCTGAGCTCTCCTATTATAGCTCCATGGGAGGTTTCTGTCCTCCCTGAGCTCGCCTATTATAGCTCCACGGGAGGTTTCTGTCCTCCCTGAGCTCGCCTATTATAGCTCCACGGGAGGTTTCTGTCTTCCCTGAGCTCGCCTATTATAGCTCCACGGGAGGTTTCTGTCCTCCCTGAGCTCGCCTATTATAGCTCCACGGGAGGTTTCTGTCCTCCCTGAGCTCGCCTATTATAGCTCCACGGGAGGTTTCTGTCCTCCCTGAGCTCGCCTATTATAGCTCCACGGGAGGTTTCTGTCCTCCCTGAGCTCGCCTATTATAGCTCCACGGGAGGTTTCTGTCCTCCCTGAGCTCGCCTATTATAGCTCCACGGGAGGTTTCTGTCCTCCCTGAGCTCGCCTATTATAGCTCCACGGGAGGTTTCTGTCCTCCCTGAGCTCGCCTATTATAGCTCCACGGGAGGTTTCTGTCCTCCCTGAGCTCGCCTATTATAGCTCCACGGGAGGTTTCTGTCCTCCCTGAGCTCGCCTATTATAGCTCCACGGGAGGTTTCTGTCCTCCCTGAGCTCGCCTATTATAGCTCCACGGGAGGTTTCTGTCCTCCCTGAGCTCGCCTATTATAGCTCCACGGGAGGTTTCTGTCTTCCCTGAGCTCGCCTATTATAGCTCCATGGGAGGTTTCTGTCCTCCCTGAGCTCGCCTATTATAGCTCCACGGGAGGTTTCTGTCCTCCCTGAGCTCGCCTATTATAGCTCCACGGGAGGTTTCTGTCCTCCCTGAGCTCGCCTATTATAGCTCCACGGGAGGTTTCTGTCTTCCCTGAGCCTGCCTATTATAGCTCCACGGGAGGTTTCTGTCCTCCCTGAGCTCGCCTATTATAGCTCCACGGGAGGTTTCTGTCCTCCCTGAGCTCGCCTATTATAGCTCAGAATATGTAAAGTAACCTCGGGAGCTATTATAAAGAAATTTATTTTTGTGGTTTTCCTGCCCTTTACTAGCCAAACGATGTAATATAAAAACCTATTTCTACTTCAGGGTCCATAGGGGTCCACAGGGTGACCTTGGGGTATAGCTGGATCCTCGGGCACCACGGAGTTAAAGCTTTCAGCTGCTCCCAGGATGCACTTGGGTCCAACCTCCCCTATACCCCGCCCCCGAGCCACAGGCACCTCAGTTTAAGATGGTGCCCAGCCGGAGTCGGGTCACCCTGCGGGGGGGGGCTGCAGGAGCAGCCCCCTAAAGCTTTTTATCTTAACTTAGTTAAATTTTTTTACTATAGTTTTTTTTCTCCAGAGCGGCAGCGATGGGCTGTCTGTACAGACACCCACGCTGCCGCTCCTTCTCCCTGCTGGCGCCGCGACGCCAGCACTGAACTGGGGATCGCGGCGGGGGAAGCCAGAGTCTGTACTAGCCGGACTCTGGCTTCCCCCGGGACTGCTGCCGGAAGACGCCGGGGAGATTAAGTTCCTTGTAAATGCAGTCCCATGCCCCCGGTCTAGGGGACAGACCGGGGGCGCTAGCTGTGGCGGCGGGCCCCCCCTCCAGCGGAGGCATACCCCGCCAGACCACTAGACCACCAGGGTAAATTATGCGGCAAGCGGGATGCCGGCAACCTGGGGGTTAATATGCTAGCCAGGGGAGGAAGCCTTCCCTGTCTAGCGGCTCCTCCCCTCAGCTCAGCGCGCCTTTCAGCTCGTAGTCTGGCGTCGCTGAGCTGCAGCTACTCGGGCCACTCCTCCTCTGAGGTCTCCAGCGGCCATTTTCTCTGTGGCAGCGTGGATACTCTCAGGGAGCACGCGGACCGGTCCCCCTGTGTACCTCTCCCCCGACAAGGACAGTGTACACAGCGCTATAGCCCTCCCAGACACTGAATCTGGGAGGTTGATTGTAGTGGAAAGGTGCAGTGAGTATATCTTCCTGCATGGTATGTGACTTTTGCTAGTGCTGCCTGTCTGTGTCTTTTTTCTACTTACTGTCAGCCTATACAAATCTCCCTTTCCTTCTACAAGCCCTACAGGTGTGTGGGGGAGGGGCGTTTCTACAGACCTCGCCTATATAAATCACGTATTTGTGAGGTCCGTCACATACAGTTGTGTGCTACACAGTACCATATTGTGGGCTGTTGTTCAGCACACTGGTGAGTGCGCAAGTTTTCTTCCTAAGTCATGTCTGAGGAGGAGATTGAGCACTCCGGGGCTCCGGTATTGTTCTCCTGCAGGCGCTGTTCTGCAGGAGTGGATAGGGAGGATTTGTCACAGGACGGCCTGCGCGGACGGTGCCAGGCGCTCCCTGGTATGTCTAAACCTCCCATGTCGCAGGAGCCACAATGGGCGATGTTTTCCCAGGTGCTGGTGTCCATCGCGGACCGTCTGTCGGTCCCGACTGCCGCCCCTACTAGGGCGTTGCCCCTGCCTGCCATCCCCCATTCCCCGGGTGTCCCACAATTATTGCAGACTGCCCCGGGGTCTCAGCCTGTTGGTCCCTATGCGGGGTTGCCAATGTATATTCAGTCCACCCCTGTGGCACAGCAGGCTGTGGTGCCGTTTCAGGCTCCTGTGGCAGCTCCTCCACCCTGGGTGGATGCGCTTTCCCACACTGTCCAAGATTTGGCGGCAGCATCTTCGGCTTTTCAGTCGATGTTGCGCAGTGACGTGCCCTCCAGGGCGTCTAAATGCTCAGTCATGGCGCAGGCTGCGCATCTTTCGGATTCTGAGGGGTCCTCGGATGATGGTGAGGTGCAGGATGACTCAGCCTCAGATGCCTCAGTCCAGGAGGTAGACACTAAGTCTTCCAACAATGTGCGGGCTCTGGTTAAGGCGGTGCGGGCCATTCTTCTGATTGAGGATGAGGCACCCGCTCCCAAGTCGAGGTATCCTAGTTTTAAAAAAGCTAAGGTTACTTCTGCAGCATTCCCCTTGTCTGATCAGTTGACTGATCACATGGCGGTGGCCTGGCAGACACCCAGTAAGCGTTTCCTGCCACTGAAACGCTTGGCGTCCAATTATCCATTCCCGGAAGCGCATTGTAAGAAATGGGAAACTCCGCCTGCAGTCGATTCCCATGTAACACGCCTCATCAGGAGTGCTACTTTGCCATTGCCGTCTATATCCTCGCTGAAGGATCCTACGGACAGGAAGGTGGAGACTTGTCTAAAGTCTATTTATTCTCTCTCAGGGGCTGTAGCCCGGCCGTCCATGGCCATCTCCTGGGTGGCCAAGGCCATTGAGGGGTGGGCCAACGCCTTGGAGGACACGTTTACGGATGAAGCTCCGGACGTCCAGAGGGCGCTGTTAGGACAGATGAGAGATGCCGCCTCCTACATTGGAGAAGCATCGTTGGATGCTACCCTGTTGACCTCTAGGGTTTCGGCGGCAGCAGTGTCTGCTCGTAGATCCTTGTGGTTGCGGTCTTGGAGAGCAGACGCGGATTCAAAGAAAGGCTTGGAGGCTTTACCTTTTAATGGAGAATTACTATTTGGTCTGGACCTGGACAAAATAGTAGATACCCTGGCAAAATCCAAGTCAGCCTTCCTCCCTTCAGCTACTACACCTGCTAAGGTCCGTAGCTCGGCCTTTCGTTCCTTTCGGGTTCAGGGAAAGGCAAAGGGTCAGTCCTTCCCGAGGCAGTCCGCACCCAAGACCGCCTCAAAGCCAAAGAAGCAAGCCTGGAGTGCTAGGCGCCTTTCTTCCAAGCCAGAAGATAAGCCTTCTGCGTGATGGGACGGGCCTCCCTCTGGGGGACCCCAGAGTGGGAGGCCGACTTCTTCAATTTGCCCAGTGCTGGCACAATACCACCACGGATGCCTGGGTGCGAGAAGTGGTCTCCCAGGGGTACGCCCTGTCTTTTCGGCACAGGCCGCCTGGCCAGTTTTTTTGCACAAGTCCTTCTCAGGACAAAACCAAGGCCTTGCAGGTTCAGGAAGCCATAGAGGCCTTGCTGACGGCAGGGGTCATTATACCCGTGCCACAGTCTCAACGTGGGATAGGGTATTACTCTACGCTGTTTCTGGTGCAGAAACCCAATGGCTCGCACCGCCCCATCCTCAATTTGAAGTCCCTGAACAGGTTTCTCAGGGTTCCCAAATTCAGGATGGAAACTTTGCGTTCCATCATTCTGGCGATGGAACCAGGGGTCTATATGGTCTCCCTGGATATCCAGGACGCCTACCTCCATGTGCCTATAGCAACATCGCACCAACGGTTTCTGCGGTTTGCTATTCTCCACAACCACTACCAATTCAGGGCTCTACCCTTTGGTCTCTCCACGGCACCAAGGGTATTTACCAAGGTGATGGCGGTCATGGCGGCTCATCTTCGGAGCCAGGGAATACGGGTGCTACCGTATCTAGATGACCTCCTCTTGCTGGCAAGCTCCCTGGAGGTACTGATCCAACATCTCCACCTGACGGTCGCTTGTCTACAGGTGCACGGCTGGTTGATCAACTGGAAGAAGTCCTCCCTCATCCCATCACAGCGGATGGTTCATTTGGGGGCCCTGCTGGACTCTCATCAGCAACGGATTTTTCTGAGTCCAGAGAAGGTCTCCTCCTTACAGCTGCGGATTCACAGTTGTCTGAGCAGTGGCAGAGTGTCGGTGCACTCAGCGATGAGAGTTTTGGGGTCCATGGTGTCGGCATTCGACATGGTGGAGATTGCCCAGTTCCATTCCAGGCCCCTGCAGGGGCTGATTCTTTCGGAATGGAACGGATTGCCACACAGGATCCGCTCTCAGATGCTGGTGTTGTCCTCGGAGGTGCGTCTGTCCCTAGCCTGGTGGCTGCAGACGGTTCATCTAGAGGGGCGCCCCTTTTGGATCCCGGAATGGGTTCTGCTCACGACAGATGCCAGTCTCCGGGGTTGGGGGGCAGTGACAGGCTCCTTGTCACTTCAGGGTCGTTGGTCGGCGGAGGAAGCGCTTCTTCCCATCAACATCCTGGAACTGCGGGCAGTATACAGAGCCCTGCAGTTGTCCGGCACCGCTCTTCACGGAAGGGCCATTCAGGTGCAGTCAGACAACGCCACCACGGTGGCGTACATCAATCACCAGGGAGGGACTTGCAGTCGAGCTGCGATGTCGGAGGTGTCCCGCGTCCTGGCTTGGGCGGAGCGCTATCTTCCAGCTCTCTCGGCAGTTTTCATCCCAGGAGTCCTCAATTGGGAGGCAGACTTCCTCAGCCGTTACGACGTGCATCCCGGGGAATGGTCGCTTCATCCAGAGGTATTCCAACTACTCGTGGACAAGTGGGGGCTGCCAGAGCTGGACCTGATGGCGTCCCGTCACAATCACAAGCTGCCTGTGTACGGGTCAAGGACAAGGGACGCAGGCGCAAGTCTGATAGACGCGCTGTCGGTGAAATGGCTGTTTCAACTGGCTTACTTGTTCCCTCCGATATCTCTGCTGCCTCGGGTCCTGCGCAAGTTCAAACAGGACGGAGGCACACTGATCCTGGTGGCCCCAGCGTGGCCCAGAAGGCCGTGGTACTCCGATCTGCGGAGCCTGTCAATCGACGCTCCGTACCTCCTACCTCAACGGCGGGACCTGTTGTCTCAGGGGCCCTGTCTTCACCCGGATCTGGGTCGACTATCTTTGACGGCGTGGCTCTTGAGACAGCCGTCCTGAGGTCTCGGGGCTTTTCTAGCTCCGTTATTACCACCATGTTGAGGGCGCGCAAGCCTGCTTCCGCGAGGATCTATCACAGAGTGTGGCACACTTTCTTTCAGTGGTGCGAGGCCAGAAACTATGATCCCCAGGTGTTCCGGGTTTCGCGTATTCTGGCTTTCCTTCAGTCGGGTTTGGATTTAGGATTACGTCTTTCTTCGCTGAAGGTGCACGTGTCTGCTCTGTCAGTGTGGTTCCAGCGCAGGATCGCTGCTATGCCGGACGTACACACCTTTTTCCAGGGAGTTTTGAGAATCCAGCCTCCCTTTGTGCCACCTGTGGCCCCGTGGGATTTGGCGGTGGTTCTTCGGGCCTTACAGGGTCCGCCTTTTGAGCCCTTGGAGTCAGTGGAGCTCAAGTGGCTAACTTTTAAAACTGTTTTCCTCTTGGCAATTGCTTCTGCCAGGAGGGTTTCAGATTTGGGGGCGCTTTCTTGTCGTCCCCCTTTTCTGATTTTTCATCAGGACAGAGCGGTGCTTCGCACTCGTCCTGAGTTCCTGCCTAAGGTGGTTTCCAGGTTCCACATTAATCAGGAAATTGTTGTACCAGCCTTTCAGTCGCCTGATCTTTCGGCTAGGGAGGCTTCCTTAGACGTTGTCCGTGCACTCCAGGTTTATGTGGACCGGACTAGTTCTGTGAGGAAGTCGGATTCTTTGTTTATCCTCTTTGGTGTTCACAAGAGGGGTTGGCCTGCCAACAAACAGACTCTAGCCCGTTGGCTCCGTTCTATTATTATTGAGGCTTATATGCAGGAGGGTTTACCTGTTCCAGCCTCTGTTAAGGCTCATTCCACTCGTTCTGTGGGTCCCTCTTGGGCTGCTAGACGTGGCGCCTCTGCTGTTCAGCTGTGTAAGGCGGCCACCTGGTCTTCCATTCAGACCTTTTTGAGGTTCTATGCGTTTGACACCTTTGCCTCTCAGGATGCATCCTTTGGGCGCCGGGTTCTCCTATCAGCACAGGAGCGTCCCCGTTTTCCGTCTCCCATTTCTGTGAGTATGGTTCTTGTGTGTTCCAGTCTTCCTTCTCTCTGTTTCGTCTCCTCCTCCGGCCTGGGCTGCTTACCAACTGAGGTGCTCGGGGACGGGGTATAGGGGAGGTTGGACCCAAGTGCATCCTGGGAGCAGCTGAAAGCTTTAACTCCGTGGTGCCCGAGGATCCAGGATCCAGCTATACCCCAAGGTCACCCTGTGGACCCTATGGACTTCGTAGAAACAGAGATAACAAAGGTAAGTTCTTACCATATCTCTTGTTATTTCTCCTTTTTGTCGTCTGGAGAACACTGGGGTATAAGAGTGGCTCTCTGGAGCTTGGCACTTCAACCGAACTTGTTTAAACGTTTGCTCCTCCCCCTTCTAGTTTTTTTATTTTTTTTAAATGTCCAGAGGAGCTGGGTGTATTTTTCAGGCTCTTAGCGCCAGACTGGGAACCCTGTTACACACTACCACAGCCCGCTGCCCATCGCTGGAGGGGCCTCTGGGACGCAGAGTCAAGAGAGTGGCTCTGGTTATAGGGGTGTATAGGATATAATTCGGGTACAGTTACAACAAATCTCTAAGTTGTGTGACAGATCACTGCGGCGCACACTATGTAACTTTACCTTTCTCATCATGTCGTAGAGCAGGGGTCAGACAACCTGGAAAATCCCAGTAACTGTTACAACCCCCAATGTGGCCGACAGGGTCCGCTGGGAGTTGTAGTGCTATTAGCTGCGCGAGGCAGCTGCTGTTGTCTGCCTGTTATATTATGCGCACCATAAGCGCTTCCAGCAACTGAGACAAATCTTGTGCTTCCAGGACGAAGAGAGCTGAGAGCTGATGCTGTGATCCCGATGGCTCGTCTCGCTGATTCCTCCATCGGGGAGACCCCATCTTCAGCCAGCATGGACAGCGGAAAGAGGTAGAAGCTGGGAATTATCTCCAATCTCATCAGCAGAGTATGGAACAATATTACGGGTGCATTTAGCCTAATAAACCAGAGACCAGAACATCTTCCGCCTTTGTCTGTATTGACTTATTCAAGAGGTGCAATGAGATGTGTGTCCAGCAGGGGGCACTGCAGTACATTGTAGGTTAATAGAAGGTATTTAGCTCTGTACTGTTGCTGCAGAAATCATTTTAGAATATGGTATAAATTGTCTTCAGGAAAGAAAAAAAAATATTTGTGGTTATTTTTTTTATTTTTTTATATAATTAGGAAGAAAAAGTGAATTATTTTGTAATGAACACGGTGTAAAAATTATAATCTAATCCTTTCCATCAAGAGTTTTTCTTCTGGAGGGGCCATATTGGGTCCACAGGGTTGACCTTGGGGTATAGGTTGGGAACCAAATCCGGGCACCAGGCAGTGAAAGCTTTCAGCTCCCAGGATGCACTGGGTCCACTCTCCCTATAACCCCGCCCCCAAGCCAGAGGCACCTCCGTTTATGTTGGTGCCCGGCCGGAGTCGGTCACCATATCGCAGGGGGGGCTGATTAGCATCCCATAAGCTTATTTTATTTTTATGAGTTTAAAGTTAATTTTTACTTTCGACTCTTCAGAGCGGCAGCGGCAGACTGTCCATAGGACGTCCAAGCTGCCGCTCCGTCATCCCGCTGGCGCCGAGACACCAGTACAGATCTGGGGATCTCAGCGGGACTCCAGAGTCTGTGCTAGCTGGACTCTGCGGGCGCCCAGGACTGCTGCCGGATCGACGGGGAACAGGTAAGGTCGCGAGTCACTGCTTGCGGTGATCCGCGCATTTATGCAGTCCGATGCCTCTGGTCTCTGGGGACAGACCAGGGGGCGCTGGCAGTGGCGGCGGGCCCCCCCATACCCCGTGTGTCCACTAGACCACCAGGGACTTCAAGATCGGGAGCCGGCGTCCCGGGGGTTAATAGCTGACCAGGGGAGGCATCCTTCCCTGTTGTAGCGGCTCCTCCCCTCAGCTCAGCGCACCTTTCAAACCTGTAGTCTTGCATCTCTGAGCTGCTTCCTCCGCGGGCCACGCTTCCTCTGAGGTCTCCGGCAGCCATTTTACTATGTGGTGCAGCACAGAACTCCAAGGATGTCAGTTGGTCCAGTCCCCCTGCGTACCTCCCCTATTGGGTCAGTGTACACAGCGCTAAAGCATCCCCAGACGCTGAATCTGGGCAGTTGAATGTAGCGACATTGTGCAGTATATTATATGTCATGCTTATGTATGTATATATATGTCTGCATTGTATGTGACTTATGCTAGTGCTGACTGTCTGCTTTTTCTCTCACCTGTCAGTGTATATCTATCCCTTTTCTTTATCTGCCCTAATACAGGTGTACCTGGGGTGGTTCTGAGACCTCACATATATATATTTGTCAATAATTGTGAGGTTTGTCACATACTGTTGTGTGCTGCACGTTGCTATATTTTAGATGGAACTGTGTGGTGATAATGTGCAGGGGTGTATCTAGGGATCCAAGCGCCCCTGGCAATGTAATGGACTGGCGCCCCCTCCCCCCCCCTATGCAGTGCCCCCAGTGGTAATCCCCCCTATGCTGCATTGCACCCAGTAGCAGTCCCCCCATGATGCATAGCCCCCAGTAGTAGTCCCCCCTATACAGTGGCCCCAGTAGCAGTCCCCCCAGTAGTAGTCCCCCCTATACAGTGCCCCCAGTAGCGGCTACCCCCCCTAAAGTGCCCCTAGTAGTGCCCACCCCTATACAGTGCCCCCAGCAGCGGGCACCCCCCTATAAAGTGCCTACAGTAGCGGCCACCCCCTATACAGTGCCCCCCCCTGCTGTGCCAGGCTTACACACACACCGAAGAAAAAAAAATACAACTTACCTAATCCCTGCTCCTGACGCGACGGTAGTGTCTAAATCCCCTTCACGGAGAGGACCATGACGTCATCAGCCAGTGTCCAGCGTCATTCCCTACCATCCAAGTGGGCATAGAGGGGGAATACAACCATGTGGCGAGCGTAGCGAGCAACCAAGCCCAAAGTGCGGCGAGCGCAGTGAGCCTGAAAGGAGACAACTTTTTTGGGGACAACATACTTGTTTAGCTGGCCTTCATGGGCATGAACTGCACTTCCGCCCTCACTCATGTCACTTCCAGGTCCCTAGCAAGAAGGGGAAATAAGCTCTATCCTGACGCGACCGCCACTGTCCGCTCCAAGTCCCGGCTCTTCTCTTGCACAGTGGGAGAGACGTCATGACGTCTCTCCCATGACATGCTGCGGGAGGAGCCGGAAGACGGAGCTCATGAGTGAGCTCCAGCCAGCTCCCTCCATGGACGACGCAGCAGCCAATGAGAGTCTGCCTGACTCTCATTGGCTGGCTGCTATAACAAACACAGAGCTGCCGCTGGCGGCTGTGTGTTTGTAAACTGTGGTCTGCCCTACACTTGTGGGACCCGGGGGACTAGCGGGGGTAGTCCACCCCTTGGCTGCTGGTGGCACTGCCGGACGGCGCCCTCCCTTTTGTTGGCGCCCCTGGCGAGTGCCATCCTGGCCAATGGGTAGATACGCCCCTGATAATGGGTCCCTGCAGCTAATCTTAGCATCAGTCAGGACCAGTATAGCGCTGCTTGATATTTCCACAATGATGATGGAGCATGATACTGCACCCATTTTTGCTATCCTGCAAGTCATGTGCTGCAGGTGTGAGTACGGAGGATTTGACTCAGGAAGGGTTATGTCTACGGTACCATCAGGTGCCGGGCCCCTTACAGGACCCCCTTGGACGGTTTATTTCTCAAGACCCTGGCCTCCATTGCAGATCGCCTGGGGACCCCCATAGTTGTAACCCACTTGGGGTTACCTTAACATGCTACCCTTCCCTCTCAGGGTATCTCGCAGTTCTTGCGGTTTACCCCTGTGACACAGACTGTCGATCCATACCAGGATCTTTCACAGTACATGCAATTCCCTCAGGTACCACAACAGTCTGTAATTTCCCTTGCAGGGTTTACCACAACAGCCACCCTGGGTGGATGTCGTTTTGTAAGAAACAAGAAGGCTTAATATACCCCCTGTGGTGTCTCCTCAGTCTGTACGGCTGTCTAACACAGATCGTCAGCCCAGGGTGATCCGGATAATGTCTCGGACTCCTATTCCTTTCACACGAGGGGGAGCCTAAATCAAGAATTAATATCCCTGCTTGGGTGCTGGCGGTCAGGTCCATCCTAGTTATAGAGGATGTTGAACCTGCACCTAAATCACATCACCCTCAGTTTAAGCATTAAAATGTCTTCGGTTGTGTTCCCCGTCTCTGACCAGCGGGTAGATCACATGGCGGGGGTCTGGCAATCGCCAGATAAAAGGTATCACAAAAGCGTTTGGCCTCATGTTTCCCATTCCCTGAGGGTCATTACAAGTAATAGGCATCACCTCCTGTGGTGGTTTCTCATGTTACTCATCTGATTAAGAGCGCTACTACGCCTCCCATCCCTGCCCGGACATTCTACGGATCCGTAGGTGGTAACTTTGCCTGAAATCAATATACTCGCTTTCAGGGGCTGTTGCCCGTCCAACCATGGCTATCGCATGAGTGGCTAATGCTATGGAGTGCTGGGCTGATGCATTTGTGGAGCTTTTTCCCTCAAAAGCTTCTGGGGATCAGATGCCTTTTGTTGCTCAGACGGCCTCCCCACATGTTTTGCTACACGGGCCCTTCTTCAGACCCGAACAAGGTCTTTCAAATCCAGAAAGCTGTACAGTCCTTGCGGTAAGCAGGGGTAATTATGCCAGCCCCACTATCTTAGCGAGGGACTGGTTATTCTACTTCCTTTCTGGTGCAGAGGCCGAATGGTCTTCATTGGCCTATCCTCTATCTCAAATCCCTGAACCAGTTCCTAAAGGTGCCTAGGCCCAGGAGGGAACCCCTACGCTCCATCATCCGAGCTATGGAACCTGGGGACTTTAGGGTATCGCTGAATATTCAGGACGCGTACCTACAGGTACCTTTAGAGCCCTCTCATCAGCGTTAGCTCAGGTTTTGCTGTGCCACAGCAACACTTCCAATTTTCGGGCTCTGCCCTTTGGACTATCCAAAGCCCCACCAGGGTTTACCAGATTTATGACAACCCACCTGTTCAGGGTATCCGACTGCTCCAGTATCTGGACGGCCTCCTGCTCTTAGCAGGATCACCAAGGTACTTTAAAGCCATTTCAAGTTAACCATTGCTTTCCTTAACAAGCACAAATGGTTAATCAACTGGGAAAAAGGCTTCCCCGAATCCCTCACAGTGTATGATTTATCTGGGAGCCCTGCTGGATTCTCAGAATCAGAGAATCTTTCTGACAATAGACAAGATCTCCACTCTTCAACTACGAGTGCACGGATGTCTCCACAGTCAACAAGTGTCAGTACACTCTGTAATGCGGTTTCTGGAATCCAGGGTGTCTACCTTCGGAAGGGTGGAATATGCTCCGTTCCATTCCAGGCCGTTGCAAAAACTGGTCCTCTCCAGATGGAACGGGTTTCTCCATCGGACCACTGTTCAGACAGTGATGCTCTCTCCGGAGGTGCATCTGTCTCTATCTGGGTGGCTATGGCCATCTCTTCTAGGGTACTCCTTACAACATATGCCAGTCTCTGGGGTGCAGTGACCGGTCCGCACTACTTTCGGGGCAGTTAGACGTCTGTCCATTCCGCCTGCCAATCAACTTATTGGAACTTCAAGCTATCTTGGGCCCTCGCCCTGGCCTAACACATACTTCATGGTAAATCTGTAAAGGTTCAGTCCGACAATGTCACAACAGTGGCTTACATCTAGGAGACACTCGTAGTTGGGCAGCAATGACAGGAATGTCACACATTCTGACATAGTCCAAGGGTCTCCTCCCGGCCATCTCTACAGTGTTCATTCCGGGAGTTCTCCATTGGGAAGTGGACTTCCTCAGCCGTCCAGACGTGCATCCCTGGGACTGGTCTCTTCTCAAAAAGAGGTTTCAACTCCTAGTGAGCACTGGGGGCCTCCCAGAGGTGGTCCTCATAGCCTCCTGACTGTCGCACACTGCCTGTGTTAGAGTCCAGAACTAGAGGTACTGAAGCAACCTTCGGTGACGCGTTGTCAGTGAAGTGGACCTTCCACTTTGTGCACCTGTTTCTTCCGGTCTCCCTTCTTCCTCGAGGTCTACGGAAGTTCAATCGAGACAGAGGTACTGTCCTGCTGGTGGCTCCAGATTGACCCAGATGTCACTGGTACTTAGATTTTCGGAGTCTCTCCATTGACACTCTGTTCCTGCTGCCTCAATATCCGGACCTGTTCTCTCAGTGTCCTTGCCTTTCCTTGGACCTGGATCGTTTGTCTTTGACTGCGCCTCTACTGTGGTTCTAAGACTTCTCTGGCTCTGTCATCATCGGGATGTTTAGAGCGTGTAGGCCAGCTTTTGCTGGGATCTACCACAGAATGGGGCTGTGACCGAACGCCTTTCGTCTAGGCTGTCCCTGGTCATGGGTTAGCGCTTTTGGACGCCCACTCACAGTCAGTGACCGCCTGTCACTGACTCCGCCCACTGCGCCGTGGGCGTGTAACGAGGCTGCCACCACCAAACTCTACCATCGGCGTTTGGAACCGCTTTTTACGTACAATCAGGCTCCTGCTTCAGCACCTGGATCCGCTTCTGCTGCGTATGCGTTTGACTAACTGCGGACACACCTCCTGTTTGGTATCGGCTGTATCCTCCTGATCCCTCGCAATGGACCAGGTCTGCACGGTAGCTTGGCAGAGGGCTTGAACTTGGAGACACGGAGCTCTTACCCAGAACAGCAGGAGAACGGAATAGCGTTTTGCGCAATTCTGTTGGTCGCAGGATACAGATGTAATAGAATTTAAAGGCAAAGGTGTTTATTGCTCAGGCTTAAAAAAGACCCTCCCTTCGGATTGAAGGGGAATTTCAGCATACAATACAAGATGTTACAGCAATTCTTCTCCACACAGGATTCACAAGGATGTACCACATACAGGAATCTTATCAGCAGCTCTTCTCCTCAAAGAAGTTACAGGGTTGTACACACACAACAGAAGCTCACAGGCCCTGTATATATAGTTAGAACAGATAATACAGCATGGTGACATCCACCCACAGTTGGTCTTGTAACCCAATCAGACCATCTATCCCAAATGTAATTACAACTCTCACTCCACAGGAACTGCTCATTTACTTTCATCCTTTGATACATTTATCACACAGTGACAAAATATCTATGTAGAATGACCAGCAATAATATTTGCTTTGGTCTTCCTCTAATAATCATGAAAAAACAAACACTTCTCTCCCCCAGAAGTGCACACATACAGGAGAGATAGTCTCAGGCCATTTCACCCTCTTCACACCACACAGAAACCTTCCAGCCAGGTCTAATCTGGAATACACTTCAAAGAAAGCTTTGTTACACAATGGTCTGACCACTATCATAGGTCAGGACAATTAACATATCACTTCCTATGTCAGGAGGTGAGAAGGTCTCATAACCATTTGACTTAAATGTTACAGCCTTCTAAAACAAAACAACTTATACATTCCTTATAAGTGCATTTTCTCTACAAAATCTACATTTAAACCATATAGTGCATAGCCTATTAAATATACGTTGCTTCATGCACTAATGCATTGCAGATCAGCTGCAGTGCATTATAGCAATACATATATACTTTAATACAGTTTATTATAAACCATGTACAGTGTGCTTTTACACTTTCCTTTTAAAAATGGCGCAATGGCATGAGGGTTAATCCCCTCAATGCCTTGGCAGCCATTTTAATAACGTGTGGTTGGCCTCCGGCCACAGGGGCATACATAATTCTTATGGTATCGTACCTGTAGCTATGATCCTCAGGTGTTTAGGATTTCCAGAGGTTCTGGCATTCCTTCCAGCTGGCTTGGGCTTGGGTCTAGCCCTCCACCTGGCCTTCCTGAAAGTGCAGGTCTCTGCACTGTCAGTATAGTTCGTATGTGGGATTGTTCCACTTCCGGGTGTCCAGACCTTCCTTCAGGGTGTTCTCTGGATTCTACCTCCCTTTGTCCCCACCTAGGGGCTCCTTGGGATTTGGCAGTGGTTCTTCGTGCCCTCCTGGGGCCTCCATTTGAACCATTAGTTTTGATAGCCTTTACATGGTTTATGGCTTAGACTCTCTTCCTTATGGCGTTTGCATCTGCCAGGAGAGTGTCGGAATTGGGAGCGTTCTCATGTGGCTTCCTCTTCTGGATATTTCACCAGGACAGGGTTGTGAGTTGCACTTGCCTTGTGTTTCTTCCTAAAGTGGTTTTTAAGTTCCATATTATTCAGGAACTTATTGTACCGACATTTCAGTCTCCAGTCCTCTCGGCTGGGGAGGCCTCATTGACTGTGGTCCGGCCTCTCCGGATTTACGTGGTCTGTTCAAGTTCCTTCAGGAAATCTGTCTCCTTATTTGTGGTCTATGGATTTCACAGGAAAGGATGGCCGGCCGATAAACAGACATTGGCTAGATGGCTTCGTATGTCTATCTCAGGGGCCTACACATAAGAAGGCCTTTCTGTTTCTGTTGATGCTTATTCTACTCGGGCTCTGGGCCCCTCATGGGCGGCTAGCTGTGGCGCCTCGGCTGTTCTGCCTAGTAAGGTGGCCACGTGATCTTCTGTCCACACCTTTCTTAGGTTCTATGCGTTGGATTCCTTTGCCTTTCAGGATGCTTCCTGTGGGCGACGGATTCTCCTCTCATCAAAGGAGCGTCCCCACCCTTATACTGCTTTGGGACATCCCCAAGGTCAACCCTGTGGACCCCCTATGGACCCTGAAGAAGAAAATGAGAGAGATGGTAAGAACTTACCCTTGTTATCTCTCTCTCTCTTCGAAGTTCACAGGACACGCGCCCTGACACACCTGGCTTGATATGGGCTGTGTGGCTGGTCACCGGTTTCCCGGCTCCTTCTCTGTGACTATGGTTATTGAGTGTTCCAGTCTTCTCTCTCTTTCTTTCCTCCTCCAGCCTTTGGCTACTTACAAACTGAGGTGCCTCTGGCTTGGGGGCAGGGTTATAGGTGGACCCAGTGCATCCTGGGAGCTGAAAGCTTTAACTGTATGGTGCCCGGATTTGGTTCCCAACCTATACCCCAAGGTCAGCCCTGTGGACCCTATGGACTTCGAAGAAAGAGAGATAACGGGTAAGTTCTTACCATATCTCTCATTATTTCCATGCCTACAGAACTGGTCTCCTACACACGATACCTGCAACACTGTGCAGTGAGGATTTACGCACATCATTTCCTGTTCACAATTACAATTGATTAGGAAATTACACGTAAAGGCAGAAGTCTTTGTGTTGAGTGACCGCCCAGCCCTGTTAGTCTGAGAACCAATGGAGACACCTGGATGGATTCCAGCTGATCACAGAAAATAAGGGACTCTAGGGCACAGATATTACAAGGTTAGACTGGCCGGGAATGCTGCAATTTGTAGTCCATGCCTTATAAATTTGCACTGGTTCATGCTTAAGTAAAGTCGTCGGCATATGTGTTACTTTTATAAGTTTTTTGAAACTACATTTATTATTATTTGTTTTAGAATCAGACGGGTTCAGGTTCATAGAGAAAAAGGAGGGGGGGGGATCAATTCTCGGCGTTGCCTGTAAAGTGCCATCGGAATGCCGTTATGTGCGCAGCCGAACATCGCAGAGAATTTAATTTAATCCTTCTGGATCTCTCTGCAGCGTTAGATACTGTGGACCTCCGAGATTCTAAGTACCAGAAATATTTCTGTGGAGTGTACGGCACAGTCCTGAGCTGGTTCAGAGCATTTCTCCCCAGCATCGTCACCATTAGTGCCACTGCCTTGTGTTGTTCCACAGGGTTCTAACTCCCATGCTTTATGCAGTATACATGCTACCACTGGGTTACGTAATCAGACGTCCCGGCCTGGTCAAAACTGCTATAGAGGGGATACACAACTGTACCTGTCCTTTGCTCTGGGTACGGGTAACCCAATACCAACCCTAAATGGCTGTCTAGCTGAGCCTCAGGAGTGGATGACGCCAGTTGGCTGCGATAAAACAGAGGTTCTTATGATAGGTCACAGGACAAAGCTACAGCATAGCCAACCAACAGGACTTGCGCTTGGGGGTTCAGTGCTGCAATCCACGGAACATGTGCGGAATCTTGGTGTTGGAACATGTGCGGAATCTTGGTGTTGTCTAAGTGTCAGATGCCTCCATCCAGGACATCAGGTATCAGCCACAATCCAATCCTCTGAGGAACAGACAGAATCTGGCACCTAATTCCCTCAGAAGATCTGCCTACGTGTATTAGTAGCATCACGCCTAGACTACTGCAACGCCCTCTACGTGGGTCTCCCAGCAAAAGCAGACTGTTACCTATCCAGGCCCGGTCCATTCTCTAGTCCAGGGGTCTTCAACCTTGGCCCTCCAGCTGCTGTTTAACTACACATCCCAGCATGGACTGCCATAGTTTTAGCATGCTGTTATATCAAAAAGGTGGCAGTGCATGCTGGGATGTGTAGTTCCACAGCAGCTGGAGGGCCAAGGTTGAAGACCGCCTGCTCTAGTCCCTTCACTGGCCGCCTGTAAGATGGGGTATCTATTCCAGGTTTGGGTTACTGACTTTCACAGCCCGTCATAACCAGGGTCCATGATACCTGACACAGCCTCTGATTCCTTACTTCCCACCTTGCTTACTGCCATCTGTAGATGAAGGACTATAAGCTGTACCAGAATCCCCCTTGGGGGTTGAACTTTTAGTTTTGCTGCTCCGACTCCATGGAACTCGTTTCCCCGCACAGAGGCTTCCACTAGGGAGACTGACCTGTTAGCACACGCATAATGACCCTATAGTTACTAATATAATACAACCCATTACCTTAGCTCTCTTTTCTGTTACACTTATTTTGTATATTGTTTTTTTTTTTTTTTTTTAAATGCAAATGTAAAGCACTCTGAGCCCCATTGGGATAAAAGTGCTATATAAATAACATTATTAGTATTATTATTATTAATTTCCCCTGATATTGTTTCAGCCTCACCCAGTATAGTTAAAATCAGACCTCACCAATAGTATGGGCTTCATTTAGTGCTAGGGCCAAATCCAACTAAAGGGACCAAACGTCCACCTGGAGCATCCACATCCTGTAGGCGCAGGGCGCTCGCTGTATCCTAACCCCGTGACGCCAGGACGTGTCCCTCACAGTCTGTCTGCACATTTCTCATTTGTTGTCCATGTGACCTGAGCTGCAGAGCTGACTCTCATTTTCCTTGTCTGTAGGTCCAGTGCATCCCACAGATCCAGCTCCTCCAGGGGAGGGAGAGCGTCGGCGGATGGGCACCTGGCAAAGGTACGACACGTTGCCCGTTGTCCCTCATTCATGTATACTCCTGTAATGTAAATAGTATATATGTCTGTGGTCGGGGCTGGCGCATTATATAATTAGTACTGACTTAGCCGTTTCCCTGCCAGATACCACAAGCTGAAACTAAGTAATAATAAGGCTCATTCCAGAACTGCAGCCAGATAATGAGGAGCATGGCGGACGCAGGACGGACCCAAGCTTCAGGCTGTATTCTATGGATTAGAACCATAGTTTATATAAATCCACTTTATTAAGAGAGTGGTAGATAGTTCATGTGGGTGTAAGGGACAGTGGGGGCAGCTGTTTTAGGGATTGGACCAAAGCTACAATGACCTCACCTGCTCCTTATTAATCTATAGACTTAATATCGGTTCAATTCACAAACCTGCTGCCTTGGCTTGTCGGCAGTCGGCACACGTTACATATGCCGAGAATAAGCTGACATTGATCTGCCGTCATTGGGTGTTTCTATAGAGGTCTCATACATTACGCCAGAGGTTCCCAGACTCCGCCATTACAGTCCTCGTTTTAAGGTAGCGTTCCCGCTAGGCTGTTTTAGCGGGGTGCGGCGCCCTGCCCTCCTTCTGGAGGGCAAAAAGCACCCTGCCCTCACAGCCTGCGGGTGCCGTCCTCACCCGCGGGACGCAGTGTCCTGCGGGTGGAGAAACGTGCTGTGACCCGCCGGAGAATAGACGCCGGGCGCATGCGCCCGGCATCTATTCTCCCTTTCTGCAGCGCTTGGGGGCTGCCCGGCGTGTCCGTAAGTGCCGGGCACGCCCCCAAGTATGACGCTCGCACAAGGTTGCCCTCTCTAGCTCCGACGCCCTGCCTGCCGCCGGAGCTAGAGTGAACACTGTAAGGATATCCATGCTTGAGCACTGGTGACTTAATTAGTACATTCAATTTGATTTACTCAAGCATGGAAATCCTTAAAGCCTGGACTGTGTTGGCAGAGTATGGAAACCTCTGCATTAAGCTTGGAAAACTTACTGTGGAACTACAAGTACCAGCCATGCTTGCTAACTGATCTCTCTGGCAGGTTGGAAAGGACAAGGGGGAAGGCTGGTTTGCACTCTCCGCACACGTCTCCTGACTTTCGTCTCTTCAGTGTTCTGAATTCAGTGACAATGATCATGTTCTGTTTCTATGTCTGTGCAGATGTTTAATTTATTAATACGTTTTTAATAAAAGTTATTTTAATGAATTGGTAATCATTGTATTTATTTGACGTGTTGACCTGTCCTGTCATAAAGTTCTCTCCCTAGTTCACCGGGCACAAATGGAGTTGGGAGGGGGAGGGGAGTAATGCATCCTGAGATCATTCATGTGTGGAGCTGCTTCACAGGCAAAATTTTGAGTGAGTCCACTCCCTTGGCTAAGAACAGCCATGAATAAAGAATGGTAGCAAAACATCCTCCAAGAGAAACTTCTCCGAACCATCCAAGGACAGTTTGGTGAGGAACAATGCCTTTTCCAGCATGATGGAGCACCTTGCCATAAGGCTAAAGTGATAACTTATACCCCTTTCAGACGACAACTCAGGAAATTTCTCCTGTGCAAATTCCCGGGCATTTGGTCCAGACCCCCCCTTTCCCAGGTAGACCCCTTTCAGACATTAGCCGGGTTTTTGTGTTTTTAATATTACCTGCCTCTCCCCTGCCCTTCCTAGCCTATCCCCTCTCCGGCTGCCGCTGATGATGTCATCAGCAGGCAGCTGACCAATCACTGCAGCCATTTTATTTTATTATTAAATTATTTAACTCTGCCCTGGTGGTCCAGCGGGAGTGCGGGCGGCCAGCTGTGGCAGAGAACTTCCGGCGGGTATCCCAGGCAATTCACTGTAAAAGCGGCTTGGTGCAGCCCGGGAGTAAATTCCCGGATAGCACCATTCAGACATAAGCAGGGTAATTTCCCGGGAGTCCCGGGAAATTCCCTGGTCGATTGAAGGGTCGACTACCCGGGTACCTTTCAGACATACGCGGCAACCCGGGAATTTGGCTGAGCCAAGCCAAATTCCCGGGATTCTCTGTATGTCTGAAAGTGGCTCCGGAAACACACTAAAGCAGCAAACTTTGTGAAAACCAATACTTGTGTCATTCTCAAAACTTTTAGCCTTGGCTGTAGGTCCTCATATATGGTTTTGTTTTATGTAGGTCCTCGTATCTGGTTTTATGTAGGTCCTCGTATATGGTTTTATGTAGGTCCTCGTATATGGTTTGGTTTTATGTAGGTCCTCGTATATGGTTTGGTTTTATGTAGGTCCTCGTATCTGGTTTTATGTTGGTCCTTGTATCTGGTTTGGTTTTATGTAGGTCCTCGTATCTGGTTTTATGTTGGTCCTTGTATCTGGTTTGGTTTTATGTAGGTCCTCGTATCTGGTTTTATGTAGGTCCTCGTATCTGGTTTTATGTAGGTCCTCGTATGTGGTTTGGTTTTATGTAGGTCCTCGTACCTGGTTTGGTTTTATGTAGGTCCTCGTATATATGGTTTTATGTAGGTCCCCTCATATGTGAATTTATGTAGGTCCTCGTATATGGTTTTGTTTTATGTAGGTCCTCGTATATGGTTTTATGTAGGTCCCCGTATCTAGTTTTATGTAGGTCCTCGTATCTGGTTTGGTTTTATGTAGGTCCTCGTATCTGGTTTTATGTAGGTCCCTTCTGTCTGGTTTTATGTAGGTCCCCTCATATGTGATTTTATGTAGGTCCTCATATATGGTTTGGTTTTATGTAGGTCCTCGTATCTGGTTAGGTTTTATGTAGGTCCTCGTGTCTGGTTATATGTAGGTCCTCGTATGTATGGTTTTATGTAGGTCCTCGTATGTATGGTTTTATGTAGGTCCCCTCGTATATGGTTTTGTTTTATGTTGGTCCCCTCGTATATGGTTTTGTTTTATGTAGGTCCTCATATTTGGTTTTATGTAGGTCCTCGTATCTGGTTTGGTTTTATGTAGGTCCTCGTATTTGGTTTTATGTAGGTACTCATATCTGGTTTGGTTTTATGTAGGTCTTCTCATATGTGATTTTATGTAGGTCCTCATATATGGTTTGGTTTTATGTAGGTCCTCGTATCTGGTTTTATGTAGGTCCCTTGTGTCTGGTTTTATGTAGGTCCCCTCGTATATGGTTTTGTTTTATGTAGGTCCTCATATCTGGTTTTATGTACTGTAGGTCCTCGTATCTGGTTTGGTTTTATATAGGTCTTCACATCTGTTTATATGTAGGTCCTCGCATCTGGTTATATGTAATAATAATAATAATAATAATTTTATTTATATAGCTCTTTTCTCCCTTAGGACTCAAAGTTGCTTTACAGACATCAGAAAACATGGTACATTGTACAAGGATTTGGTGTTGCAAAAGAATAGAAAACCACACTGAGATAATTAATTCAACCGAAACCTAGAGAGCACAATAAGCGTATTGCAGGGTTGGTGCTGAATTTTGGGAAATAACTTCCATGGGTTATATATTCCACCCACAAAGGTACCAAATGAGGCAGCCGTCCTGGGCGCACTACGTAGGATTACCCTGGGAGGAATAGGTTACGCCTAGAAGAGATGACACAAAATGGGTGGTTGCAAAATACTGATGCTCGGAGTAGGGTCCCAACATAACAGTCAGGTGCATGTATTATTCATCCCGTACACAAGTGTACCAGGTGAGGCAGCCATGGTGGGCGCACTATGAACATTGCACTGTGGGTGATGAACCATACAGGGACCCAAGGAATATATTGGAAAACTGACGTGTGGAAGTATGATATACCCTGTGTGACTAGATCCACATGAAGTACATCCTGCCCATGGAGGATGAACTTTAGTGGAGGTATAACACACCGGTATAGCATACAGCGGAGGTACAGCACACCGGTATAGCATACAGCGGAGGTACAGCACACCGGTATAGCATACAGCAGGGGTACAGCACACCGGTATAGCATACAGCGGGGGTACAGCACACCGGTATAGCATACAGCGGGGGTACAGCACACCGGTATAGCATACAGCGGGGGTACAGCACACCGGTATAGCATACAGCGGGGGTACAGCACACCGGTATAGCATACAGCGGGGGTACAGCACACCGGTATAGCATACAGCGGGGGTACAGCACACCGGTATAGCATACAGCGGGGGTACAGCACACCGGTATAGCATACAGCGGGGGTACAGCACACCAGTATAGCATACAGCGGAGGTACAGCTCACCGGTATAGCATACAGTGGAGGTATAGCATACAGTGGAGGTACAGCACACAAGTATATCATACAGTGGGGGTACAGCACACCGGTATAGCATACAGCGGAGGTACAGCACACCGGTATAGCATACAGTGGAGGTATAGCACACCGGTATAGCATACAGTGGAGGTGTAGCACACCGGTATAGCATACAGTGGAGGTACAGCACACCGGTATAGCATACAGTGGAGGTACAGCACACCGGTATAGCATACTGCGGAGGTACAGCACACCGGTATAGCATACAGCGGAGGTACAGCACACCGGTATAGCATACAGTGGAGCTGTAGCATACAGTGGAGGTACAGCACACCGGTATAGCATACAGCGGAGGTACAGCACACCGGTATAGCATACAGCGGAGGTATAGCACACCGGTATAGCATACAGTGGAGGTGTAGCACACCGGTATAGCATACAGTGGAGGTATAGCATACAGTGGAGGTACAGCTCACCGGTATAGCATACAGCGGAGGTACAGCACACCGGTATAGCATACAGCGGAGGTACAGCACACCGGTATAGCATACAGTGGAGGTACAGCACACCGGTATAGCATACAGTGGGGGTATAGCACACCGGTATAGCATACAGTGGAGGTACAGCACACCGGTATAGCATACTGCGGAGGTACAGCACACCGGTATAGCATACAGCGGAGGTACAGCACACCGGTATAGCATACAGTGGAGCTGTAGCATACAGTGGAGGTACAGCACACCGGTATAGCATACAGCGGAGGTACAGCACACCGGTATAGCATACAGCGGAGGTATAGCACACCGGTATAGCATACAGTGGAGGTGTAGCACACCGGTATAGCATACAGTGGAGGTATAGCATACAGCGGAGGTACAGCACACCGGTATAGCATACAGCGGAGGTACAGCACACCGGTATAGCATACAGCGGAGGTACAGCACACCGGTATAGCATACAGTGGAGGTACAGCACACCGGTATAGCACACCGGTATAGCATACAGTGGGGGTACAGCACACCGGTATAGCATACAGTGGGGGTACAGCACACCGGTATAGCATACAGTGGGGGTATAGCATACAGTGGAGGTATAGCACACCAGTATAGCATACAGTGGGGGTATAGCACACCAGTATAGCATACAGTGGGGGTATAGCACACCAGTATAGCATACAGTGGAGGTATAGCACACCAGTATAGCATACAGCGGAGGTAGAGCACACCAGTATAGCATACAGCGGAGGTAGAGCACACCAGTATAGCATACAGCGGAGGTAGAGCACACCAGTATAGCATACAGCGGAGGTACAGCACACCGGTATAGCATACAGCGGAGGTACAGCACACCGGTATAGCATACAGCGGAGGTACAGCACACCGGTATAGCATACAGCGGGGGTACAGCACACCGGTATAGCATACAGCGGAGGTACAGCACACCGGTATAGCATACAGCGGAGGTACAGCACACACCGGTATAGAATACAGCGGAGGTACAGCACACACCGGTATAGCATACAGCGGAGGTATAGCACACCGGTATAGCATACAGCGGGGGTACAGCACACCGGTATAGCATACAGTGGAGGTGTAGCACACCGGTATAGCATACAGTGGAGGTATAGCATACAGCGGAGGTACAGCACACCGGTATAGCATACAGCGGAGGTACAGCACACCGGTATAGCATACAGCGGAGGTACAGCACACCGGTATAGCATACAGTGGAGGTACAGCACACCGGTATAGCATACAGTGGGGGTATAGCACACCGGTATAGCATACAGTGGGGGTACAGCACACCGGTATAGCATACAGTGGGGGTACAGCACACCGGTATAGCATACAGTGGGGGTATAGCATACAGTGGAGGTATAGCACACCAGTATAGCATACAGTGGGGGTATAGCACACCAGTATAGCATACAGTGGGGGTATAGCACACCAGTATAGCATACAGTGGATGTATAGCACACCAGTATAGCATACAGCGGAGGTATAGCACACCAGTATAGCATACAGCGGAGGTACAGCACACACCGGTATAGAATACAGCGGAGGTACAGCACACACCGGTATAGCATACAGCGGAGGTATAGCACACCGGTATAGCATACAGCGGGGGTACAGCACACCGGTATAGCATACAGCGGGGGTACAGCACACCGGTATAGCATACAGCGGAGGTACAGCACACCGGTATAGCATACAGCCGAGGTACAGCACACTGGTATAGCATACAGTGGGGGTATAGCACACCGGTAAAGCATACAGTGGAGGTATAGCACACCGGTATAGCATACAGTGGGGGTATAGCACACCGGTATAGCATACAGTGGGGGTACAGCACACCGGTATAGCATACAGTAGATGTATAGCTCACCGGTATAGCATACAGTAGATGTATAGCACACCAGTATAGCATACAGTAGATGTATAGCACACCGGTATAGCATACAGCGGAGGTACAGCACACACCGGTATAGAATACAGCGGAGGTACAGCACACACCGGTATAGCATACAGCGGAGGTATAGCACACCGGTATAGCATACAGCGGGGGTACAGCACACCGGTATAGCATACAGCGGGGGTACAGCACACCGGTATAGCATACAGCGGGGGTACAGCACACCGGTATAGCATACAGCGGAGGTACAGCACACCGGTATAGCATACAGCGGAGGTACAGCACACCGGTATAGCATACAGCGGAGGTACAGCACACCGGTATAGCATACAGCGGAGGTACAGCACACCGGTATAGCATACAGTGGGGGTATAGCACACCGGTATAGCATACAGTGGGGGTATAGCACACCGGTATAGCATACAGCGGAGGTACAGCACACCGGTATAGCATACAGCGGAGGTACAGCACACCGGTATAGCATACAGCCGAGGTACAGCACACCGGTATAGCATACAGCGGAGGTACAGCACACCGGTATAGCATACAGCGGGGTATAGCACACCGGTATAGCATACAGTGGGGGTATAGCACACCGGTATAGCATACAGTGGGGGTATAGCACACCGGTATAGCATACAGTGGAGGTATAGCACACCAGTATAGCATACAGTGGAGGTATAGCACACCGGTATAGCATACAGTGGGGGTACAGCACACCGGTATAGCATACAGTAGATGTATAGCTCACCGGTATAGCATACAGTAGATGTATAGCTCACCGGTATAGCATACAGTAGATGTATAGCACACCAGTATAGCATACAGTAGATGTATAGCACACCGGTATAGCATACAGTGGAGGTATAGCACACCGGTATAGCATACAGTGGGGGTATAGCACACCAGCATAGCATACAGTGGGGTGGAAGTACATTTTACAAAACAGGGAATAGTAAATATAGTATACAGTGCTGCAGTTCGGCCATGAGATATACGGGTGACTGAAACATTTGAAATATGAAATACACTGAAGGAATAGATCCACGTGTTTGTTCATCCTGCCCAAGAATGAACCATCCGAGGCAGCCATCTGGGGCGCACTGCGTAGGTTACATCTGGCAGGGGGTGCAAGTAGCGGAAGTATAACGTCCAGGTGGAGGAAAAATAAAAATAACTGGTGACCGCATTTTAAGTTAAAACCATATTAAACTTAATCAGAAATTAAAAAATGATAGCGTGATCTGCAAAATGCCGCAGTGTCTCCTTCGCTGGAGTATGTGGGTTTTTCGCATCCAGCAGTTAGTGGAGTTGGATTTGGCTGCAGATGAGACAGCCCCGAACCCAGTCTCAGGGGAGTGTAGATGAAGGTGGAGGGGCTGCATTCCTGTGTGTTCGTGAAATTGTTTAAATTTTGGTTAGAAAGTAGTCAATAGTCCAAATCCAGTTCGAACCGGTTCTAACTCCATGCTTCAGATGGCGTGCTTAATATGCAGGCTACAGGGGCAGGCAAGCCTGTGTGTGCAGCTTTAAAATGAGTCCCTTTTGCAGGAGAGGCGAGGTCAGTGGTATAGTCAGCTGGTATACATCCCACCCTATTTGTATGTATACCGGTGTGCTTTTGCGCAAAGAAGCCTATAGACTTCTATAAATGGAATTGCCTATCAGGTACTTATTCTGTAAAGTTACACATTCCGGAGCTTGATGCATATGGCACATTGTAGCCAAATAGAATCTTACAGGTGTTAAATCGTGCAACTGAACCTTTAGTACATTCCTGCCTATAAACCTCTAAGATTCACCTGCCTAGAACTTCTAAGACAAAACCTGCCTATACCTCCTAAAACCATAAGGTGTCGCTAATTAGCGCTGTGTTTTAAATATACCATTAATAAGACTCTAAGACAGTGGAATAGCGGTCCAACGCGCTAAAGATTATTATTCAGGTAAAAGTACAGATGTTACCACGCTATGATCTAACAATGAGCGCAAACTAAATTGTACTAACATTTAGGTCATAAGGTACAGTCAATACATACGCGTGCGCTCTGGGACCAGATACCGGCATCAGTAATGAAACCTTCGTCGAAACAGCATAACAGGACCACCGCAGACAGGCATCTCGTTTCAGAGCACTCACATATATACCCGTACTGGGATAAGCAATACAATAGAATACGTTGGCAGGTTCTCATTGGTTCCTCTTCTTGCTTCTTCCGTTACGGTTCAATTCATAGGTCAGTGCAAAGACTCAAACCAGCCTCTAACAGCCTGATTGTGTCCACTTTCCCGCTGCATAATAAATCTAGTCTAAACTATGGCATACAACATTTCAAGGAGTTATTCTCTCTATCATTCATATTTCATAGCCGCATGTTCTGATCTCCTCATGCCACCGGAACGCTGTGGGAAAAGAGTAGATCAGTACGGCACCAATCACGGTCCATTTGCCATTTACTAAACCATAGTTACAGAAAACATTCATTTCTTCATATGCTGACATTGCGATTAAACCAAATAATAATCATTCCTTTCGTGCTGCGGGACCATTGCTTTTAAATGTGTATGCGGGGAGAAATGACATTAAATTGTGTTGTGCGTTTGACGGTCTGTGGGGCACTTAGCGACCAGCACTAAGTTGGAAAGGCTTCTGTGTATGTGTGTGAGCATGCCAGTATGGGTTTGGGAAAGATCACTAAAAAGCTGGCTGTGCGTCTAAATAGCTATTTTGCGTTGTCCTATGTTTAACATGAAGTGCAGGGAAAACACCACTAATTTGCTACTTTTTGCTACATCGCGTATGTGTTAATGTGAATGCAGGGGAAAACACTAATTTGCTACTGCTCAAATATGTTTGTGGTGATTTTAATGTGTTGCAAAGTTATTTTATGTCTGCTAAACACCGTCGGTAGGTGTTTGGGGAAGATTGTGAAAAAGCTGTTCGTGCTACTTTTTAGCAACTTTGCGTTGTGAGTAGCAAAATTGCTACTTTTAGCAATTTTGCACTGTGGATTGTGTACTATGTATTTTTGACAAAATGGCGCTTGTGTAAGCTTTCTTTTCTAAAATGGAGTCTTGCTGCCATTCACAAGATGGTGTATTGAGGCCAGTCGCAAAATGGCGTTGTCGCGATTAAATTTTAAACTGAACTTGTCTCAGCCAATTATTCAGCTTCGACAGTCCACCCTTTGATAGCAAACAACATGCTATCACAATCTGCTATTAGGATTTAATTTAGGCTTACATTTATATATTATTTAGTGTTATTATGGGATGGCACAAGGTGGTTCTTAATCCATCAATAATGTGTCTCTGGGTGAGGACATAAAACTACTATTATACGCACACCGCGGATCTTGGGAGATCATGTGACAGGTGTGGGAATGCACCAGTCTTATAACAGCAGTCTTGAAGGGGAATTTGAGACTTTACATTTTCTGGGTGTTCTATAAATAACATTTCAATAATATCCTCTATGCATGTATAAATATTACACATTTAAATGATGGTACTTCCTAGCTCAGGGTTGTAATGCAGTTCTGTATCTACCTCGGTATACATATTATCATTTCTAACCACCATCACAGTTTCATTCCTTCGTTTCACTCTGTTTTTACATTTTCCACACTTCAACACAATAGGAACACACCGGACGCATATGCCAATTACTATGATGACAATCAGTATAAGGATCAAGAATTTGCCTATGCTGGCGATCACTTCCTGGACCCATTCCCCTAGACCTGAGAAACATTTCACTGGGTTCAGCCATGACACCCATCCTTCTATCTTTTCCCCTACTTCAGCCACTGAAGCGTTATGGTTCTTGCGAAATTCCCACTTTAGCTGCAGAATTTCATCCATCTTCCGGTCTATCACCTCCTTAGGGTCGCTGGTATCATTGGTGACATAGGTGCAACATTTTACTCCAAATTGAGTGGCCAATGTTATGCAATACCCTCCAGTAACAGCTGTTAAATAATTCAACACTAGCCTGTGTTGCACCAGTTCTTTCTTGTACGCTTGCAATTCTCTCCCTGTGTACCTGAATGTGTCATCGTACATCTCGGTGATATTATCTATTAGTTTAGCAAGTTCTTGGATATATCTAAAATTTAATGTACCCCTCGCAATTCTGGTGGGATCCAGGGCGACTAAAACTTGGAAGCCAGTTGTCTCACTGATTAACTGAGCGGCTTTATGCATATCACCAGGTATCATATTTCTCTTGCCTCTGTGTTCATATTGAGTGTGAAGATATGGTGACGGTGTGTTTTTATGTATACTCAGCATTTCAACATGTGTGAGGGTCATAACTTCTGGGACTACTCTTCCCAGGTAACACAAACCATCGGAACTCGGGGAGAGCCATTTATACGCTTTTTCTTCCACATATAAAATATACATTATCAGGGAGAACATAAGGAATGGTATGCATCATTATCATTAAACAAATTTCTCTTGCAAACAATCCTATCTCAGGCTCTTCCATCTGGTATATGCAAGTTTCTGGTTGTATTATTTTAGCACAATAACCATCTGGTACTTTACCAATCATTTCTTTGGTGGAACTCAATGTATACCGGTACCTAAAATATTTCCCACTTGATTTAATTGAGCGTAGCAGATCATAGTTTATGGACTCATTATCAGCTCTTTGTGAGAAGGTCATCGTCTGATTATTCCCCGTCACTTCCCAACCTCCGGGTTTATTGGGGTTGGTTATGTTTAAACACAAAAGTGATCTATCTACTTGGAATTGATAGAGTTTGAAATGAGGTGGTTTGGATGAGAGGAATTTTCCATCCAATGTTTTCCCTTTTTGCAATTCTAAAATTTCCGTGATATTTAGCGGAAATGGCACCAACCCTACATTATGCTGTCCCTGTGGCACATGTGAACACACCCAGCAATCGGTTTGATTTAACACTTTGCCTACCATGCTGTGATAATCCTCTAAAGGATACCCTCCCCAGTACGGATTATATTTTGGTTGGCACCGTTGGATACAGTTCTCATCAACTAGGGACCCACAAAGCTCACAAATACAGGAATCCTCAGACGATAACCCTCCACACCTTCCCCGAGTATCCGGAATGATATCTCTTTTAACAATAACAGTACTAAGATTGGAAAGACACTCCCCTGATTGGCATTGCACTCCTCCTGTCTCCACTCCATCGGCACTGCCATCAGCTCCCGTTTCCTCGATCGGTCCCCCATCACAGACACTGGATATCCCTGGACTGACCAGAATGGTGAACACTCTAAAAGAGAATATGAAAATGAACACAGCAGGCCTGTCCATTTTAACAACAAGTCCTGCAAAATTTCTCTCGGTTCAGGTATCTCACTACGACCTTTTCAATCCTCCCGGAACAAGCTCGCTAGTGACAGGTTCACACTATCAGCCTTGTCTCCGACTTGTTTCTCCACCGGTTGATTGACCTTTTTGCAGTGAGTCGAATGGACCCAGGTATCTCTCTCTGCCACCTTCAAAGATGTAGTACTTGTCAGCAGCACCTGGTATGGACCTTCCCACCGGTCAGTCAAACAACCTGAACGCAAGAAATTTCTGATCATTACATATTCTCCTGGTTCAACATCATGACAGTTAGTTTCAGGCATATCATTAGACAACAATTTCAGTTTCTGCTGCTGTTGCTTTAACTGCCTACTCATTGATATAAGATACTTTACAGTTACCTCGTTGTTACCCTTTAGATCTTCCTGTGGACTTATAATCAAATGAGGTTGTCTACCGAACAATATTTCAAATGGGGACAGATTCAGAGGAGGTCTAGGAGTGGTCCTTATGCTATGTAGGACCAAGGGTAATGCTTCTGGCCATCCTAGTCCAGTCTCTGCCATGATTTTACTTAGCTTATTTTTAATAGTCCCGTTCATCCTCTCTACCTTGGCACTGGCTTGCGGTCGGTAGGGGGTGTGAAGTCGGCTATTAATACCCATCAGCTTACACATATTTTGGAAAACATCACCTGTGAAATGGGTACCCCTATCACTCTCGATGATTCTAGGGATACCATACCTGCATACAAATTCCTGAACTATTTTCTTGGCAGTAAATGCAGCAGTATTAGTGGCCGCTGGGTAGGCCTCAACCCAGTTAGAAAATACGTCTGTGCACACTAGTACATACTTAAGGTTCCTGCAGGGTGGTAATTGGATGAAATCAATTTGTATCACCTGGAAAGGTCCATCAGTCGGTGGAATGTGGGACGGTTCGGTAGGGATCGCTTTCCCTATGTTCTTTCTCAAGCAGGTCAGACAGGACATTGCTATCTTCTCTGCTTGTGAAGAAAAACCTGGTGCGCACCAGTATGCCCTCACCAACTTGCACATACCCTGTTTACCCAGGTGAGTCAGACCGTGTGCTGCCTCAGCCATGCTGGGGTAATATGCCTTGGGGGCTACTGGTTTACCATGTCCATCCCTCCAGAGCCCAGAGGACTCTTGCCCACACCCCTTGGACTTCCAAATGGATTTTTCCTGAATTGAACACAAATTTTGCATCTCAATTAATTTTAGCATGTCAACGGTTTGGAATGACATAATTGTTTCAGTTGGAGAAAACTTTTTTAATCCTGCTGCCCATTTTGCAGCTTCATCGGCTCTGTTGTTGCCCAGTGACACCGGGTCATCCTCACATGTGTGGGCTTTACATTTAATTACTGCCACTGCCTTGGGCAGTTGGATTGCTTCTAAGAGATGTTTTATGTGTCGGGAGTGTGCAACTGGTGTGCCTGCTGCTGTCATAAAATTTCTCAGACGCCATAGAGCCCCAAAATCATGCACTACCCCGAACGCGTACCTCGAATCAGTGTAAATGTTAGCAGATTTGCCTGCTGCCAGTTCACATGCTCTAGTCAGTGCTACTAACTCTGCCACCTGGGCCGAGTGAGGAGGACCGAGAGGTTTAGCTTCTATGATGTCTGTGTCATTTACAACAGCATAACCTGTACATAACTCACCTGTGTCTGTTTGTCTATGACAACTCCCATCCGTATAAAAAGTTACATCCACATTCTCTAAAGGTGTGTCATGTATGTCAGGTCTAGCAGTAAAGGTCTGATTCAGATATGTCATACAATCGTGCGTATCATTATGTCTGCCGAACTCACCTCCCGCCAGCAACTCTTCTCCTTCCACCCTTTGTACATCATGTTGTACATATGGTAGGTATGTTGCTGGATTCAGCATACTGCAACGTTTAACAGTAACATTTGCAGGAGCGATTAGGGCTAGTTCCCATTTGGTGAACCTAGCTGAGGAGACGTGTCTGGTTTGAGCTGAGTTCAACAGAGCATATACAGCATGGGGAGTGTAGACAATCATATCATGGCCCAATACTACGTCCTCACTTTTACTCACCAATAGAGCGGTAGCTGCTACACTTCTCAAACAAGTGGGGAGTGATCTTGCTACCGTGTCCAATTGGGCACTGTAGTATGCTACGGGCCTACTGGCATCACCATGTTTTTGTGTAAGGACACCTGCAGCACAACCATCGGCTTCCGTACAATACAAATCAAAAGGTTTTTCATAATCAGGTATTCCCAATGCAGGAGCTCTTGTCAGACTATCCTTAAGATTAAGGAAAGCCTGTTCTGATTCCTCTGTGTGTATGACACGATCGGGCTTTGAGAAAGAGACTAATTCCTGTAAAGGTAAGGCCAAAATAGAAAAACCTGGGATCCACATTCGGCAATATCCACACATTCCTAAGAAGGTACGAATTTGCTGTTGATTCTGCGGCAGTGTCATGTTTTGTATGGCTTGTATTCTATCTGTTGTAAGGTGTCGTAACCCCTGGGTTAGGCAGTGTCCCAAATATTTTACTCTGGATTGGCACGGCTGTAGTTTGTCCTTGGCCACCTTGTGTCCTGTTTGTGAGAGATGAAGTAAACATAGCAATAAATCATCCACATATTGAATTAGAACAGATCCATTGGCAGGTTGAAAAGATTGTAAACAGTCGTGCAATGCCTGGGAGAAGATACTGGGGCTGTCTATGAAACCTTGGGGTAATCGTGTCCATGTGTATTGTAAACATCTGTATGTAAATGCGAATAGATACTGACAGTCAGGATGGAGAGGCACAGAGAAGAAAGCAGAACAGAGGTCAATGACAGTGAAATGGGTTGCATTTGGTGGGATCTGCATCAAAATGACAGCTGGATTTGGCACTACGGGGAATTGGCTCTCTACTACCTTATTAACACCTCTAAGGTCTTGTACCAGCCTATAGCCCCTCCCACCACTCTTCTTCACTGGAAAGATGGGACTGTTGGCTACATTAGCTGTACGGACTAAAATTCCTTGTTGTAACAATCGCTCAATTATTGGAAACACCCCTAATTCTACCTCCTGTTTTAGTGGGTACTGGGGAATTTTTGGAGCTTGCCTACCATTTTTTAAGTTTACCATTACAGGGCTTACATTTGCCATTAATCCAGTGTCCTGTCCATCCTTAGTCCAAAGGGAATCTGGAATTAGGGACAACATTTCGTCTACTTGTGATGGGGTTTCATTTACAACTGTAGAGTGATACATTATCCTTTGAGGAGTATCTAACATATTCCGCACCTCGTATACCATTCTCTCTGGGATATCTAAATATACCCCATCAGGGGTGCAATATATAACACATCCCATCTTACATAACAAGTCTCTGCCCAGTAGGTTAGTAGGAGCCGCAGCAGCCAGAAGGAACGAACGTCTGGTATGCAACGGCCCAATAGTAACCTCTGTGGACTTTGTTAAAGGATAACGTTCCACTCTACCTGTTACACCCATTGTTGGTACTGTCTCATTGGTCACCTGTAAATTAACGGGAGATTTCATCACTGACCTGGTCGCCCCTGTGTCTACAAGAAAAGGATATTCAGTACCAGCTACATCAACCATCATGACCGGTTCTTCCCTAGTACTTCCCGTTAACCTGACTATCTGTAGACTACAGGTATGACCTGACCCCTAGTGTTGGCTACCGTTCTCCAATAAAGCATTTACGGCTACAATTGGAGCTGGTGCCTGTTGAACATTTGCTGGCCTTTGTGCATATCCTTTATGGGGATATCTAAATTTTCCCTGATGTGGGATTCCTACTCCTTTTACTGTGCAGTTTCTACTTAAGTGTCCTGTTTTTTTACAGTTAAAGCATGTTCGTGTTTCGGGTGAAGACATGTGGTGTTGTGAGGTTTGCGCAGAGGGTAAAGATGGTGGATATGGGTAAGGATAGGGAGGGTAAGGGTATTGTGGGGGATGAGAAGTTGGTGGATAGCCTGGGACCTGTGGTTGCATCGGGTTAGTGGGATAGAGTTGCGTTTGTTGTTGAGTGGGGTTAGTGAGAGTGGGTGTGTGTGCAAGTGCAAGCGTGTCTGTTGGCTGTGATGTTACAGTCATTCCCTCCAGAGCTTGTATACTGACAGCCATCAGTTTCTCGCTCTGGGCTTCTCTCTTTTTGGAGATGTTCTTATCATGTTCAATGGCGGTTTCTATGAGGGTATCTATTGTAAGTCCCCGCCAGCCAGGCTGTGAGGTCTGTACCCGAGTTTTCAAACTCTTTCAGACCGTCCACAAGTACTGTGACTATCATTCCCCGGTGGTGAGTGCTATCTTTAATATCCTCTATCCCAGTGTACTGGGTGATAGCCTGCAGAGCCCGATCGCAGTAATCTTCTGCAGTCTCACTCTCTTTCTGTTTAATTGTGAAAATTTTGTTCCAGTTAACTATTACTGGAAAATATATACCCAATTGAGTTACTATGCGGGAAATGTTACCTTGGTTTACTTGATCTGTTAAGGGGACGTCACCATCCAATACACAATCCGTGATAAATTTTGTCACGTCGGTATTGCGTGGCAGACAGGCCCTTAACACCACACGCCAATCTTTATTAGTGGGCTCATGTGAACTACCCAAATTTCTCAAAAATCTTTGACATTTGGCTAATTCCTTTTTGGGATCGGGGAAATCATTTATGATGGAATTTAGTTCTGCTCTTGTCCAGGGACAATGCATTACTACTTCCCTCGTGGGCACTACACCGTTCGCATCTGCATTTCCATTTGGAACAGTTATTGTCCGAATGGGATGCAGACCGGTAGCGCTGCTACCTTTGACCTGGTTACCTGGCTGGGGGTTTAATCTGCTGCTGCTACGTATGGTATTAACAACTTCCTCTATGGGTGCAGAGTGTGTTAACACTTCCCTTGCTGTTACCGATGTGGTGATGCAGCATCTATCATTTGCACAGCATGGGAAATGGCAGACATTACAATAGGCTCATCATCCACATCATGAACATTTTCTTTAAGGTTGCTTAAGAGAGGGTACAATTTGTTTGTTACATTTTTATGGTTTTTTTTTTCATTGACTGCACCTACACCCCCATCCGCATAGGGTGGTGGTGGTGCGCGTGAACCATCTGTACTACCTTCTGCGATGCTACCTTGCAGTGCATGCGCGCTATCAAGCGATGCGTCTGTGGTGCTATTTAGCGTCACCGGCGCATTGCCCGAGACTGTGCCCGCGACGCCTGCTTGCGTCGCGGGTACCTCCTTCAGCCACATTTCCCCCTCGTGCTGCCACAGTTTTAAACATTCAAAATATTTAATCTTTTTCTCTCGGGATCGCATCAAACTGATGTGATCCCGGACATTATCTAACACATTTTTATCAAAACTACCAATTCTGGGAAACGGTCTAACACTCTTCCTCGTCATATTAAACCATAAATCACAATACCTTATTGCATAAGTACCGTATTTGGTATGCATGATACGACGGGCCGATCCGATCGGCGCCTCCATTAGCAGCACATCATTGCCTAACATTTCTACTGTTTGCGTGGCTCCCATTCTGAGACAACTCCTATGCTTTTCAATAAAAATTTAAGCTGGTGAAAGACAATCAAGATACTTTCACTTACCTGTGAACGATTTAAGTCGGCGGCGCCCACACACCTGGATAAGATTTCGTAAGGCAACTTCCACACCTAGATAAGTTTTGAAACAGGCAACTTCCAGACCCGGATAAGCTTTAGTAAGGTAACTTCCAAACCTATGAGAGTTTATATGTCGGCCACTCCCACGCACCTCTATACAACAAAGACAACATGTACACCTGCTACTGTGTTTAGAACGGTAAAGCTGCTTACCGAGCGACTAGGCTAACCCTTGCACCTAGCCCTTAAGGATCATACGGTACCCTTAACTTTAGGGAATAAATTACCCCTATCAACAATACACACACTGTTACACACTTTTTTCTCTATGCAGAAAAATATACGTTTAACCCAGATATTGGTAATAGAAAAAAAAATGTAAACCTCAATGGATTTGTTCAAACACGTGGCAGCACAACTGGAAGTACGTGTACACAATTTTGCGACTAGTCGCATACACAGTGATGCGACCAGACCCACGTGTTATTACCTTAACGCTATTATGCTACTCCCTCTAAACTTTTATCAACGAGAGAAAATAACTTTTCTCTCCTTGTCCCTGGATTCTGATCAGCGCTTCCTCTACACAATAACCGTCAGTACGCTCTCAGCAACACTGTTGTAATGAAAGACTAATGCGTCTCTCAAAAGGCGCCTCCACCCTTTTGCTGAGAGGGAACTGACCGAGTGTTACCGTGTATCAGATAACGTGATAAACCTACGAGCCCCCAACTGTTAAATCGTGCAACTGAACCTTTAGTACATTCCTGCCTATAAACCTCTAAGATTCACCTGCCTATAAACCTCTAAGATTCACCTGCCTAGAACCTCTCGACAAAACCTGCCTATACCTCCTAAAACCATAAGGTGTCGCTAATTAGCGCTGTGTTTTAAATATACCATTAGTAAGACTCTAAGACAGTGGAATAGCGGTCCAACGCGCTAAAGATTATTATTCAGGTAAAAGTACAGATGTTACCACGCTATGATCTAACAATGAGCGCAAACTAAATTGTACAAACATTTAGGTCATAAGGTACAGTCAATACATACGCGTGCGCTCTGGGACCAGATACCGGCATCAGTAATGAAACCTTCGTCGAAACAGCATAACAGGACCACCGCAGACAGGCATCTCGTTTCAGAGCACTCACATATATACCCGTACTGGGATAAGCAATACAATAGAATACGTTGGCAGGTTCTCATTGGTTCCTCTTCTTGCTTCTTCCGTTACGGTACAATTCATAGGTCAGTGCAAAGACTCAAACCAGCCTCTAACAGCCTGATTGTGTCCACTTTCCTGCTGCATTATAAATCTAGTCTAAACTATGGCATACAACATTTCAAGGAGTTATTCTCTCTATCATTCATATTTCATAGCCGCATGTTCTGATCTCCTCACCGATGCCACCGGAATGCTGTGGGAAAAGAGTAGATCAGTCCGGCACCAATCACGGTCCATTTGCCATTTACTAAACCATAGTTACAGAAAACATTCATTTCTTCATATGCTGACATTGCGATTAAACCAAATAATAATCATTCCTTTCGTGCTGCGGGACCATTGCTTTTAAATGTGTATGCGGGGAGAAATGACATTAAATTGTGTTGTGCGTTTGACGGTCTGTGGGGCACTTAGCGACCAGCACTAAGTTGGAAAGGCTTCTGTGTATGTGTGTGAGCATGCCAGTATGGGTTTGGGAAAGATCACTAAAAAGCTGGCTGTGCGTCTAAATAGCTATTTTGCGTTGTCCTATGTTTAACATGAAGTGCAGGGAAAACACCACTAATTTGCTACTTTTTGCTACATCGCGTATGTGTTAATGTGAATGCAGGGGAAAACACCACTAATTTGCTACTGCTCAAATATGTTTGTGGTGATTTTAATGTGTTGCAAAGTTATTTTATGTCTGCTAAACACCGTCGGTAGGTGTTTGGGGAAGATTGTGAAAAAGCTGTTCGTGCTACTTTTTAGCAACTTTGCGTTGTGAGTAGCAAAATTGCTACTTTTAGCAATTTTGCACTGTGGATTGTGTACTATGTATTTTTGACAAAATGGCGCTTGTGTAAGCTTTCTTTTCTAAAATGGAGTCTTGCTGCCATTCACAAGATGGTGTATTGAGGCCAGTCGCAAAATGGCGTTGTCGCGATTAAATTTTAAACTGAACTTGTCTCAGCCAATTATTCAGCTTCGACACAGGCTTGCTGTGCCGCTGAACCATCGGAAATATCTGCTGCAGACCTTTTCGTACATATGGCGATCCATATATATTTTGTAAACCTCAGAAAACAGCAGTTTTCAGAGAGTTGACGGCATTATAGGCTTTCATTCATCCCGCCCTATGAGGGGTATTCAATATGAAAGGTTAACTTCCCTGGCGAAGTTAACGTTTCATATCGGAGTTTTTTTCTGCGTAAAGGTATACGCTTATCCCCGTATTCAATATCAAATTAACGAAAACGGGAAACTCCAAAGTTGGATTTGCGTAAAGTTACGAATTTTTCCTTAAAATAATTGTAAGACCCCCCTAAAGTTGTAAAAACATGGGGGAACACTATGGGTACCCCCGTTTTAGCCTTTAATTTAAAGTCGGGGCTTTAAATAGCTGCAGGTGTTTTTTCCCGACATTGAAGTGATGCAGAAGAGCACTTAGGTTATTTTTTTCATTTTTTTAAGTGGTCCCATCAAATTTGGGGTACATGAAAATGGGTACTACCATATTTTGATGTCCCTAAAGTAAGTTTTTAAAAATTCTGCATTTGAGCACCTGCCGCTATAATTCTATTCTAGAAAACATGTGCCGCATACTTGCAGAATAGCCCTGAACCTATTTCCCTATTGTTTAACAATTTTTTCCCATTTTTTTTTTTGCACCCCAATTTGTAAATTATTTTTTTGGGGTGTCCCTATTTTTTTTAAAAACTTTTTTTTGACACAGTTCTTTTTTAAATGTCAATCTCAGGGGTGCAGGCTATTTTTTTTTAAGCCTGCACCCCTAAACCCCAATTCTGCATTTTTTTTGACACCTATTCAATGGTGAAAAGTTATCACCGTTTTTTATCAAAGACTTTTCAAAACTGCGATAAGTCTTTGATATTGAATACGGTGTAAAACTAAAACCAGTGATATTAACGCAAAAAACAATGTTATCGCACCCATATTGAATACCCCTATCTATGTCTCTTGTTGGCATTTCTTTATATTGGACAGTTAATCTAAGATCTCAAAGTTTTGGAGAGATCATATAAAAAGCACAGGCAAACCTCACAGGGCCACTGCATGTAGCCCTGTGTAGGTCCCCATATGTGGTTTTTCATCAGGACCGTGCTCAGATTGCACATCAATCATTATTGCTATCCCTGCTGTGGCATTTTTTTTCTACATTCATAATGTTGATATTTTTGAAATGCCGACATGCAGCCTGTCAACATTCATCACGTCATTCGTTCACCATGTCGACACAAATGAAATGTCGATATTAGATTGTCAACAAAACATCCCTGGTGGTCTAGTGGTAACTTACTTGGTACAGCAGCCCCAGCGTTGTCTTCTGGGTCCGGTGGTGACGTCATGATGGCTACCGGCAAATCTTGCAGCTCAGTGGTGAGTACTGCTAATCCTAGCCACTAAACCTCCCTCTAATGCAGGGGTCTTCAACCTTTGGACCTCCCGCTGCTGTGGAACTACAGATCCCAGGATGCCCTGCCACAGTTTAGCATGCTGTTATATCAAAACGGTGGCAGAGCATGCTGGGATGTGTAGTTCCACAGCAGCTGGAGGGCCAAAGGTTGAAGACCCCTGCTCTAATGCCTAACCCTGACCCTCCTCTACCATAACCCTTCCCCTAGTGCCTAACCCTAACCTCCCCTCCCATAGCCTAACCCTGGTGCCTATTCCTCCTCCTACTGCATAACCCTCCCCTCCCAATAAATGTGCCAAACCCTTGCCTCTCCTCCCACAGACTAAAGCCATACCCTCCCATTGCCTGACCTTCCCGTAGCCTAACCCTTCTCCTATTGTTTATTCCTCCTCTAACTGTCTAACACTCCCCTCCTTCAGGCTAACTCTCCTCCTACTGCATAACCCTCCCCTCCCAATAAATGTGCCAAACCCTTGCCTCTCCCACAGACTAAAGCCATACCCTCCCATTGCCTGACCTTCCCGTAGCCTAACCCTCCTCCTATTGTTTATTCCTTCTCTAACTGTCTAACACTCCCCTCCTTCAGGCTAACTCTCCTCCTAGTGTCTAACCCTCCTCTCCCATAGCCTGAGCCAAACCCTTCCCCTAGTGCCTAACCCTCACATTCTGGTCAATGCTGAACATTGTGAACACATTCAATGTTGACATTATGAAAATTTACTGAACATCTAAAATGGGGGAGAAAATGTTGTTAGATATGAGATTACCATGGTGTTTTAGAAATAATCTCAATGAAACCCCATAATGTGTACGGAGTTCTCAGTGTAGCCTTACTATATTTACAACCCAGAGATAGGAACTAGCACAGTCCCTGTAATCACTGACTGCCAGGAACTAGTACAGCACCTGTATCCACCAAGTTCCCAGTGCCAGAAACTAGCAAAAATGCCTGTAATCGCTAACTGTCCAGAGCCAGGAACTAGCACAGTGCCTGTAATCACTAACTGTCCAGAGCCAGTAATCACCAAGTGCCCAGAGATGGGAGCTAGCACAGTACCTGTTATCACCAATTGCCCAGAGCCAGGATCTAGCACAGTGCTTGTAATCAGCAACTGCCCAGAGCCAGGAACTAGCACAGTGTCTGTAATCACCAACTGCCCAGAGCCAGGAACTAGCACAGTGCCTGTATTCACCAAATGCATAGAGGCAGGAACTTGCAGTGACTGTAATCGCTGACTGCCCACAGAGCTAGCACAGTGCCTGTAATCACCAACTGCCCAGAGCCAGGAACTAGCACAGTGCCTGTAATCACCAACAGCCCAGAGCCAGGAACTAGCACAGAGCCTGTAATCACCCACTGCCCAGAGGCAGGAACTAGCACAGTGTCTGTAATCACCCACTGCCCAGAGCCAGGAACTAGCACAGTGTCTGTAATCACCCACTGCCCAGAGCCAGGAACTAGCACAGTGTCTGTAATCACCCACTGCCCAGAGCCAGCACAGTGTCTGTAATCACCCACTACCCAGAGGCAGGAACTAGCACAGTGTCTGTAATCACCCACTGCCCAGAGCCAGCACAGTGTCTGTAATCACCCACTGCCCAGAGCCAGGAACTAGCACAGTGCCTGTAATCACCCACTGCCCAGAGCCAGGAACTAGCACAGTGTCTGTAATCACCCACTGCCCAGAGCCAGAACTAGCACAGTGTCTGTAATCACTCACTACCCAGAGGCAGGAACTAGCACAGTGTCTGTAATCACCCACTGCCCAGAGCCAGGAACTAGCACAGTGTAATCACCCACTGCCCAGAGCCAGGAACTAGCACAGTGTAATCACCCACTGCCCAGAGCCAGGAACTAGCACAGTGTCTGTAATCACCCACTGCCCAGAGCCAGGAACTAGCACAGTGTCTGTAATCACCCACTGCCCAGAGCCAGGAACTAGCACAGTGTCTGTAATCACCCACTGCCCAGAGCCAGGAACTAGCACAGTGTAATCACCCACTGCCCAGAGCCAGGAACTAGCACAGTGCCTGTAATCACCCACTGCCCATAGCCAGGAACTAGCACAGTGCCTGTAATCACCCACTGCCCAGAGCCAGGAACTAGCACAGTGTAATCACCCACTGCCCAGAGCCAGGAACTAGCACAGTGTCTGTAATCACCCACTGCCCAGAGCCAGGAACTAGCACAGTGTCTGTAATCACCCACTGCCCAGAGTCAGGAACTAGCACAGTGTAATCACCCACTGCCCAGAGCCAGGAACTAGCACAGTGTAATCACCCACTGCCCAGAGCCAGGAACTAGCACAGTGCCTGTAATCACCCACTGCCCAGAGCCAGGAACTAGCACAGTGCCTGTAATCACCCACTGCCCAGAGCCAGGAACTAGCACAGTGTAATCACCCACTGCCCAGAGCCAGGAACGAGCACAGTGTCTGTAATCACCCACTGCCCAGAGCCAGGAACTAGCACAGTGCCTGTAATCACCCACTGCCCATAGCCAGGAACTAGCACAGTGACTGTAATCACCCACTGCCCAGAGCCAGGAACTAGCACAGTGTCTGTAATCACTCACTACCCAGAGCCAGGAACTAGCACAGTGTCTGTAATCACCCACTGCCCAGAGCCAGGAACTAGCACAGTGCCTGTAATCACCCACTGCCCAGAGCCAGGAACTAGCACAGTGTCTGTAATCACCCACTGCCCAGAGCCAGGAACTAGCACAGTGCCTGTAATCACCCACTGCCCAGAGCCAGGAACTAGCACAGTGCCTGTAATCACCCACTGCCCAGAGCCAGGAACTAGCACAGTGTCTGTAATCACCCACTGCCCAGAGCCAGGAACTAGCACAGTGCCTGTAATCACCCACTGCCCAGAGCCAGGAACTAGCACAGTGCCTGTAATCACCCACTGCCCAGAGCCAGGAACTAGCACAGTGTAATCACCCACTGCCCAGAGCCAGGAACTAGCACAGTGTCTGTAATCACCCACTGCCCAGAGCCAGGAACTAGCACAGTGCCTGTAATCACCCACTGCCCATAGCCAGGAACTAGCACAGTGTCTGTAATCACCCACTGCCCAGAGCCAGGAACTAGCACAGTGTCTGTAATCACTCACTACCCAGAGCCAGGAACTAGCACAGTGTCTGTAATCACCCACTGCCCAGAGCCAGGAACTAGCACAGTGCCTGTAATCACCCACTGCCCAGAGCCAGGAACTAGCACAGTGTCTGTAATCACCCACTGCCCAGAGCCAGGAACTAGCACAGTGCCTGTAATCACCCACTGCCCAGAGCCAGGAACTAGCACAGTGTCTGTAATCACCCACTGCCCAGAGCCAGGAACTAGCACAGTGCCTGTAATCACCCACTGCCCAGAGCCAGGAACTAGCACAGTGTCTGTAATCACCCACTGCCCAGAGCCAGGAACTAGCACAGTGTCTGTAATCACCCACTGCCCAGAGCCAGGAACTAGCACAGTGACTAACCAATGACTGCCCACAGGGAGGAACTAATGGCTGAAATAACAACAATTATGAAAACAATGTAATAGTTCATCCAGTGGCGTCACTAGGGTGGTGCGGACCTCACCGGGTGTCACCAAAATACCAGCAGCTCCTCCTCAGTAACCAGAAGCTGCACTGTGACCTTAGTGTCTCTCTGGCATCGCCGGATATATATAATAATGAAATCAGGGGGAGGGGTGCTGTGAGGCCACACCCCCACTTGCCGCCCTCTGTCACCTAACCCAGTGATGCCACTAAGTCCTGCAACTTTACATTCATACAAATATAATATATATATAATTCCTCGCACTGTTCTTTTTCTTTGTGTATTATACAAATGTATTCAGACATTACCTCCTAGATTAGCAGCAGTGGGATGTGAGTATATAAATGCAGTACACACATTAGTACTTTAATTGTTTTCAAAGGCTCAATAATCTCTTAATGAGAAGCTCTGTAAAGACATAATTAAAAAGTCACGCTGCCTTATCTCAGAGCGCTTGCTATTGGTCAGATATGTCACATGGGCAGGATCCGATTGGCCCTGCACTCTTTCAACAAAAGTGGATGCGCCTTGGAATCGGACACTGGGGGGGCTAATGCAATGGCAGCTGTGACCGTACGCTAATGTCTCCAAAGCTTCCCTGAGCATAGGGGCACCAGCTGCGGCCTTCTCACATCCATCCGACGCCGTGCACCTGTGCTACCACTGATCCAGATCGGGCAGCCAGGAGGGAGGCAAAGGGCAGGGAAGAATGGTTAGAACAGGAGGGGACATGGCAGGGATGGTTGGCTGGACTGGGGGAGCTTGATGTGACATGTACCTGGTTTAGAATTTCTTTAGCTAATGTAGTTTCAAATATGGAGAGAGGGGGGGCCCCGGGTGGCTCTGGCATTAGTGCTGTACCAGCGGCGGCATTTCAAATACGGCGCCTGCCGCGAGCAAATTAAAGCTCGAGGACTGGCAGCCAATCAGGAGTGACCCCCTACTGATTGGCTGCCTATTAACGAGCTCTGGCTGACACCATAATTGACATCCCACCAGCGTATCAATTCTACCCGCCTGCCGCTGCAGCGCTGATCCCGGGCCCCCCATCTCTCCAGGCCAGGTGGTCCCCCCCCGATGGCGGCCATGCCCCGTTAATGACGGAGGTGAAGCAGAAGGGGAGGGACTGATCCTGAGGTTGCCACTCACCTTGTGGCAGAGGCGCCAAGTGTTGCCTACTCCTGACATAACCCACCGTCTGCCACTCTACCGCTGGTGGATATTAGTTAAAAGCAGCTACAGTAACGTGTAATGATTTAATGACAGCATGGGCGCTATGTACATACATGTGCTGTAAGCCGCAGCGACTACCGGACATCATCTGTTTGTAAATCATATATGAAATACAGCTGGAACAGGACTGGGTGCAGAGTGTGTACACGTGGCACCGTGTTACTGGCCAGGTCTGTACGTGGCACCGTGTTACTGGCCAGGTCTGTACGTGGCACCGTGTTACTGGCCAGGTCTGTACGTGGCACCGTGTTACTGGCCAGGTCTGTACGTGGCACCGTGTTACTGGCCAGGTCTGTACGTGGCACCGTGTTACTGGCCAGGTCTGTACGTGGCACCGTGTTACTAAAGAAAACCGGTATCGCGCAATGCATGTTATATAACGCACATAGAATCCAGTATTTCATCCATCTAATATGTTCAACCAAAAAGATAAAACCGAATTGTTCCCTGAGGCGTCTGTGCTCCCCCATCCAGATGTTATAGCTCCAACAGTCGCAGAGCCCACAGGGGGACTGTCCCATCCCCTCACCAGGGAAACGCACGGATTAAATTCCCGCAAACTAGGTTGTGTGACTCAATGTGGGTAAAACTCGCGGCCGCAACTTTTCACTATTCAATCAGAAATCTGTGATAGGTTCATGCAGGTTTCGCTGGTTCCACTGGGAGAAATTGCTGCGTTTAGTTTGTGGTGCCAGAAAAAGCGATAACTATGAATGTAAAAGTCAGGACCTAGTGCAGGACTCGTGGGCGCCCCTCCCAATGAATAATGGTGTCAGAGGTTTAAATAGTACAATATGGGCAATAAAGACGGCGTGTCATTTTCGGGGCTCAGGATGGTTTCCCTACACCTTCATGCAGGTCGCAGGAATAACGTGAGACATTGGCGCAATGTCTGCGACTTCACATCTCCAAATGAATTGCGCAAGCCACTGCAGGGTTTTTTTTTTGCCATTGCTATCCGGTGATCTGTGCAGAATACTACACGGGACCCCGCAGTACTGAACTCGCAGCTCCATAGATCAGCAGTCAGCCAAGGCCGCCTCGTACTGCGTGACGGTATATAACAGGATCTTGTAACACTGGTCTATAAAGCAACTATACGGAACGTGGTTCTTATTAATTTACTTCTCTTTAATACAATTCAAAAATAAAACTTTGTAACATTGATGATTATTCTGGGAGGACAGGGGCACGTCTGTAACCCGCATCCGGATCCGCGTCTCCATTCTGCAGCTACTGTGGTGGTTTCGTTATAAGAAATAAGTTAAAACTTCCCAACCGCACACATGATAAATCCCTGCAAGAGATAAAGGCAAATTAGTATATTGTGCTGTCAGTACACGTAGCCCAATAAACACATCTACACGCGTGCCGACATGTGATCCATCACCAACCCTCTGCACACTGCCCCCTACTGGTCTGCGTGTGGCATAGCACCAGGAATGGCAGATAATCAGGACTTTCCCCTGGCAGAGCCTCAGAGTCCGTACAGACTAGGGCCCTGATTCAGACCCACTCGCAAGCGGCTGTCCGCTCGCAAGTGGGTCGCTGGTCTGCACTGAGCATGCGCACGACGGAGCTCCCTCCATGCGCCAGACACGACGAGCGAAGGAAAGTCCTTCGCTCGTTGTGTCTGATCAAAGGGGGTGTGCTGTCGATGTTGATTGACAGCACGCCCCCTTTAGTGGGCGTGCCTCCCTGATGGGGGCGTACCCACGGGAACACCTCCCGTCAGAAGCCGGCCCACTGACATCACTAGTGATGTCAGTGGGAGTAATTTTGGCTCTGATAGAGCCAAAATCACTCCGGGCCTTGCGGTTGAAAACCTCAACCACAGGCTCCGGCTCGCAGTTTCGATGGTCACGATGGTCACGACCATCGCGGCCATCAAACTGCACGCTCGTATAGGCTGTGGGTGGTGACCCACAGCTATACGAGCGTCCAGGAGGACGCTCCATTTTTATGGAGGGCGGCCCTCATTCAGAGCGTGCGCTCTGCTCAGAGCGTACGGCTCTGAATGAGGGCCTAGGAGCCTAGAGAGCGGCTTTATCCGATTGTGTGGACTGTGCTACATCGCAGAGAGGTCCCTGTGCGACTACATCAGACGTATCATTATAATGATGGAGGATCCTCACCACACTCAGTCTCCCGGCCGCCGTCACACCTTGAACCCCAGCGACCTCATACATTCCTTGTGAGCCTCGATCAGCTCCTGGCAACGCTCCTCGCCCTTCTCAATGATGCTGGACAGAGAACAGGAGACAAACATAAACAGATTATAATACACACAAGACAGTAATAGCTGTATAATCTCCTGTATATAACCTCTATATAAACAGTGAGGTCTGAGGTCAACAGTTTCCTGCTCGTTACGCCAACTTCTGTAATAAGGAATAATGCCGGCATTGCAGCCAGATATCCTGGATATTGCCGGTGACCTCGCAGAACCCTCGGTGACTGCTAATAACCATATAATTGTCAGCAGGGAGAGCATTATCCCATATATCACCCACTTCTCGGCTACGGATTATAGAACGTACAGATCACTTCCCAGTCACTACGATCAGCATCGGAATCCGTCACGTCCACGCTGTCCGGGATCCATAGAAAGAGGAGCACAGAAGGATTTCCCTATCTGGTTCCTATAGCCTTCATCTAGCGTTATATATCAGGCAGTCATATTACACAGACAGACAGCTGCCAGAGGCCTAATTATTCTATTCAAATATAATATTACATAATAATAAAAATTATTTTAACCAGAGCGAATAGTTTATATATTACGTAGTAAGGAGATTAAATAGTTTTGAACGTATAATACATGCAGGATGTATATCAATATATGATATAATAAATAGAACATACTGTATTTCAGATTCCCCAGCACAGAATTAGAGACTACGCCCCATTGTCCTCACAGTCACAATTTCCATGTTAGGACCCTGCGTGTTACTAATATGTGATGTGACAGCCCCTAAAGTACCCAGCTTCGCCCTAGGCCGGGCTCCGGTTATACAGACGCTGCGTTCTCCAATAAGCTGCCGGCAGAGGGAGCGCAGTCCCCCTCCGCAGTCATCCAATCCCAGGTAAACGATATTCTGCATTTATCTTTCACTTTTCCACACAATATATTACATTTCCAGTTTTGGCTACGATTGCGCTTCTGTCATATTAAGTCATTGGGGTCAATCCAATTAGCCGCAAAGGGCGAGAGTTGCTATTGCTACAACGATCAAACGCCGGTGACAGCACCGCGTCTCGCACCCCCCGCGCTCAGCCTGAATTCGCTCATTTTTGCTCGCTGCCCTATTGGGTTGTGAGCAGTTTTGAGTGAATTTAAGCTGCCGTAAAGTGCGGATGTTGCTGCGCTGACTCTAACCCGCTACGCAGTCTTGGGTAATTGGATTGATCCCACTGAAAAGGATTATAATACCTAAAAATATAGCGTGGATGTAAATGGCCAACTGTAAAGAGCTAATAGGGACCTGTGAAATTAGAGCGCACAGCGACCATCGCAGTCCGGCTACACTGAATGAGGGATTACAGGAAGGGACGTGACCAGCTCAGGAACACGAGACCGTCTGACACTACAACATATTACATGTAACATCCCCAATAAGAGCCGTCGCCTCTGATCACACAGGAAAATCTTCTGCTTTCAGGACACGTTACAACCACCCCTCTGGTCAGTGTCGCACGTTTTCTGGGCTGTCTGGGTTCTAATGTAACTTCTAGGGGTCCACAGAGCACACAGGGGTGCGGACCAGACCTGGCGGGGGCACCAATGTTACTCACCAGGCGTCCCGCACTTTCTTAGTCTCCGGACACGCGCAGCACGGCTTCAGCGGCTTCTTCTCCTGGGTTTCGGAGCTCGCAGACGTGGACTCACAACTTGCAGCTGCCAAACTCGACATGGTGGGATCAAATCGCTGCCCGTGTGCGTGATAAGGCGTAACTGCGAGGAGAGAGACGCGGTCAGTCCGAAAATACACAACTGATGCTCCAGTAACATTAATCATTATAACACAGCAAATAACCTTCCAACCATACCAACGTACACTTCACACCTCCCCACACAATACCTACGTCCATTCTCTGTCACATGACACTGCCGCACACACGCTATCTCCAATAATAATCCTCCGCACCCTAGTCTGCCCTCCACCAGCCACTACATCCCCGTCACAAACACCCAACCACAATGCCCCATCTAAACACCGATGCCCACACACCTACCACCCACCATATGTCCCGGGCTGAAGGACCACAGATCTCCCAACACCAGCAGAGCCGGCTGGGAGGACAAGCGCGGTCAGAGCCGGATCCGCTCCCCGGATAGGGGCTGATTATCACAACAAACACCAGTGAGAGTAAAAGGGATTCCTTAAAAGAATCACTTGGCATCTCTACAGCACATACATAATTGGGGGGGGGGGGGGGATAGGTACAGCGGCCACCTACCTCTATACCAAACAAAAGGGTCATCCCTAAAGGAAACCACCTGACTGGTTTCATCATTGTCTGTATAGGGAGACTAGTGATAAATGACATCTCGCCCCACACCTGCCTCATTTGTCTTTATTCCCACATTGCGACCACACGTCCACTTCACATAACATAACATGATCCCCCCCCCCCCCACGCCAACCACCAACACTGCGGCGCCCCTCACCCGCCCATAAATCCATCTATGTAGAAGGCCGGACGCCCTGTGACAGCGGCTCCTCAGTATAACCATTCAGCACACAAGTCATACAGCAACGCTAACACCCAGAGGACATAACGTCTGATGTATAATACGGTGGCTCTTAGTACATCACATTAATATACATATATATATATATATATATATATATATATATACACACACACATATACATACATACACACACACACACATACAGAACACCGGACACTGGACCAGTGTATAAACACAGGTGTGAATAATTATTTGGCCTACACACACTGGGAATTACACACGAGGCCGCAGATGAAGCAGGATCAGGTGTAACATGACCACAGCAAGCTCTGGTCTAAACATAGCTCCACAGACGGTGCCCTGACGGCCTGTGACAGAGATCTATGAGGAAGTAGCAGCACAAACAACACGGCTGACACTGCGGCCCTAACGCTCACACTCCCATACATGACACTACCAGTATAACATGACTGTGCTGCACATGACACATTATTACACACAGCAATATAACTGCTACTGTATATGTCCCAATAAGGGGCAGGGACCCCCAGTCACCTACTGCGCCCCTGAGCCCCGTCTACCCCTCTGGGTATCTGTCCTGGCCCTGGTGGTACCTGGCTGCACACTGGGCCCCATCTCCCCCTCCTGGTACCTGGCCACATACTGGGCCCCAGCATCCCCCGGGGCCACATACTGGGCCCCGTCTCCCTTCCCTCAGGGGTCTGTCCTGGCTCTGGTACCTGGCCACATACTGGGCCCCAGCATCCCCCGGGGCCACATACTGGGCCCCGTCTCCCTTCCCTCAGGGGTCTGTCCTGGCTCTGGTACCTGGCCACATACTGGGCCCCAGCATCCCCCGGGGCCACATACTGGGCCCCGTCTCCCTTCCCTCAGGGGTCTGTCCTGGCTCTGGTACCTGGCCACATACTGGGCCCCAGCATCCCCCGGGGCCACATACTGGGCCCCGTCTCCCTTCCCTCAGGGGTCTGTCCTGGCTCTGGTACCTGGCCACATACTGGGCCCCAGCATCCCCCGGGGCCACATACTGGGCCCCGTCTCCCTTCCCTCAGGGGTCTGTCCTGGCTCTGGTACCTGGCCACATACTGGGCCCCAGCATCCCCCGGGGCCACATACTGGGCCCCGTCTCCCTTCCCTCAGGGGTCTGTCCTGGCTCTGGTACCTGGCCACATACTGGGCCCCAGCATCCCCCGGGGCCACATACTGGGCCCCGTCTCCCTTCCCTCAGGGGTCTGTCCTGGCTCTGGTACCTGGCCACATACTGGGCCCCAGCATCCCCCGGGGCCACATACTGGGCCCCGTCTCCCTTCCCTCAGGGGTCTGTCCTGGCTCTGGTACCTGGCCACATACTGGGCCCCAGCATCCCCCGGGGCCACATACCTGGGCACGACATGTGTGACCTTTCCATGTCTTTGGGCCTAAACAAGTTTCCTTCCAACCATGTCAGAATGATAGACAACATAGCTTCACCCACATACATACATACATGACCCCCATCACCTGTATATGATATGTACCATGTCACAGAGCACAATCCCCCAATCTAACCCCCTCCCCGTATATCTGACCTCTGTTTCCTTCAGTCCTGCTGCTGCCCCTACTCCAGTGTATGTTATCCTGTGTATATTATCCTGGGCCTCCCCAACAACACCAACATATGAAACATGTATGACCAAGGTACCATGCTCTCTCAGAACACACAGAACATGCTATTTACAACATTATACATACTAGCACTGCTGCCAGCCAGACTACCGGCGTATACGGAGGAGGACGAGCAGCCATTATAATGGGGTAAGTTATAGTATCATGCAAAACAACACATATGTAACATCACATGTAACATGTACTCACGCGCTGTATGATGCAGGAGACCAGGAACTGGCTGTAATAAGAATGTGACTTTCACTGCACGGGGCAGACGTTCCCACAGCGCCACCTGGTGCCCGCCTACTGCAACTGCAGCCCACAGCGCCACCTGCTTTCCGTCCACTGCAACTGCAGCCCACAGCGCCATCTGCTGTCCGTCCACTGCAACTGCAGCCCACATGCACGAATATGACTCATAGCGCCATCTGGTGCCCGCCTACTGCAACTGCAGCTCACAGCGCCACCTGCTGTCCGTCCACTGCAACTGCAGCCCACAGCGCCACTTGCTGTCCGTCCACTGCAACTGCAGCCCACAGGCACGGACATTATCCACAGCGCCACCTGGTGCCCGCCTACTGCAACTGCAGCCCACAGACACATGTCCGGCAGCACCACCTGGTGTCCGCCCACTGCAGCCCACAGCGCTACCTGCTGTCCGCTCACTGCAAATGCAGCCCACAGCGCAACCTGCTGTCCACCTACTGCAACTACAGTCCACAGGCACGGATTTAATATCCCACAGCGCCAACTGCTGTCCGGCTACTGCAACTGCATAGTCAGAGCAGCGTCACCTGGTGGCCGCCCGCTAATACTGCAATCCCACAGCAAAGGACGGGTATCGCTGCCCCTCCCCTGTTATCTGTGCGCGTGCGCTGGGGGCCGGCCAGAGGGGGAGGGACAGTGACTGGGACACCAAGCACCGCCTCCTGCTCACGTGATGCCGACTCCATGGTGATTCCATGATGCCGGGTCCCTCGTATCATAGCAACGGTCCCAACAAAGATGGCGGCCAAGGAGGAGGCAGCAGGGACAGGTAAGGGGACAGGTAAGGGGACAGGTGTGGGGGGCTCCACTGTCACACACACTATTATATATGTTTGTATGTATATATGTCTGTTTATGTGTATTAAGGTCTATATATATATATATTTATATGTATGTCTACCCTCCATCATGACCCCTTCCATTATGTACAGAGTGCTCTGCTCCTGGACTTCCCACCTAATTAATGATTGCAGCCACCTGTGCTGAGCTCGTTATTTCATGAGACAGGTGTCACCACAGGTGGCTGCAATCAGCAATTAAGAAGGAAGTCCAGGAGCAGAGCATTTTGTACCCAATGGACGGGTCATGCTGGAGGGTCTGTGTATGTACGAATATATGTGTGTGTATATGTACAGTATGTATGTGTGTGTATATATATATATATATATTATATAGAACAGGAAGATGGGGGCACTTTAGACGGCACACAAACACCGTGGATTGAATGAATATATATATATATCTATGTGAAATTGTTCTGAAGTGTTTATTAGTCTGGACAGTGTTAACCCCCTACAGAACACTTGTGGCGCCTAAGAAATAAAAGATAATCATATATATACTTATAGTGTGTGTGTATATATATATATATATATATATATATATATATATATACACACTTTGTCCTGAGGAAGGGGACTTGATCACCGAAACGTTGGCAATAAATTCCCCTGTTATGGGGCTTCTTGTTTGATATGACATAGTCTCCGAGTGCCGCCTGCTTCCTATAGTCTCTATGTTGCGGGGACGCTGATCCTCGAGGAGGGCACCGGAGCAAGTTTGTATATGTATAGCACTGGAGTGCCGGAGGTCGTTTGTGGACTATATATATATATATATATATATATATATATATATATATATATATATACACATACATACATACATACATACATACACAGAAACAAACATATAAACACATATTATTATTATTATACGCTTTATCCTTTACTTCTAAGTTGCTGGCATATTGGGCATTGCTGCACATTGAGGTGACCATGACACAACATAAATTATATACGGTGACATGAAATAGAAGGTAGAGATGGCTCTGCCCGTATGAGCTTACAATCTAAGAGGAGCGGGAAACACGTGATACATAGGGTGGAGGAATCACACGTGTTACTGGTGGTGGGGGAAGTGCGTGCATCTACTGTGTGGCACTGATACCACTGATCTGTATGCCTCCGCCGGGTACAGAGCGGCCATGGCGCAGATAGACATGTACGGATGTGATAATATGGTGCCCGGTTAGCAGAGAGTCAGCGATGTCTCTACATCTGCATCCATTAGAGTCTGGTTCTCTGTGTCTGTCGCAGATAAGTCACAGGGACAGACAGGTGCGGGCAGAGAAGATGGGATCACAGTGCTGGCACCAGGTCACACAGGCAGATGAATGACCCATTAATGAGGTTTAGCCTATATTACTGTATCATGCACAGTGCAGTTACTAATGTTTGAGCTCTAAAGGTTTTCTAACTACGCTCCCTCCAGTTTAAAAGGGAGAAGATATTGCACAAAAGCACCATGACAAGCCCTGCTGTGTGCCCCCCTCTCTTCCCCATGTTATGCCAGCATGCCACCCAAAGTAATGGAAAATAAATAGCAGAAGTTCCACGTAAGTGACACTACGCCCTGTCCATATATACAGAAGATAACAGATGCTATTCATATATATGTATATAGTCTGTAGAAGCCACTCTCACAATCATGAAATATCTTCCACAACAACTGGGGTGTCCTCCCATTAACTAGGATGCGCACTGGAGCCAATTTATAGAGATACAAAAAGTTGGCACTCACCAGGATTATGAAAAGTAGAAAAAAAAGTCCTTTAATGGTTTACATACATATCTATATGTCAACGTTTCGGTCTAATGTTAGACCATTCTGAAGACAGTCATCGGAACAACAGAAATTCAGCAAGGACAGTAATCCCCAGATACCACATGCCTTTACCATGAAGCTCAAAATTGAGCTCAGGTGCATCCTGTTTCCACTGATCATCCTTGAGATATTCCTACAGCATAATTGGAGTCCACCTGTGGTAAATTAAGTTGATTGGACTTGATTTTGAAAGGCATACACCTGTCTATATAAGGTCCCACACTTGACAGTGCATGTCAGAGCAAAAACCAAGCATGAAGTCCAAGGAATTGTCTGTATACCTCCGAGACAGGATTGTCTCGAGGCACAAATCTGGGGAAGGGTACAGAAAAATATCTGCTGCTTTGAAGGTCCCAATGAGCACAGTGGCCTCCATCATCCATAAATGGAAGAGGTTCAGAACCACCAGGACTCTTCCTAGAGTTGGCCGGCCATCTAAACTGAGCGATCGGGGGAGAAGGGCCCTAGTCAGAGAGGTGACCAAGAACCCGATAGTCACTGTGTCAGAGCTACAGCATTCCTCTGTGGAGAGACAAGAACCTTCCAGAAGGACAACCATTTCTGCAGCAATCCACCAATCAGGACTGTATGGTAGAGTGACCAGACGGAAGCCACTCCTTAGTAAAAAGCACATGGCAGCCCGTCTGGAGTTTGCCAAAATGCACCTAAAGGACTCTCAGACCATGATGAGACAAAGATTGAACTCTTTGGCGTGAATGCCAGGCGTTATGTTTGGAGCAAACCAGACATCGCTCATCACCAGGCCAATACCATCCCTAAAGTGAAGCATGGTGGTGGCAGCATCATGCTGTGGGGATGTTTTTCAGCAGCAGGAACTGGGAGACTAGTCAGAATAGAGGGAAAGATGAATGCAGCAATGTACAGAGACATCCTGCATGAAATCCAGCTCCAGAGCGCTCTTGACCTTAGGCTGGGGCGACGGTTCATCTTTCAGCAGGACAATGACCCTAAGCACGCAGCCAAGATATCAAATGAGTGGCTTCAGGACAACTCTGTGAGTGTCCTTGAGTGGGCCGGCAGGAGCCCAGACTTGAATCCAATTGAACATCTCTGGAGAGATCTGAAAATGACTGTGCACCGACGCTTCCCATCCAACTTGATGGAGCTTGAGAGGTGCTGCAAAGAGGAATGGGCGAAACTGTCCAAAGATAGGTGTGCCAAGCTTGTGGCATTCAAAAAGACTTGAGGCTGTAATTACTGCCAAAGGTTGTGAATACTTATGTACATGTGATTTCTTAGTTTTTTTTTGTTGTTGTTTATTTTTATTAAACTTGCAAAAAAACTTTTTACACGTCATTATGGGGTACTGTGTGTAGAATTTTGAGGCCAAAAATGAATTTATTCCATTTTGGAATAAGACTGTAACATAACAATGTGGAAAAAGTGAAGCGCTGTGAATACTTTCCAGATGCACTGTATATACAAAACCATGGACAAAAGTTTTGAGAATGACTACAAGGTAGAGGGTTCACCACAAGATGTAAGCCATTGGTGAGCCTCAGAAACAGGAATACCAGATTAGAGTTTGCCAAACAACATCTAAAAAAGCCATTACAGTTCTGGAACAACATCCTATGGACAGATGAGACAAAGATCAACTTGTACCAGAGTGATGGGAAGAGAAGAGTATGGAGAAGGAAAGGAACTGCTCATGATCCAAAACATACCACGTCATTAGTGAAGCATGGTGGTGGTAGTGTCATGGCGTGGGCATGTATTTATCGATGATATGACTGCTGACAAAAGCAGCAGAATGAATTCTGAAGTGTTTCGGGCAATATTATATGCTCATATTCAGTCAAATGCTTCAGAACTCATTGGACGGCGCTTCACAGTGCAGATGGACAATGACCCGAAGCATACTGCAAAAGCAACCAAAGAGTTTTTTAAGGCTAAAAAGTGGAATGTTATGCAATGGCCAAGTCAATCCCCTGACCTGAATCTGATTGAGCATGCATTTCACTCGATGAAGACAAAACTGAAGGGAAAATGCCCCAAGAACAAGCAGGAACTGAAGACATTTGCAGTAGAGGCCTGGCAGAGCATCACCAGGGATGAAACCCAGCGTCTGGTGATGTCTATGCGTTCCAGACTTCAAGCTGTAATTGCCTGCAAAGGATTTGCAACAAAGTATTAAAAAGTGAAAGTTAGATTTAGGATTGTTTAGTTTGTCCCATTACTTTTGGCCCCTTAAAAAGTGGGAGGCACATATAGAAACCGTTGTAATTCCTACACCGTTCACCTGATTTGTATGTAATTACCCTCAAATTAAATCTGAAAGTCTGCAGTTAAAGCACATCTTGTTTGTTTCATTTCAAAGCCATTGTGGTGGTGAATAGAGGCCAAAATATGAAAATTCTGTCAATGTCCCAATATTTATGCACCTGACTGTATGTGTGTGTATGTGTATATATATATATATTAGCATAAGTCACACTGCGCAGGTGTCCATATATACAGAAGATAACTCCCAGATGAAACGTCTGATGCAGATATTTTGCTAGTGTTGTGCACTTGCTGAAAATCAACAGCACCCGGTGTGTGAATGGGACCTCAGGTATTGAATTATCAATTTAAAGCTGCATTACCACGATGGCAAGTGTCTTTGCAGTCGATGGCGGGCCACCAATTTGGCAGTGGTAGCCCAGTGTTGAGGAACATTGGCTCCATAAGCCCGTTAGACCCAAGCAATTTGGGGGCATAGGGTCCGGCTACCGTCGTGACCAATGTAAATTCCTTTGCTACACCGATGGGCTCTGTTGAGACTGCACAGAGTCGCAGAAGAATGAGGTGGGGGGGGATCATATCTGAATTTGTACCCAATCTTTTCTGCAGCTATGGGGGTAATGGTTCATGTCTGTGTCTGGTGTCCCTGACTCCCAGTTTCCCCTGTGGAATGTAACAAGTTGATCTAGTCCTTACATTACAGCCTTAGACGGACTGGAACAGCGTGCAATGGATGAAACCACCAATGGGGCACAGAGAGGACACAGACCCGACACCAGCAGTCAGATTACCGCAGGGGAGGAGAATATGCCGGATGCAGCTGATGTAACAGCCCCTGGAGTACTCCAATCTGATACCACCACAGAGGGGGTACCGCAGACGGTCAGCGAGTTACCTGGGGAAGAAGGTGGAACGAATGAAGCCGAGGAACCTGAGGCAGAAGCTGTCAGAGACACCAAGGACGTCCCGGATGAAGGAACCGCTCTAGGTGGTACGGGTGGTGGCATCTTATTTCTCTATTCTGTCCCCTCTCCCCTCCCCTGGCTCCGTGATGTTCTCTGGTGTCCTCGGAGTCTCTGAGATGTTATAGTACAGCGTTATGATGTCACAGCTGGTTGATGGAGGTGTCACAGATTACAGCGTTATGATGTCACAGCTGGTTGATGGAGGTGTCACAGATTACAGATAGGCAGTCACTATAAGCGCACTTCTTTACTTTTAGAAAAGCATTTTAGGGAGATTGTGAAAATTGCATCTATGTAATTATCTATCTATATAATCTGAAGGGGGCGTGCACTGCGCAGAGGCGTGTCATAAAACTGCTTTACATCCAACTGTAAATGAGCCCCAAAGCATTTGCATAGTTCAGTACATAGAAGATGTTTTACCATAAGCGTCACTGTACATGAACAATATGCTGCAATCTGTTTTCTAGTATCTTAAATTACCTCCTCTAACTCTCTCCCTTACTAAGTTTATGCAATTCCTCACACGCCCCCCTGTAGTGCTTCACACGCCCCCCTGTAGTGCTTCACACGCCCCCCTGTAGTGCTTCACACGCCCCCCTGTAGTGCTTCACACGCCCCCCTGTAGTGCAGCACAGCCCCCCCTGTAGTGCAGCACAGCCCCCCCTGTAGTGCAGCACAAGCCCCCCCCTGTAGTGCAGCATACGCCCCCCCTGTAGTGCAGCATACGCCCCCCCTGTAGTGCAGCACACGCCCCCCCTGTAGTGCAGCACACGCCCCCCCCTGTAGTGCAGCACACGCCCCCCCCCTGTAGTGCAGCACACGCCCCCCCCTGTAGTGCAGCACACGCCCCCCCCCTGTAGTGCAGCACACGCCCCCCCTGTAGTGCAGCACACGCCCCCCCCTGTAGTGCAGCACACGCCCCCCCCCCTGTAGTGCAGCACACGCCCCCCCCCTGTAGTGCAGCACACGCCCCCCCCCTGTAGTGCAGCACACGCCCCCCCCTGTAGTGCAGCACACGCCCCCCCCCTGTAGTGCAGCACACACCCCCCCCTGTAGTGCAGCACACGCCCCCCTGTAGTGCAGCACACGCCCCCCTGTAGTGCAGCACACGCCCCCCCCTGTAGTGCAGCATACGCCCCCCCTGTAGTGCAGCACACGCCCCCCCTGTAGTGCAGCACACGCCCCCCCCTTGTAGTGCAGCACACGCCCCCCCCCTGTAGTGCAGCACACGCCCCCCCCCTGTAGTGCAGCACACGCCCCCCCCTGTAGTGCAGCACACGCCCCCCTGTAGTGCAGCACACGCCCCCCCTGTAGTGCAGCATACGCCCCCCCTGTAGTGCAGCACACATCCCCCTGTAGTGCAGCACACGCCCCCCCCTGTAGTGCAGCACACGCCCCCCTGTAGTGCAGCACACGCCCCCCCCTGTAGTGCAGCACACGCCCCCCCCTGTAGTGCAGCACACGCCCCCCTGTAGTGCATGCCTCCCAATATTGGTGGTCCAGTGGGCAGGACATCAACACATCTGAAAAATGGGTGTGATCTATCAGTAAAGGGGGCGTGGTCGTATGATACGACCCTGTTACTTCACTTCGGGGGTGAGCCCAGTATCCGCAGAGATGCTTGGCTGCCCCCAGGCCCTCCCTGCACAGTGAAGAGATGCGCACAACATTTATTCACCCGCTGCTGTGCTATGCAGAGCAACAAACTGATTTCTCCCAACTTCCCCCCACTGCGGCCCGTGGGTGGGACGGCAGGGCAGTACCTGAGTAGCGGGACAGTTGGGAGGTATGTGTAATGTACCACCCCCCCTGTAATGTACCACCCCCCCTGTAATGTACCACACCCCCCTGTAATGTACCACACCCCCTGTAATGTACCACATACCCCAGTAATGTACCACATACCCTCTGTAATGTACCACACCCCCCTGTAATGTACCACACCCCCCTGTAATGTACCACATACCCTCTGTAATGTACCACACCCCTCTGTAATGTACCACACCCCCCTGTAATGTACCACATACCCCTGTAATGTACCACACCCCCCTGTAATGTACCAGACCCCCCTGTAATGTACCACATACCCCCTGTAATGTACCACATACCCCCTGTAATGTACCACACCCCCTGTAATGTACCACACTCCCCTGTAATGTACCACACCCCCCTGTAATGTACCACACACCCCTGTAATGTACCACACCCCCCTGTAATGTACCACATATGCTCTGTAATGTACCACACCCCCCCTGTAATGTACCACACCCCCCTGTAATGTACCACATACCCCCTGTAATGTACCACATACCCTCTGTAATGTACCACACCCCCCTGTAATGTACCACACCCCCTGTAATGTAGCACACATCCCCTGTAATGTAGCACACACCCTGTAATGTACCACACCCCCCTGTAATGTTCCACACCCCCTGTAATGTAGCACACAACCCCTGTAATGTAGCACACACCCCCTGTAATGTAGCACACAACCCCTGTAATGTAGCACACACCCCCTGTAATGTAGCACACACCCCCTGTAATGTAGCACACAACCCCTGTAATGTAGCACATATCCCCTGTAATGTAGCACACACCCCCTGTAATGTAGCACACACCCCCATGTAATGCAGCACACACCCCATGTAATGTAGCACACAACCCCATGTAATGCAGCACACACCCCCTGTAATGCAGCACACACCCCCTGTAATACAGGACACATCATGTAGTCATCAGATTGCTGGAGAGCGGTGGCCATTTTTTGATGGTACACGTCCTACTATTCTCCCCAGTGTTTCCCCCATATTGGGCAGAGAGTGATGACATAATTGCTGTGGTGTGCACACCCAGCCCGGGGTCAGGGAGATAGCTAGCTAGACTATTCAGGCAGTCACGGAAATCACCGCTATATTTCAGGGAATCTCATAACAGTCAGAGAGAGTTGGCAAAGCTACAAGATGTCAGCCACAGAATTAATATAATGGAAGGTTCTGTTTTTGTTTGTAGCTATGGCCGGCCGTAGAGATGCAGCAAGTGAAGAGAAGAGCACAGAAGACCCCCCTCTCACTGATTCTGTGGAAAAAGACCATACTGAAGTAGATGCATCTGCCCAGAAGTCAACCATGGATGGTGAGAACAGAATCGATATCTTAGTAACAATTAGTTTATTGTAATATATTTTATAATATATTTATATCTTTATAATTCATATAATTTTGTTTTTATCAAATTAGGCCAGGTTGCAGAATCATCATCTGGAGAAGACCCTAATTTAGCAGAAGACCCTAACCCAGCAGAAGACCCTAACCTAGCAAAAGACCCTAATCTATCAGAAAATCCTAACCTAGCAGATGATCCTGACCTAGAAAAAGACCCTAACCTGGCAGAGGAACCTTCACTAGCAGAAGATCCTAATTTAGGACTAGATCTTAATCCAGCTGCAGAAGAACTCAACCTAGAAGATAAACCTAAACTAGCAGAAGAACCTGACCTAACAGAAGATCGTAACCTGCCAGAAGACTTTCACCAAGCAGATGAATCTAAACTAGATGAACCTAACCTAGCAGAAGATTCTAACCTAGCAAAAGACCATAACCAAACAGAACTCCCCAATCTAACAGAAGACTCTAACCACTCAGAGGACTCTAACCTAACAGAGGACCTTAACCTAGGAGATCCTAACCTAGCAGAAGACAGTAACCTAGCAGAAGAACATAAGCCATCAGAAAATCCTAATCTATTAGAAGAGCCTAAATTAGCAGTAGACCCTAACCTAGCAGAAGGCCCTAACACTGTAGAAGATGAAGAGGAGAAAGTAGAACAGACAGAGGATACAATCCCAGAGGACTTTTTCTATGATTATGACAGCATCTGCTCCCAGCCTTACATCTCGCCGGACTCAGGAATCCCCGGCACAGTTCTTCAACTACTGTATCCTTCTTCCTGCAAGAATGTGGTGATCTGTTGTACAGTAGAACATAGTGTAGGTGTATTATTTCCTGCATCTTGTGCAGGAGACAATAGTATAGTTGTGTCATCACCTTCTACAGCCTGAGTATTGAGACTGCTTGGTGGGACAACAGTCTTGTTGCATCATCTCCTACATGGCTCATCCCTAGGAGACTAGTAGCGAGTCTCCGCTGAATGGGAGAACAAGGTCATTTGGATTATCTAATGTTTCCTACTTGTATGAGAATAGTGAATAGTGGACAGGAGAATGCTTTATGGATGATGTCCCATATCCTTTCTCCTGTAAGAGTATAATGAGGCTGTACTAAGTTCTGGTAGGACAGATTGTAGGTGGACCTCCTGCATCGTGTGATAAGTTCCTGGAGGGTAGTCTTATCAGAGAACTAGTGAATGTCTTAGTGCTCACACAGGGCCTGGTTTAGAGTTTGGAGCTACTATGGCAAAACCTTTTCTGCAAGGTGGTGGGGGGCAAATCCAAAATGTGTTTGCTGATCTCCTCAGTATTTGTGTACTACATGGAGAAGCGGCCAGCATTCTCCCTACATGCAGAAAATATTGCATCTGTCATACACCCTTCCATACCGAGTAAACGTACACAGTATAGAGATCTTGCTGCATCTTATACTCGTGTCCCAGTAGCAGGAGAGGGCAGCGGGGGGAAGGGACAGGCGAGGGAAGGCTGAGCCACGGCGTGTCCACAGAATTGTGACTGAATTAGACCTGGATGCATACCCAGGTACACCTATCAGTGTATCTCCCGCTGGTGTTGGGGCTAGCTCAACCTGACGCGATGATGATGAGCAGTGACACTTCCTAGCCTCTTCTGATTGGCTCATTGCCTTTTGATCCCCCTTGTAGTTAGTACTTACATAATTAGCGTGGCTGTTATATTACATGACGTTGTGGCCATCTACAGTAGTTGCATTACCTAACTGATATTTTCATTTTGACTGCAGCAGTGAAGAAGATTATCATTTGATTTTAAAAAGGGGAAAACAACAGATATTGTATTTGTGTTTGTATTTTATCTGGTAAATGCAATTTTGCATTTATTAATAAATACCAAAAGACTATTTTCTCCTGTCTATGACTCTTCCTTATATCAATATATTGTGTACAAATAGGGTAGCGCTAGTGAAGTTGTGCTACTTCCCTATGGACACTGAGCGACCCTTCCTCCCTTCTCAGACAGGGAACATGTTACATCAGAGTGTTGACCCAACCACTAGGAGGCACTGATGAGCTAATAATATTCCAGGGTGTTTCCTTAATGTTTGTATAGACATTCTTTTGGCTATGACTGCACCAAACGGGCAAACCTCCACTTACTGGATGACCAGACCTTGCTGTACGTCGCTGGCACAATGAGCATCATCCTATCCCTGAAGACTCGTGGGCAGCAATATCTGAGGAGCAGCAGCGGCAGGGGGATCGGAGGAGTGACGGTGAGTCTTCCTATGAGACCCCCTGAGACCCTAGAACTGTAATATTAACTCCTATAACGTTTTTTCTATTTCAATAACGTATCCAAATTTGTCTTAAGGAAGACTTGATCTCCAAAACACCACATCGGTATCTGATCTGTAGCCACAGTTCTTCCTTTCTGTGGAAAAACATCTCAACATCCTTTATTTGAGTTCAAACTCCTGTCTTTAATGATAGGTCCATCCCAGCAGGAAATACTTTGCAGTAGCAGAGAAAGGAGACAAACCAAACATTGTACTTTATGAATTCCCATCTCTGAGACCTTTCCGGATACTTCGGGGTGAGAACATGTTTATGTCTATTTCCTTTATCACCGTAATCGGGTGTCAACACATCTTCAGTCCCGGCCTATGGTAGTCAACGTTCTTCTCTTTCCTCCCCAGGAGGCACAGAGGAAGCCTACACCTTCGTAGACTTCAATATGTCCGGCACCCTTCTGGCCAGTGTGGGCAGCAGCCCAGATTACATGCTCACCATCTGGGACTGGAAGAAGGAGAAGATTATGTTGCGGTCTAAGGCATTTTCCCAGGACGTCTTCCAAGTCACCTTCTCACCAGAGAACGAGGAGCAGCTCACCACCTGCGGGACGGGACACATCAAGTGAGTGGTCCTCCTCTGGTGGTCTTTCTCCACGCTGTGGTGTTACTATATTGTATAGATGTGGGCTTAGGATGCATGTAACACATCTGTGTATCTCAGGGGTAGAAGATTTCAGATGGACACTTGTCCATTTATTCTGCTCCTTTCCTTCACTTACTGACTGGTGTCTGCATTGTTACTGTCTAGATTTTGGAAAATGGCTCGCACATTCACTGGCCTGAAGCTGCAGGGAGAACTGGGGAGATTCGGGAAGACCACTCTTACGGACATACAGGGATACGTTGAGCTGCCGGATGGGAAGGTAGAAGAAGGAAGTTGATTTTTTTACTTGAATTTGAATGTTTGTTGTATATGGCCCTTACTTACCTGTCATACACAGGTTATCAAAGGGTGAGAGGTGATCACAGTTGTGTAAGAGGTGATCACAGAGAGCATAGTGGCATGAGAGGCGACCACAGGCAGGACAGGTGCATGAGAGGCGATCACAGGTGCATGAGAGGTGATCACAGGCAGGACAGGTGCATGAGAGGTGATCACAGGTAGCACAGGTGCATCAGAGGCGATCACAGGTAGCACAGGTGCATGAGAGGCGATCACAGGCAGGACAGGTGCATGAGAGGCGATCACAGGCAGGACAGGTGCATGAGAGGCGATCACAGGCAGGACAGGTGCATGAGAGGCGATCACAGGCAGGACAGGTGCATGAGAGGCGATCACAGGCAGGACAGGTGCATGAGAGGCGATCACAGGCAGGACAGGTGCATGAGAGGTGATCACAGGCAGGACAGGTGCAGGAGAGGTGATCACAGGCAGCCCAGGTGCACGAGAGGCGATCACAGGCTGCACAGGTGCATGAGAGGCGATCACAGGCTGCACAGGTGCATGAGAGGCGCCCACAAGCAGGACAGGTGCAGGAGAGGCGATCACAGGCAGGACAGGTGCATGAGAGGTGATCACAGGCAGCACAGGTGCATGAGAGGCGATCACAGGCAGGACAGGTGCATGAGAGGCGATCACAGACAGGACAGGTGCATGAGAGGTGATCACAGGCAGGACAGGTATGTGATATGCGATCACAGACAACCCAGGTGCATGAGAGGCGATCACAGGCAGGACAGGTGCATGAGAGGTGATCACAGGCAGGACAGGTGCATGAGAGGCGATCACAGGCAGGGCAGGTGCATGAGAGGTGATTACAGGCAGGACAGGTGTGTGATATGCGATCACAGACAACCCAGGTGCATGAGAGGCGATCACAGGCAGGACAGGTGCATGAGAGGCGATCACAGGCAGGGCAGGTGCATGAGAGGTGATCACAGACAGGACAGGTGCATGAGAGGCGATCACAGGCAGGACAGGTGCATGAGAGGCGATCACAGGCAGGACAGGGGCATGAGAGGCGATCACAGGCAGGACAGGTGCATGAGAGGTGATCACAGGCAGCACAGGTGCATGAGAGGCGATCACAGGCAGGGCAGGTGCATGAGAGGTGATCACAGGCAGGGCAGGTGCATGAGAGGTGATCACAGGCAGGGCAGGTGCATGAGAGGTGATCACAGACAGGACAGGTGCATGAGAGGTGATCACAGGCAGGACAGGTGCATGAGAGGCGATCACAGGCAGGACAGGTGTGTGATATGCGATCACAGACAACCCAGGTGCATGAGAGGCGATCACAGACATGACAGGTGCATGAGAGGTGATCACAGGCAGGACAGGTGCATGAGAGGCGATCACAGGCAGGACAGGTGCATGAGAGGCGATCACAGGCAGGACAGGTGTGTGATATGCGATCACAGACAACCCAGGTGCATGAGAGGCGATCACAGACATGACAGGTGCATGAGAGGTGATCACAGGCAGGACAGGTGCATGAGAGGCGATCACAGGCAGGACAGGTGCATGAGAGGCGATCACAGGCAGGACAGGTATGTGATATGCGATCACAGACAACCCAGGTGCATGAGAGGCGATCACAGGCATGACAGGTGCATGAGAGGTGATCACAGACAGGACAGGTGCATGAGAGGTGATCACAGGCAGGACAGGTGCATGAGAGGCGATCACAGGCAGGACAGGTATGTGATATGCGATCACAGACAACCCAGGTGCATGAGAGGCGATCACAGGCAGGACAGGTGCATGAGAGGTGATCACAGGCAGGACAGGTGCATGAGAGGCGATCACAGGCAGGGCAGGTGCATGAGAGGTGATCACAGGCAGGACAGGTGTGTGATATGCGATCACAGACAACCCAGGTGCATGAGAGGCGATCACAGGCAGGACAGGTGCATGAGAGGCGATCACAGGCAGGGCAGGTGCATGAGAGGTGATCACAGACAGGACAGGTGCATGAGAGGCGATCACAGGCAGGACAGGTGCATGAGAGGCGATCACAGGCAGGACAGGGGCATGAGAGGTGATCACTGGCAGGGCAGGTGCATGAGAGGCGATCACAGGCAGGGCAGGTGCATGAGAGGTGATCACAGGCAGCGCAGGTGCATGAGAGGTGATCACTGGCAGGGCAGGTGCATGAGAGGCGATCACAGGCAGGACAGGTGCATGAGAGGCGATCACAGGCAGGACAGGTGCATGAGAGGCGATCACAGACATGACAGGTGCATGAGAGGTGATCACAGACATGACAGGTGCATGAGAGGTGATCACAGACATGACAGGTGCATGAAAGGTGATCACAGACATGACAGGTGCATGAGAGGCGATCACAGGCAGGACAGGTGCATGAGAGGCGATCACAGACATGACAGGTGCATGAGAGGTGATCACAGGTAGGACAGGTGCATGAGAGGTGATCACAGACATGACAGGTGCATGAGAGGCGATCACAGGCAGGACAGGTGCATGAGAGGCGATCACAGACATGACAGGTGCATGAGAGGTGATCACAGACAGGACAGGTGCATGAGAGGTGATCACAGACATGACAGGTGCATGAGAGGTGATCACAGACAGGACAGGTGCATGAGAGGTGATCACAGACAGGACAGACATGTGAGAAGCAATAACAGCACAGGTGCGTGAGAGGCGATCACAGGCAGAACTGGTGCGAGAAAGGTGATCATAGACAGCACAGGTGTGTACGAGGCGATCACAGACATGACAGGTGCATTAATAGTGAACACAGACAGGACAGGTGTGATATTCAGCAAGCAGGGTTACCAGGCTCTATCTGTGTGTAGTTTGTATTTCCCCACCATGTTTGTGTGGGTCTCCGCCATGTGGTCATGTTTGTTTCAGCAGCAACATAAACATCCTGGCAGATTAATATTAGTGTGTTGTGTGGCGGAGAATATAGGCTGTAAGATTACCTAATGGGCATAATGAGAACATTCACTGGGACATATTTGGCCCCCACACAAATAAAGGTCAATAAAGAAGTGGGGACCCTCATTGGACATTTTGTTTATCACTGTAATTGTTACTACGGTAAGGGAGAGAAGCTGTTATTGTAGTGTCATCCTATAGTATGTACCGTGTCTGTACATATACTGCATGTATGTGTGACCCGTGTGCGTACACTATGTACTGTGTAAATGTATACTTGTAAATGTGTGTATATACAGTCAGGTGCATAAATATTGGGACATTGACAGAATTTTCATATTTTGACCTCTATTCACCACCACAATGGCTTTGAAATGAAACAAACAAGATGTGATTTACCTGCAGACTTTCAGATTTAATTTGAGGGTAATTACATCCAAATCGGGTGAACGGTGTAGGAATTACAACGGTTTCTATATGTGCCTCCCACTTTTTAAGGGCCCAAAAGTAATGGGACTATCAACTCAAAAGCTATTTCATGGACTGGTGTGGGCTATTCCCTCGTTATTCCATTATCAATTAAGCAGGTGAAAGGTCTGGAGTTGATTGTAGGTGTGACATTTGCATTTGGAATCAGTTGCTGTCGACTCTCAATATGAGATCCAAAGAGCTGTCACTATCAGTGAAGCCATCATTAGGCTGAAACATCAAAACAAACCCATCAGAGAGATAGCAAAAACATTAGGTGTGGCCAAATCAACTGTTTGGAACATTCTTAAAAAGAAAGAACGCACCGGAGAGCTCAGCAACACCAAAAGACCCGGAAGACCATGGAAAACAACTGTGGTGGATGACAGAAGAATTATTTCCCTGGTGAAGAAAAACCCCTTCACAACAGCTGGCCAAATCAAGAACACTCTCCAGGAGGTAGGTGTATATGTGTCAAAGTCAACAATCAAGAGAAGACTTCACAAGAGTGAATATAGAGGGTTCACCACAAGATGTAAACCATTGGTGACCCACAAAAACAGGAAGACCAGATTAGAGTTTGCCAAACAACATCTAAAAAAGCCATTATATTATTTCTGGAACAACATCCTATGGACAGATGAGACAAAGATCAACTTGTACCAGAGTGATGGGAAGAGAAGAGTATGGAGAAGGAAAGGAACTGCTCATGATCCAAAACATACCACCTCATCGGTGAAGCATAGTGATGGTAGTGTCATGGCGTGGGCATGTATTTATTGATGATGTGATTGCTGACAAAAGCAGCAGAATGAATTCTGAAGTGTTTCGGACAATATTATATGCTCATATTCAGTCAAATGCTTCAGAACTCATTGGACGGCGCTTCACAGTGCAGATGGACAATGACCCGAAGCATACTGCAAAAGCAACCAAAGAGTTTTTTAATGCTAAAAAGTGTAATGTTATGCAATGGCCAAGTCAATCTCCTGACCTGAATCTGATTGAGCATGCATTTCACTTGATGAAGACAAAACTGAAGGGAAAATTCCCCAAGAACAAGCAGGAACTGAAGACATTTACAGTAGAGGCCTGGCAGAGCATCACCAGGGATGAAACCCAGCGTCTGGTGATGTCTATGCGTTCCAGACTTCAGGCTGTAATTGCCTGCAAAGGATTTGCAACAAAGTATTAAAAAGTGAAAGTTAGATTTAGGATTGTTTAGTTTGTCCCATTACTTTTGGCCCCTTAAAAAGTGGGAGGCACATATAGAAACCGTTGTAATTCCTACACCGTTCACCTGATTTGGATGTAATTACCCTCAAATTAAATCTGAAAGTCTGCAGGTAAAGCACATCTTGTTTGTTTCATTTCAAAGCCATTGTGGTGGTGAATAGAGGACAAAATATGAAAATTCTGTCAATGTCCCAATATTTCTGCACCTGACTGTGCATTATATATATATATATATATACTGATTTATATTGTGCACAGTGTCTTATTATCACAAGTAACATATTACACTATAGAAAGGCACATGTACAGTGAAAGGAAAAAACAGTATAACAGAGGGTCCTGCACCCCTGAGATTACAATCTAAATGGGGGATGCAACACAAATAGGAGGACAAAGCAACGAGACAGGTGGCGAAGTTTGGAATATAGTTCCTAGGCTTTAAAGCAGTTACAGGTCAGTGCCGCCATAAGTAACAATAGCGCTTCTAGTCCAGGAGGTAGGATCTCATCTTGGATCTGCAGTTTGATATGGACAGATATTGGTGTTAGGAGCAGTCAGGGAACATACATTATAGTGAGCAGTGAGGGAACGTGCATTATAGTGAGCTGACAGGGTAGGGGCATTATAGTGAGCAGTGAGGGAACATGCTTTATAGTGAGCAGTCAGGGAACGTGCGTTATAGTGAGCAGTGAGGGAACGTGCATTATAGTGAGCAGTGAGGGAACCTGCGTTATAGTGAGCTGTCAGGGAACATACATTATAGTGAGCTGTCAGGGAACATGCATTATAGTGAGCTGTCAGGGAACGTGCATTATAGTGAGCAGTGAGGGAACGTGCATTATAGTGAGCTGTCAGGGAACATGCATTATAGTGAGCAGTGAGGGAACCTGCATTATAGTGAGTAGTGAGGGAACATGCATTATAGTGAGCAGTCAGGGAACCTGCATTATAGTGAGCAGTCAGGGAACCTGCATTATAGTGAGCAGTCAGGGAACCTGCATTATAGTGAGCAGTCAGGGAACCTGCATTATAGTGAGGAGTCAGGGAACCTGCATTATAGTGAGCAGTCAGGGAACCTGCATTATAGTGAGCAGTGAGGGAACATGCATTATAGTGGCAGTCAGGGAACATGTATTATAGTGAGCTATCAGGGAACATGCATTATAGCAAGCAGTCAGGGAACATACATTATAGCAAGCAGTCAGGGAATGTGCATTATAGTGAGCAGTTTGGGAACATGCATTATAGTGAGCAGTCAAGGAACATGCATAGTCATGGAACCTGCATTATAGTGAGCAGTCAGGGAACATGTATTATAGTGAGCATTCAGGGAACATGTATTATAGTGAGCTATCAGGGAATGTGCATTATAGTGAGCTATCAGGGAACATGCATTATAGTGAGCAGTGAGGGAACATGTATTATAGTGAGCAGTCAGGGAACGTGCGTTATAGTGAGCAGTCAGGGAACGTGCGTTATAGTGAGCAGTCAGAGAACGTGCGTTATAGTGAGCAGTCAGGGAACCTGCATCACAGTGAGCAGTCAGGGAACATGCATTATAGTGACCGTCAGGGAACATGTATTATAGTGAGCTATCAGGGAACGTGTGTTATAGTGAGCAGTCAGGGAACATGCATTATAGTGAGCAGAGAGGGAACATGTATTATAGTGAGCAGTCAGGGAACGTGCGTTATAGTGAGCTATCAGGGAACATGCATTATAGTGAGATATCAGGGAACCTGCATTATAGTGAGCAGTCCGGGTACCTGCATTATAGTGAGCAGTCAGGGAACCTGTTTTATAGTGAGTAGTCAGGGAACCTGCATTATAGTGAGCAGTGAGGGAACCTGCATTATAGTGAGAAGTCAGGGAACCTGCATTATAGTGAGCAGTCAGGGAACCTGCATTATAGTGAGCAGTCAGGGAACCTGCATTATAGTGAGCAGTCAGGGAACCTGCATTATAGTGAGCAGTGAGGGAACCTGCATTATAGTGAGCAGTCAGGGAACCTGCATTATAGTTTATAGTGAGCAGTCAGGGAACGTGCATTATAGTGAGCAGTGAGGGAACATGCAGTGAGGGAACATGCATTATAGTGAGCTGGCAGGGGACCCTCGTTATAGTGAGCTGTCAGGGAACATGCGTTATAGTGAGCAGTGAGTGAATATACATTATAGTGAGCAGTGAGGGAACATGCATTATAGTGAGCAGTCAACGAACGTGCATTATAGAGAGCAGTCAGGGAACATGTATTATAGTCAGTTATCAGGGAACGTGCGTTACAGTGAGCAGTGAGGGAACGTGCATTATAGTAAGCAGTGAGGGAACGTGCATTATAGTGAGCAGTCAGGGAACATGCATTATAGTGGCAGTCAGGGAACATGTATTATAGTGAGCTATCAGGGAACATGCATTATAGCAAGCAGTCAGGGAACATACATTATAGTGAGCAGTCAGGGAACATGCATAGTCATGGAACCTGCATTATAGTGAGTAGTCAGGGAACATGTATTATAGTGAGCTGTCAGGGAACATGTATTATAGTGAGCTATCAGGGAATGTGCATTATAGTGAGCTATCAGGGAACATGCATTATAGTGAGCAGTGAGGGAACATGTATTATAGTGAGCAGTCAGGGAACGTGCGTTATAGTGAGCAGTCAGGGAACGTGCCTTATAGTGAGCAGTCAGGGAACGTGCGTTATAGTGAGCAGTCAGGGAACCTGCATCATAGTGAGCAGTCAGGGAACATGCATTATAGTGACCGTCAGGGAACATGTATTATAGTGAGCTATCAGGGAACGTGTGTTATAGTGAGCAGTCAGGGAACATGCATTATAGTGAGCAGAGAGGGAACATGCATTACAGTGAGCAGTCAGGGAACGTGCGTTATAGTGAGCAGTCAGGGAACGTGCGTTATAGTGAGCAGTCAGGGAACATGCATTATAGTGAGCTATCAGGGAACGTGCATTATAGTGAGCTATCAGGGAACATGCATTATAGTGAGCTATCAGGGAACATGCATTATAGTGAGCAGTGAGGGAACCTGTATTATAGTGAGCAGTCAGGGAACCTGCATTATAGTGAGCAGTCAGGGAACCTGCATTATAGTGAGCAGTCAGGGAACCTGCATTATAGTGAGCAGTGAGGGAACCTGCATTATAGTGAGCAGTCAGGGAACATGCATTATAGTGAGCAGTCAGGGAACATGCATTATAGTGAGCTATCAGGGAATGTGCATTATAGTGAGCAGTGAGGGAACATGCATTATAGTGAGCAGTGAGGGAACGTGCGTTATAGTGAGCAGTCAGGGAACGTGCGTTTTAGTGAGCAGTCAGGGAACGTGCGTTATAGTGAGCAGTCAGGGAACATGCATCATAGTGAGCAGTCAGGGAACATGCATTATAGTGACCGTCAGGGAACATGTATTATAGTGAGCTATCAGGGAACGTGTGTTATAGTGAGCAGTCAGGGAACATGCATTATAGTGAGCAGAGAGGGAACATGTATTATAGTGAGCTATCAGGGAACGTGTGTTATAGTGAGCAGTCAGGGAACATGCATTATAGTGAGCAGAGAGCGAACATGTATTATAGTGAGCAGTCAGGGAACGTGCGTTATAGTGAGCAGTCAGGGAACGTGCGTTATAGTGAGCAGTCATGGAACATGCATTATAGTGAGCTATCAGGGAACATGCATTATAGTGGGCAGTGAGGGAACATGCATTATAGTGAGCAGTGAGGGAACCTGCATTATAGTGAGCAGTGAGGGAACCTGCATTATAGTTTATAGTGAGCAGTGAGGGAACATGCATTATAGTGAGCTATCAGGGAACATGCATTATAGTGAGCAGTGAGGGAACATGCATTATAGTGAGCAGTCAGGGAACCTGCGTTATAGTTAGCAGTCAGGGAACCTGCGTTATAGTGTGCAGTCAGGGAACCTGCATTATAGTGAGCAGTCAGGGAACCTGCATTATAGTGAGCAGTCAGGGAACCTGCATTATAGTGAGCAGTCAGGGAACCTGCATTATAGTGAGCAGTCAGGGAACCTGCATTATAGTGAGCAGTGAGGGAACATGCATTATAGTGAGCAGTGAGGGAACCTGCATTATAGTGAGCAGTCAGGGAACCTGCTTTATAGTTTATAGTGAGCAGTGAGGGAACCTGCATTATAGTGAGCAGTGAGGGAACATGCATTATAGTGAGCAGTGAGGGAACCTGCATTATAGTGAGCAGTGAGGGAACCTGCATTATAGTTTATAGTGAGCAGTGAGGGAACATGTATTATAGTGAGCAGTCAGGGAACGTGCGTTATAGTGAGCAGTCAGGGAACGTGCGTTATAGTGAGCAGTCAGGGAACATGCCTTATAGTGAGCTATCAGGGAACATGCATTATAGTGAGCTATCAGGGAACATGCATTATAGTGAGCAGTGAGGGAACATGCATTATAGTGAGCAGTCAGGGAACCTGCATTATAGTGAGCAGTCAGGGAACCTGCATCATATTGAGCAGTCAGGGAACCTGCATCATAGTGAGCAGTCAGGGAACATGCATTATAGTGACCGTCAGGGAACATGTATTATAGTGAGCTATCAGGGAACGTGTGTTATAGTGAGCAGTCAGGGAACATGCATTATAGTGAGCAGAGAGGGAACATGTATTATAGTGAGCTATCAGGGAACGTGTGTTATAGTGAGCAGTCAGGGAACATGCATTATAGTGAGCAGAGAGGGAACATGTATTATAGTGAGCAGTCAGGGAACGTGCGTTATAGTGAGCAGTCAGGGAACGTGCGTTATAGTGAGCAGTCAGGGAACGTGCCTTATAGTGAGCAGTCAGGGAACGTGCGTTATAGTGAGCAGTCAGGGAACCTGCGTTATAGTGTGCAGTCAGGGAACCTGCATTATAGTGAGCAGTCAGGGAACCTGCATTATAGTGAGCAGTCAGGGAACCTGCATTATAGTGAGCAGTCAGGGAACCTGCATTATAGTGAGCTATCAGGGAACATGCATTATAGTGAGCTATCAGGGAACATGCATTATAGTGAGCTATCAGGGAACATGCATTATAGTGAGCAGTGAGGGAACCTGCATTATAGTTTATAGTGAGCAGTGAGGGAACATGCATTATAGTGAGCAGTCAGGGAACCTGCATTATAGTGAGCAGTCAGGGAACATGCATTATAGTGAGCAGTCAGGGAACATGCATTATAGTGAGCTATCAGGGAACATGCATTATAGTGAGCTATCAGGGAATGTGCATTATAGTGAGCAGTGAGGGAACATGCTTTATAGTCAGCAGTCAGGGAACATGCATTATAGTGAGCAGTGAGGGAACCTGCATTATAGTTTATAGTGAGCAGTGAGGGAACATGCATTATAGTGAGCTATCAGGGAACATGCATTATAGTGAGCTATCAGGGAACATGCATTATAGTGAGCTATCAGGGAACATGCATTATAGTGAGCTATCAGGGAACATGCATTATAGTGAGCAGTGAGGGAACCTGCATTATAGTTTATAGTGAGCAGTGAGGGAACATGCATTATAGTGAGCAGTCAGGGAACCTGCATTATAGTGAGCAGTCAGGGAACATGCATTATAGTGAGCTATCAGGGAACATGCATTATAGTGAGCTATCAGGGAATGTGCATTATAGTGAGCAGTGAGGGAACATGCATTATAGTGAGCAGTGAGGGAACCTGCATTATAGTGAGCAGTGAGGGAACCTGCATTATAGTTTATAGTGAGCAGTGAGGGAACATGCATTATAGTGAGCTATCAGGGAACATGCATTATAGTGAGCAGTGAGGGAACATGCATTATAGTGAGCAGTCAGGGAACCTGCGTTATAGTGAGCAGTCAGGGAACCTGCATTATAGTGAGCAGTCAGGGAACCTGCATTATAGTGAGCAGTCAGGGAACCTGCATTATAGTGAGCAGTCAGGGAACCTGCATTATAGTGAGCAGTGAGGGAACATGCATTATAGTGAGCAGTGAGGGAACCTGCATTATAGTGAGCAGACAGGGAACCTGCTTTATAGTTTATAGTGAGCAGTGAGGGAACATGCATTATAGTGAGCAGTCAGGGAACCTGCATTATAGTGAGCAGTCAGGGAACCTGCATTATAGTGAGCAGTGAGGGAACATGCATTATAGTGAGCAGTGAGGGAACCTGCATTATAGTGAGCAGTGAGGGAACCTGCATTATAGTTTATAGTGAGCATTGAGGGAACATGCATTATAGTGAGCTATCAGGGAACATGCATTATAGTGAGCAGTGAGGGAACATGCATTATAGTGAGCAGTCAGGGAACCTGCATTATAGTGAGCAGTCAGGGAACATGCATTATAGTGAGCTATCAGGGAACATGCATTATAGTGAGCTATCAGGGAATGTGCATTATAGTGAGCAGTGAGGGAACATGCTTTATAGTCAGCAGTCAGGGAACATGCATTATAGTGATCAGTCAGGGAACCTGCACTATAGTGACTGTCAGGGAACATGCATTATAGTGAGCTATCAGTGAACGTGCATTATAGTGAGCAGTGAGGGAACCTGCATTATAGTGAGCAGTCAGGGAACCTGCATTATAGTGACCGTCAGAGAACATGTATTATAGTGAGCTATCAGGGCACGTGTGTTATAGTGAGCAGTCAGGGAACATGCATTGTCAGGCAACATGCATTATAGTGAGCTATCAGGGAACATGCATTATAGTGAGCTGTCAGGGAACATGTATTATAGTGAGCTATCAGGAAACATACATTATAGTGAGCACTGAGGGAACATGCATTGTAGTGAAGAGTCAGGGAATGTGCATTATAGTGAGCGGTCAGGGAACATGCATTACAGAGAGCAGTGAGGGAACAGGCTTTATAGTGAGCAGTCAGGGAACCTGCATTATAGTGACTGTCAGGGAGCATGTATTGTAGTGAGCTATCAGGGAACACGCATTATAGTGAGCTATCAGGGAACGTGCATTATAGTGAGTAGTGAGGGAACATGCATTATAGTCAGCAGTGAGGGAACATGCATTATAGTGAGCAGTGAGGGAACATGCATTATAGTCAGCAGTCAGGGAACGTGTATTATAGTGAGCAGTGAGGGAACCTGCATTATAGTGACTGTCTGGGAACATGTATTATAGTGAGCTATCAGGGAACGTGCTTTATAGTGAACAGTGAGGGAACATGCATTATAGTGAGCTATCAGGGAACGTGCGTTATAGTGAGCAGTCAGGGAACGTGCGTTATAGTGAGCAGTCAGGGAACGTGCGTTATAATGAGCAGTCAGGGAACCTGCATCATAGTGAGCAGTCATGGAACATGCATTATAGTGAGCTGTCAGGGAACATGCATTATAGTGAGCTATCAGGGAACGTGCGTTATAGTGAGCTATCAGGGAACGTGTGTTATAGTGAGTAGTGAGGGAACATGCATTATAGTGAGCAGTGAGGGAACATGCATTAAAGTGAGCAGTGAGGGAACATGCTTTATAGTCAGCAGTCAGGGAACATGCGTTATAGTGATCAGTCAGGGAACCTGCACTATAGTGACTGTCAGGGAGCATGTATTGTAGTGAGCTATCAGGGAACGTGCATTATAGTGAGCTATCAGGGAACGTGCATTATAGTGAGCAGTGAGGGAACCTGCATTATAGTGACCGTCAGGGAACATGTATTATAGTGAGCTATCAGGGCACGTGTGTTATAGTGAGCAGTCAGGGAACATGCATTATAGTGAGCTATCAGGGAACATGTATTATAGTGAGCTGTCAGGGAACATGTATTATAGTGAGCTATCAGGAAACATACATTATAGTGAGCACTGAGGGAACATTCATTGTAGTGAAGAGTCAGGGAACGTGCATTATAGTGAGCGGTCAGGGAACATGCATTATAGAGAGCAGTGAGGGAACCTGCATTATAGTGAGCAGTGAGGGATTATGCATTATAGTCAGCAGTCAGGGAACGTGTATTATAGTGAGCAGTGAGGGAATCTGCATTATAGTGACTGTCTGGGAACATGTATTATAGTGAGCTATCAGGGAACGTGCTTTATAGTGAACAGTGAGGGAACATGCATTATAGTGAGCTATCAGGGAACATGCTTTATAGCAAGCAGTCAGGGAACATACATTATAGCAAGCAGTCAGGGAATGTGCATTATAGTGAGCAGTCAGGGAACATGCATTATAGTGAGCAGTCAAGGAACATGCATAGTCATGGAACCTGCATTATAGTGAGCAGTCAGGGAACATGTATTATAGTGAGCATTCAGGGAACATGTATTATAGTGAGCTATCAGGGAATGTGCATTATAGTGAGCTATCAGGGAACATGCATTATAGTGAGCAGTGAGGGAACATGTATTATAGTGAGCAGTCAGGGAACGTGCGTTATAGTGAGCAGTCAGGGAACGTGCGTTATAGTGAGCAGTCAGAGAACGTGCGTTATAGTGAGCAGTCAGGGAACCTGCATCACAGTGAGCAGTCAGGGAACATGCATTATAGTGACCGTCAGGGAACATGTATTATAGTGAGCTATCAGGGAACGTGTGTTATAGTGAGCAGTCAGGGAACATGCATTATAGTGAGCAGAGAGGGAACATGTATTATAGTGAGCAGTCAGGGAACGTGCGTTATAGTGAGCTATCAGGGAACATGCATTATAGTGAGATATCAGGGAACCTGCATTATAGTGAGCAGTCAGGGAACCTGCATTATAGTGAGCAGTCAGGGAACGTGCGTTATAGTGAGCAGTCAGGGAACCTGCATTATAGTGAGCAGTGAGGGAACCTGCATTATAGTGAGCTATCAGGGAACATGCATTATAGTGAGCTATCAGGGAACATGCATTATAGTGAGCAGTCAGGGAACCTGCATTATAGTGAGCAGTGAGGGAACCTGCATTATAGTGAGAAGTCAGGGAACCTGCATTATAGTGAGCAGTCAGGGAGCATGCATTATAGTGAGCAGTGAGGGAACCTGCATTATAGTGAGCAGTCAGGGAACCTGCATTATAGTTTATAGTGAGCAGTCAGGGAACGTGCATTATAGTGAGCAGTGAGGGAACATGCATTATAGTGAGCAGTGAGGGAACCTGCGTTATAGTGAGCAGTCAGGGAACATACATTATAGTGAGCTGTCAGGGAACGTGCATTATAGTGAGCTGTCAGGGAACGTGTATTATAGTGAGCAGTGAGGGAACGTGGATTATAGTGAGCTGTCAGGGAATATGCATTATAGTGAGCAGTGAGGGAACCTGCATCATAGTGAGCAGTCAGGGAACCTGCATTATAGTGAGTAGTGAGGGAACATGCATTATAGTGAGCAGTCAGGGAACCTGCATTATAGTGAGCAGTCAGGGAACCTGCATTATAGTGAGCAGTCAGGGAACCTGCATTATAGTGAGCAGTCAGGGAACCTGCATTATAGTGAGCAGTCAGGGAACCTGCATTATAGTGAGCAGTCAGGGAACCTGCATTATAGTGAGCAGTGAGGGAACATGCATTATAGTGGCAGTCAGGGAAAATGTATTATAGTGAGCTATCAGGGAACATGCATTATAGCAAGCAGTCAGGGAACATACATTATAGCAAGCAGTCAGGGAATGTGCATTATAGTGAGCAGTTTGGGAACATGCATTATAGTGAGCAGTCAAGGAACATGCATAGTCATGGAACCTGCATTATAGTGAGCAGTCAGGGAACATGTATTATAGTGAGCATTCAGGGAACATGCATTATAGTGAGCAGTGAGGGAACATGTATTATAGTGAGCAGTCAGGGAACGTGCGTTATAGTGAGCAGTCAGGGAACGTGCGTTATAGTGAGCAGTCAGGGAACGTGCGTTATAGTGAGCAGTCAGGGAACGTGCGTTATAGTGAGCAGTCAGGGAACGTGTGTTATAGTGAGCAGTCAGGGAACATGCATTATAGTGAGCTATCAGGGAACGTGCATTATAGTGAGCTATCAGGGAACGTGCATTATAGTGAGCTATCAGGGAACATGCATTATAGTGAGCAGTGAGGGAACCTGTATTATAGTGAGCAGTCAGGGAACCTGCATTATAGTGAGCAGTCAGGGAACCTGCATTATAGTGAGCAGTCAGGGAACCTGCATTATAGTGAGCAGTGAGGGAACCTGCATTATAGTGAGCAGTGAGGGAACCTGCATTATAGTGAGCAGTGAGGGAACCTGCATTATAGTGAGCAGTCAGGGAACATGCATTATAGTGAGCTATCAGGGAACGTGCATTATAGTGAGCTATCAGGGAACGTGCATTATAGTGAGCAGTGAGGGAACATGCATTATAGTGAGCAGTGAGGGAACGTGCGTTATAGTGAGCAGTCAGGGAACGTGCGTTATAGTGAGCAGTCAGGGAACGTGCGTTATAGTGAGCAGTCAGGGAACATGCATCATAGTGAGCAGTCAGGGAACATGCATTATAGTGACCGTCAGGGAACATGTATTATAGTGAGCTATCAGGGAACGTGTGTTATAGTGAGCAGTCAGGGAACATGCATTATAGTGAGCAGAGAGGGAACATGTATTATAGTGAGCTATCAGGGAACGTGTGTTATAGTGAGCAGTCAGGGAACATGCATTATAGTGAGCAGAGAGCGAACATGTATTATAGTGAGCAGTCAGGGAACGTGCGTTATAGTGAGCAGTCAGGGAACGTGCGTTATAGTGAGCAGTCATGGAACATGCATTATAGTGAGCTATCAGGGAACATGCATTATAGTGGGCAGTGAGGGAACATGCATTATAGTGAGCAGTGAGGGAACATGCATTATAGTGAGCAGTCAGGGAACCTGCGTTATAGTTAGCAGTCAGGGAACCTGCATTATAGTGAGCAGTCAGGGAACCTGCATTATAGTGAGCAGTCAGGGAACCTGCATTATAGTGAGCAGTCAGGGAACCTGCATTATAGTGAGCAGTGAGGGAACATGCATTATAGTGAGCAGTGAGGGAACCTGCATTATAGTGAGCAGTCAGGGAACCTGCTTTATAGTTTATAGTGAGCAGTGAGGGAACCTGCATTATAGTGAGCAGTGAGGGAACATGCATTATAGTGAGCAGTGAGGGAACCTGCATTATAGTGAGCAGTGAGGGAACCTGCATTATAGTTTATAGTGAGCAGTGAGGGAACATGTATTATAGTGAGCAGTCAGGGAACGTGCGTTATAGTGAGGAGTCAGGGAACGTGCGTTATAGTGAGCAGTCAGGGAACATGCCTTATAGTGAGCTATCAGGGAACATGCATTATAGTGAGCTATCAGGGAACATGCATTATAGTGAGCAGTGAGGGAACATGCATTATAGTGAGCAGTCAGGGAACCTGCATTATAGTGAGCAGTCAGGGAACCTGCATCATATTGAGCAGTCAGGGAACCTGCATCATAGTGAGCAGTCAGGGAACATGCATTATAGTGACCGTCAGGGAACATGTATTATAGTGAGCTATCAGGGAACGTGTGTTATAGTGAGCAGTCAGGGAACATGCATTATAGTGAGCAGAGAGGGAACATGTATTATAGTGAGCTATCAGGGAACGTGTGTTATAGTGAGCAGTCAGGGAACATGCATTATAGTGAGCAGATTGGGAACATGTATTATAGTGAGCAGTCAGGGAACGTGCGTTATAGTGAGTAGTCCGGGAACGTACGTTATAGTGAGCAGTCAGGGAACATGCATTATAGTGAGCTATCAGGGAACATGCATTATAGTGAGCAGTGAGGGAACATGCATTATAGTGAGCAGTGAGGGAACCTGCATTATAGTGAGCAGTGAGGGAACCTGCATTATAGTTTATAGTGAGCAGTGAGGGAACATGCATTATAGTGAGCAGTGAGGGAACATGCATTATAGTGAGCAGTCAGGGAACCTGCGTTATAGTTAGCAGTCAGGGAACCTGCATTATAGTGAGCAGTCAGGGAACCTGCATTATAGTGAGCAGTCAGGGAACCTGCATTATAGTGAGCAGTCAGGGAACCTGCATTATAGTGAGCAGTGAGGGAACCTGCATTATAGTGAGCAGTCAGGGAACCTGCTTTATAGTTTATAGTGAGCAGTGAGGGAACATGCATTATAGTGAGCAGTCAGGGAACCTGCATTATAGTGAGCAGTCAGGGAACCTGCATTATAGTGAGCAGTGAGGGAACATGCATTATAGTGAGCAGTGAGGGAACCTGCATTATAGTGAGCAGTGAGGGAACCTGCATTATAGTTTATAGTGAGCAGTGAGGGAACATGCATTATAGTGAGCAGTGAGGGAACATGCATTATAGTGAGCTGTCAGGGTACCTGCATTATAGTGAGCAGTCAGGGAACCTGCTTTATAGTGAGAAGTCAGGGAACCTGCATTATAGTGAGAAGTCAGGGAACCTGCATTACAGTGAGCTGTCAGGGAACCTGCATTATAGTGAGCAGTCAGGGAACCTGCATTACAGTGAGCAGTCAGGGAACCTGCATTACAGTGAGCAGTCAGGGAACCTGCTTTATAGTGAGCAGTCAGGGAACATGCTTTATAGTGAGCAGTCAGGGAACCTGCATTACAGTGAGCTGTCAGGGAACATGCATTATAGTGAGCATTGAGGGAACATGCATTATAGTGAGCTATCAGGGAACATGCATTATAGTGAGCAGTGAGGGAACATGCATTATAGTGAGCAGTCAGGGAACCTGCATTATAGTGAGCAGTCAGGGAACATGCATTATAGTGAGCTATCAGGGAACATGCATTATAGTGAGCTATCAGGGAACGTGCATTATAGTGAGCAGTGAGGGAACATGCTTTATAGTCAGCAGTCAGGGAACATGCGTTATAGTGATCAGTCAGGGAACCTGCACTATAGTGACTGTCAGGGAGCATGTATTGTAGTGAGCTATCAGGGAACATGCATTATAGTGAGCTATCAGGGAACGTGCATTATAGTGAGCAGTGAGGGAACCTGCATTATAGTGAGCAGTCAGGGAACCTGCATTATATAGACCGTCAGAGAACATGTATTATAGTGAGCTATCAGGGCACGTGTGTTATAGTGAGCAGTCAGGGAACATGCATTGTCAGGCAACATGCATTATAGTGAGCTATCAGGGAACATGCATTATAGTGAGCTGTCAGGGAACATGTATTATAGTGAGCTATCAGGAAACATACATTATAGTGAGCACTGAGGGAACATGCATTGTAGTGAAGAGTCAGGGAATGTGCATTATAGTGAGCGGTCAGGGAACATGCATTACAGAGAGCAGTGAGGGAACAGGCTTTATAGTGAGCAGTCAGGGAACCTGCATTATAGTGACTGTCAGGGAGCATGTATTGTAGTGAGCTATCAGGGAACACGCATTATAGTGAGCTATCAGGGAACGTGCATTATAGTGAGTAGTGATGGAACATGCATTATAGTCAGCAGTGAGGGAACATGCATTATAGTGAGCAGTGAGGGAACATGCATTATAGTCAGCAGTCAGGGAACGTGTATTATAGTGAGCAGTGAGGGAACCTGCATTATAGTGACTGTCTGGGAACATGTATTATAGTGAGCTATCAGGGAACGTGCTTTATAGTGAACAGTGAGGGAACATGCATTATAGTGAGCTATCAGGGAACGTGCGTTATAGTGAGCAGTCAGGGAACGTGCGTTATAGTGAGCAGTCAGGGAACGTGCGTTATAATGAGCAGTCAGGGAACCTGCATCATAGTGAGCAGTCATGGAACATGCATTATAGTGAGCTGTCAGGGAACATGCATTATAGTGAGCTATCAGGGAACGTGCGTTATAGTGAGCTATCAGGGAACGTGTGTTATAGTGAGTAGTGAGGGAACATGCATTATAGTGAGCAGTGAGGGAACATGCATTAAAGTGAGCAGTGAGGGAACATGCTTTATAGTCAGCAGTCAGGGAACATGCGTTATAGTGATCAGTCAGGGAACCTGCACTATAGTGACTGTCAGGGAGCATGTATTGTAGTGAGCTATCAGGGAAAGTGCATTATAGTGAGCTATCAGGGAACGTGCATTATAGTGAGCAGTGAGGGAACCTGCATTATAGTGACCGTCAGGGAACATGTATTATAGTGAGCTATCAGGGCACGTGTGTTATAGTGAGCAGTCAGGGAACATGCATTATAGTGAGCTATCAGGGAACATGTATTATAGTGAGCTGTCAGGGAACATGTATAATAGTGAGCTATCAGGAAACATACATTATAGTGAGCACTGAGGGAACATTCATTGTAGTGAAGAGTCAGGGAACGTGCATTATAGTGAGCGGTCAGGGAACATGCATTATAGAGAGCAGTGAGGGAACCTGCATTATAGTGAGCAGTGAGGGATTATGCATTATAGTCAGCAGTCAGGGAACGTGTATTATAGTGAGCAGTGAGGGAATCTGCATTATAGTGACTGTCTGGGAACATGTATTATAGTGAGCTATCAGGGAACGTGCTTTATAGTGAACAGTGAGGGAACATGCATTATAGTGAGCTATCAGGGAACATGCATTATAGCAAGCAGTCAGGGAACATACATTATAGCAAGCAGTCAGGGAATGTGCATTATAGTGAGCAGTCAGGGAACATGCATTATAGTGAGCAGTCAAGGAACATGCATAGTCATGGAACCTGCATTATAGTGAGCAGTCAGGGAACATGTATTATACTGAGCATTCAGGGAACATGTATTATAGTGAGCTATCAGGGAATGTGCATTATAGTGAGCTATCCGGGAACATGCATTATAGTGAGCAGTGAGGGAACATGTATTATAGTGAGCAGTCAGGGAACGTGCGTTATAGTGAGCAGTCAGGGAACCTGCATTATAGTGAGCAGTCAGGGAACCTGCATTATAGTGAGCAGTGAGGGAACATGCATTATAGTGAGCAGTGAGGGAACCTGCATTATAGTGAGCAGTCAGGGAACCTGCTTTATAGTTTATAGTGAGCAGTGAGGGAACCTGCATTATAGTGAGCAGTGAGGGAACATGCATTATAGTGAGCAGTGAGGGAACCTGCATTATAGTGAGCAGTGAGGGAACCTGCATTATAGTTTATAGTGAGCAGTGAGGGAACATGCATTATAGTGAGCAGTGAGGGAACATGTATTATAGTGAGCAGTCAGGGAACGTACGTTATAGTGAGCAGTCAGGGAACGTGCGTTATAGTGAGCAGTCAGGGAACATGCCTTATAGTGAGCTATCAGGGAACATGCATTATAGTGAGCTATCAGGGAACATGCATTATAGTGACCAGTGAGGGAACATGCATTATAGTGAGCAGTCAGGGAACCTGCATTATAGTGAGCAGTCAGGGAACCTGCATCATATTGAGCAGTCAGGGAACCTGCATCATAGTGAGCAGTCAGGGAACATGCATTATAGTGACCGTCAGGGAACATGTATTATAGTGAGCTATCAGGGAACGTGTGTTATAGTGAGCAGTCAGGGAACATGCATTATAGTGAGCAGAGAGGGAACATGTATTATAGTGAGCTATCAGGGAACGTGTGTTATAGTGAGCAGTCAGGGAACATGCATTATAGTGAGCAGAGAGGGAACATGTATTATAGTGAGCAGTCAGGGAACGTGCGTTATAGTGAGTAGTCCGGGAACGTACGTTATAGTGAGCAGTCAGGGAACATGCATTATAGTGAGCTATTAGGGAACATGCATTATAGTGAGCAGTGAGGGAACATGCATTATAGTGAGCAGTGAGGGAACCTGCATTATAGTGAGCAGTGAGGGAACCTGCATTATAGTTTATAGTGAGCAGTGAGGGAACATGCATTATAGTGAGCTATCAGGGAACATGCATTATAGTGAGCAGTGAGGGAACATGCATTATAGTGAGCAGTCAGGGAACCTGCGTTATAGTTAGCAGTCAGGGAACCTGCATTATAGTGAGCAGTCAGGGAACCTGCATTATAGTGAGCAGTCAGGGAACCTGCATTATAGTGAGCAGTCAGGGAACCTGCATTATAGTGAGCAGTGAGGGAACATACATTATAGTGAGCAGTGAGGGAACCTGCATTATAGTGAGCAGTCAGGGAACCTGCTTTATAGTTTATAGTGAGCAGTGAGGGAACATGCATTATAGTGAGCAGTCAGGGAACCTGCATTATAGTGAGCAGTCAGGGAACCTGCATTATAGTGAGCAGTGAGGGAACATGCATTATAGTGAGCAGTGAGGGAACCTGCATTATAGTGAGCAGTGAGGGAACCTGCATTATAGTTTATAGTGAGCAGTGAGGGAACATGCATTATAGTGAGCAGTGAGGGAACATGCATTATAGTGAGCTGTCAGGGTACCTGCATTATAGTGAGCATTCAGGGAACCTGCTTTATAGTGAGAAGTCAGGGAACCTGCATTATAGTGAGAAGTCAGGGAACCTGCATTACAGTGAGCAGTCAGGGAACCTGCATTATAGTGAGCAGTCAGGGAACCTGCATTACAGTGAGCAGTCAGGGAACCTGCTTTATAGTGAGCAGTCAGGGAACATGCTTTATAGTGAGCAGTCAGGGAACCTGCATTACAGTGAGCTGTCAGGGAACATGCATTATAGTGAGCATTGAGGGAACATGCATTATAGTGAGCTATCAGGGAACATGCATTATAGTGAGCAGTCAGGGAACCTGCATTATAGTGAGCAGTCAGGGAACATGCATTATAGTGAGCTATCAGGGAACATGCATTATAGTGAGCTATCAGGGAATGTGCATTATAGTGAGCAGTGAGGGAACATGCTTTATAGTCAGCAGTCAGGGAACATGCGTTATAGTGATCAGTCAGGGAACCTGCACTATAGTGACTGTCAGGGAGCATGTATTGTAGTGAGCTATCAGGGAACATGCATTATAGTGAGCTATCAGGGAACGTGCATTATAGTGAGCAGTGAGGGAACCTGCATTATAGTGAGCAGTCAGGGAACCTGCATTATAGTGACCGTCAGAGAACATGTATTATAGTGAGCTATCAGGGCACGTGTGTTATAGTGAGCAGTCAGGGAACATGCATTGTCAGGCAACATACATTATAGTGAGCTATCAGGGAACATGCATTATAGTGAGCTGTCAGGGAACATGTATTATAGTGAGCTATCAGGAAACATACATTATAGTGAGCACTGAGGGAACATGCATTGTAGTGAAGAGTCAGGGAATGTGCATTATAGTGAGCGGTCAGGGAACATGCATTACAGAGAGCAGTGAGGGAACAGGCTTTATAGTGAGCAGTCAGGGAACCTGCATTATAGTGACTGTCAGGGAGCATGTATTGTAGTGAGCTATCAGGGAACACGCATTATAGTGAGCTATCAGGGAACGTGCATTATAGTGAGTAGTGAGGGAACATGCATTATAGTCAGCAGTGAGGGAACATGCATTATAGTGAGCAGTGAGGGAACATGCATTATAGTCAGCAGTCAGGGAACGTGTATTATAGTGAGCAGTGAGGGAACCTGCATTATAGTGACTGTCTGGGAACATGTATTATAGTGAGCTATCAGGGAACGTGCTTTATAGTGAACAGTGAGGGAACATGCATTATAGTGAGCTATCAGGGAACGTGCGTTATAGTGAGCAGTCAGGGAACGTGCGTTATAGTGAGCAGTCAGGGAACGTGCGTTATAATGAGCAGTCAGGGAACCTGCATCATAGTGAGCAGTCATGGAACATGCATTATAGTGAGCTGTCAGGGAACATGCATTATAGTGAGCTATCAGGGAACGTGCGTTATAGTGAGCTATCAGGGAACGTGTGTTATAGTGAGTAGTGATGGAACATGCATTATAGTGAGCAGTGAGGGAACATGCATTAAAGTGAGCAGTGAGGGAACATGCTTTATAGTCAGCAGTCAGGGAACATGCGTTATAGTGATCAGTCAGGGAACCTCCACTATAGTGACTGTCAGGGAGCATGTATTGTAGTGAGCTATCAGGGAACGTGCATTATAGTGAGCTATCAGGGAACGTGCATTATAGTGAGCAGTGAGGGAACCTGCATTATAGTGACCGTCAGGGAACATGTATTATAGTGAGCTATCAGGGCACGTGTGTTATAGTGAGCAGTCTGGGAACATGCATTATAGTGAGCTATCAGGGAACATGTATTATAGTGAGCTGTCAGGGAACATGTATTATAGTGAGCTATCAGGAAACATACATTATAGTGAGCACTGAGGGAACATTCATTGTAGTGAAGAGTCAGGGAACGTGCATTATAGTGAGCGGTCAGGGAACATGCATTATAGAGAGCAGTGAGGGAACCTGCATTATAGTCAGCAGTCAGGGAACGTGTATTATAGTGAGCAGTGAGGGAACCTGCATTATAGTGACTGTCTGGGAACATGTATTATAGTGAGCTATCAGGGAACGTGCTTTATAGTGAACAGTGAGGGAACATGCATTATAGTGAGCTATCAGGGAACGTGCGTTATAGTGAGCAGTCAGGGAACGTGCGTTATAGTGAGCAGTCAGGGAACGTGCGTTATAATGAGCAGTCAGGGAACCTGCATCATAGTGAGCAGTCATGGAACATGCATTATAGTGAGCTGTCAGGGAACATGCATTATAGTGAGCTATCAGGGAACGTGCGTTATAGTGAGCTATCAGGGAACGTGTGTTATAGTGAGTAGTGAGGGAACATGCATTATAGTGAGCAGTGAGGGAACATGCTTTATAGTCAGCAGTCAGGGAACATGCGTTATAGTGATCAGTCAGGGAACCTGCACTATAGTGACTGTCAGGGAGCATGTATTGTAGTGAGCTATCAGGGAACGTGCATTATAGTGAGCAGTGAGGGAACCTGCATTATAGTGACCGTCAGGGAACATGTATTATAGTGAGCTATCAGGGCACGTGTGTTATAGTGAGCAGTCAGGGAACATGCATTATAGTGAGCTATCAGGGAACATGTATTATAGTGAGCTGTCAGGGAACATGTATTATAGTGAGCTATCAGGAAACATACATTATAGTGAGCACTGAGGGAACATTCATTGTAGTGAAGAGTCAGGGAACGTGCATTATAGTGAGCGGTCAGGGAACATGCATTATAGAGAGCAGTGAGGGAACCTGCATTATAGTGAGCAGTGAGGGATTATGCATTATAGTCAGCAGTCAGGGAACGTGTATTATAGTGAGCAGTGAGGGAATCTGCATTATAGTGACTGTCTGGGAACATGTATTATAGTGAGCTATCAGGGAACGTGCTTTATAGTGAACAGTGAGGGAACATGCATTATAGTGAGCTATCATGGAACGTGCGTTATAGTGAGCAGTGAGGGAACATGCATTATAGTGAGCAGTCAGGGAATGTGTATTATAGCGAGCAGTCAGGGAACATATAATATAGTGATCAGTCAGGAAACATGCATTATAGCGAGCAGTCAGGGAATGTGCATTATAGCGAGCAGCCAGGGAACATGCATTATAGTGAACAGTCAGGGAATGTGCATTATAGTGAGCTATCAAGGAACGTGCGTTATAGTGAGCAGTCAGGGAACATGCATTATAGTGAGCAGAGAGGGAACATGCATTATAGTGAGCAGTCAGGGAACGTGCATTATAGTGAGAAGTCAGGGAACGTGCGTTATAGTGAGCAGTCAGGGAACGTGTGTTATAGTGAGCTATCAGGGAACGTGCATTATAGTGAGCTATCAGGGAACATGCATTATAGTGAGCTATCAGGGAACATGCATTATAGTGAGCAGTGAGGGAACATGTATTATAGTAAGCAGTCAGGGAACCTGCGTTATAGTGAGCAGTCAGGGAACCTGCATTATAGTGAGCAGTCAGGGAACCTGCATTATAGTGAGCAGTCAGGGAACCTGCATTATAGTGAGCAGTGAGGGAACCTGCATTATAGTGAGCTATCAGGGAACATGCATTATAGTGAGCTATCAGGGAATGTGCATTGTAGTGAGCAGTGAGGGAACCTGCATTACAGTTTATAGTGAGCAGTGTGGGAACATGCATTATAGTGAGCTATCAGGGAACATGCATTATAGTGAGCAGTGAGGGAACATGCATTATAGTGAGCAGTCAGGGAACCTGCGTTATAGTTAGCAGTCAGGGAACCTGCATTATAGTGTGCAGTCGGGGAACCTGCATTCTAGTGAGCAGTCAGGGAACCTGCATTATAGTGAGCAGTCAGGGAACCTGCATTATAGTGAGCAGTCAGGGAACCTGCATTATAGTGAGCAGTGAGGGAACATGCATTATAGTGAGCAGTGAGGGAACCTGCATTATAGTGAGCAGTCAGGGAACCTGCTTTATAGTTTATAGTGAGCAGTGAGGGAACCTGCATTATAGTGAGCAGTCAGGGAACCTGCATTATAGTGAGCAGTGAGGGAACATGCATTATAGTGAGCAGTGAGGGAACCTGCATTATAGTGAGCAGTGAGGGAACCTGCATTATAGTTTATAGTGAGCAGTGAGGGAACATGCATTATAGTGAGCAGTGAGGGAACATGTATTATAGTGAGCAGTCAGGGAACGTGCGTTATAGTGAGCAGTCAGGGAACGTGCGTTATAGTGAGCAGTCAGGGAACGTGCGTTATAGTGAGCTATCAGGGAACATGCATTATAGTGAGCTATCAGGGAACGTGCATTATAGTGAGCTATCAGGGAACGTGCATTATAGTGAGCAGTCAGGGAACCTGCATTATAGTGCGCAGTCAGGGAACCTGCATTATAGTGAGCAGTCAGGGAACCTGCATTATAGTGAGCAGTCAGGGAACCTGCATTATAGTGAGCAGTGAGGGAACATGCATTATAGTGTGCAGTCAGGGAACCTGCTTTATAGTTTATAGTGAGCAGTGAGGGAACATGCATTATAGTGAGCAGTCAGGGAACCTGCATTATAGTGAGCAGTGAGGGAACATGCATTATAGTGAGCAGTGAGGGAACCTGCATTATAGTGAGCAGTGAGGGAACCTGCTTTATAGTGAGCAGTCAGGGAACATGCATTATAGTGAGAAGTCAGGGAACCTGCATTACAGTGAGCAGTCAGGGAACCTGCTTTATAGTGAGCAGTCAGGGAACATGCTTTATAGTGAGCAGTCAGGGAACCTGCATTACAGTGAGCTGTCAGGGAACATGCATTATAGTGAGCATTGAGGGAACATGCATTATAGTGAGCTATCAGAGAACATGCATTATAGTGAGCAGTGAGGGAACATGTATTATAGTGAGCAGTCAGGGAACCTGCATTATAGTGAGCTATCAGGGAACATGCATTATAGTGAGCTATCAGGGAACGTGCATTATAGTGAGCAGTGAGGGAACATGCTTTATAGTCAGCAGTCAGGGAACATGCGTTATAGTGATCAGTCAGGGACCCTGCACTATAGTGACTGTCAGGGAGCATGTATTGTAGTGAGCTATCAGGGAACATGCATTATAGTGAGCTATCAGGGAACGTGCATTATAGTGAGCAGTGAGGGAACCTGCATTATAGTGAGCAGTCAGGGAACCTGCATTATAGTGACCGTCAGAGAACATGTATTATAGTGAGCTATCAGGGCACGTGTGTTATAGTGAGCAGTCAGGGAACATGCATTGTCAGGGAACATGCATTATAGTGAGCTATCAGGGAACATGCATTATAGTGAGCTGTCAGGGAACATGTATTATAGTGAGCTATCAGGAAACATACATTATAGTGAGCACTGAGGGAACATGCATTGTTGTGAAGAGTCAGGGAACGTGGATTATAGTGAGCGGTCAGGGAACATGCATTACAGAGAGCAGTGAGGGAACAGGCTTTATAGTGAGCAGTCAGGGAACCTGCATTATAGTGACTGTCAGGGAGCATGTATTGTAGTGAGCTATCAGGGAACACGCATTATAGTGAGCTATCAGGGAACGTGCATTATAGTGAGTAGTGAGGGAACATGCATTATAGTGAGCAGTGAGGGAACATGCATTATAGTGAGCAGTGAGGGAACATGCATTATAGTCAGCAGTCAGGGAACGTGTATTATAGTGAGCAGTGAGGGAACCTGCATTATAGTGACTGTCTGGGAACATGTATTATAGTGAGCTATCAGGGAACGTGCTTTATAGTGAACAGTGAGGGAACATGCATTATAGTGAGCTATCAGGGAACGTGCGTTATAGTGAGCAGTCAGGGAACGTGCGTTATAATGAGCAGTCAGGGAACCTGCATCATAGTGAGCAGTCATGGAACATGCATTATAGTGAGCTGTCAGGGAACATGCATTATAGTGAGCTATCAGGGAACGTGCGTTATAGTGAGCTATCAGGGAACGTGTGTTATAGTGAGTAGTGAGGGAACATGCATTATAGTGAGCAGTGAGGGAACATGCATTAAAGTGAGCAGTGAGGGAACATGCTTTATAGTCAGCAGTCAGGGAACATGCGTTATAGTGATCAGTCAGGGAACCTGCACTATAGTGACTGTCAGGGAGCATGTATTGTAGTGAGCTATCAGGGAACATGCATTATAGTGAGCTATCAGGGAACGTGCATTATAGTGAGCAGTGAGGGAACCTGCTTTATAGTGACCGTCAGGGAACATGTATTATAGTGAGCTATCAGGGCACGTGTGTTATAGTGAGCAGTCAGGGAACATGCATTGTCAGGGAACATGCATTATAGTGAGCTATCAGGGAACATGTATTATAGTGAGCTGTCAGGGAACATGTATTATAGTGAGCTATCAGGAAACATACATTATAGTGAGCACTGAGGGAACATTCATTGTAGTGAAGAGTCAGGGAACATGCATTATAGAGAGCAGTGAGGGAACCTGCATTATAGTGAGCAGTGAGGGAACATGCATTATAGTCAGCAGTCAGGGAACGTGTATTATAGTGAGCAGTGAGGGAACATGCATTATAGTGAGCTATCAGGGAACGTGCGTTATAGTGAGCAGTGAGGGAACATGCATTATAGTGAGCAGTCAGGGAATGTGTATTATAGCGAGCAGTCAGTTAACATATAATATAGTGATCAGTCAGGAAACATGCATTATAGCGAGCAGTCAGGGAATGTGCATTATAGCGAGCAGTCAGGGAACATGCATTATAGTGAACAGTCAGGGAATGTGCATTATAGTGAGCTATCAAGGAACGTGCGTTATAGTGAGTAGTGAGGGAACATGCATTATAGTGAGCAGTGTGGGAACATGCATTATAGTGAGCAGTGTGGGAACATGCATTAAAGTGAGCAGTCTGGGAACATGCATTATAGTGAGCTGTCAGGGAACATGTATTATAGTGAGCTATCAGGGAATGTGCATTATAGTGAGCTATCAGGGAACATGCATTATAGTGAGCAGTGAGGGAACATGTATTATAGTGAGCAGTCAGGGAACGTGCGTTATAGTGAGCAGTCAGGGAACGTGCCTTATAGTGAGCAGTCAGGGAACGTGCGTTATAGTGAGCAGTTAGGGAACCTGCATCATAGTGAGCAGTCAGGGAACATGCATTATAGTGACCGTCAGGGAACATGTATTATAGTGAGCTATCAGGGAACGTGTGTTATAGTGAGCAGTCAGGGAACATGCATTATAGTGAGCAGAGAGGGAACATGCATTATAGTGAGCAGTCAGGGAACGTGCGTTATAGTGAGCAGTCAGGGAACGTGCGTTATAGTGAGCAGTCAGGGAACGTGCGTTATAGTGAGCTATCAGGGAACGTGCATTATAGTGATCTATCAAGGAACGTGCGTTATAGTGAGTAGTGAGGGAACATGCATTATAGTGAGCAGTGTGGGAACATGCATTATAGTGAGCAGTCTGGGAACATGCATTAAAGTGAGCAGTCTGGGAACATGCATTATAGTGACCGTCAGGGAACATGTATTATAGTGAGCTATCAGGGAACGTGTGTTATAGTGAGCAGTCAGGGAACATGCATTATAGTGAGCAGAGAGGGAACATGTATTATAGTGAGCTATCAGGGAACGTGTGTTATAGTGAGCAGTCAGGGAACATGCATTATAGTGAGCAGGGAGCGAACATGTATTATAGTGAGCAGTCAGGGAACGTGTGTTATAGTGAGCAGTCAGGGAACGTGCGTTATAGTGAGCAGTCATGGAACATGCATTATAGTGAGCTATCAGGGAACATGCATTATAGTGAGCAGTGAGGGAACATGCATTATAGTGAGCAGTGAGGGAACCTGCATTATAGTGTGCAGTGAGGGAACCTGCATTATAGTTTATAGTGAGCAGTGAGGGAACATGCATTATAGTGAGCTATCAGGGAACATGCATTATAGTGAGCAGTGAGGGAACCTGCGTTATAGTGAGCAGTCAGGGAACCTGCGTTATAGTTAGCAGTCAGGGAACCTGCATTATAGTGTGCAGTCAGGGAACCTGCATTATAGTGAGCAGTCAGGGAACCTGCGTTATAGTGAGCAGTCAGGGAATAGTGAGCAGTCAGGGAACCTGCATTATAGTGAGCAGTGAGGGAACATGCATTATAGTGAGCTATCAGGGAACCTGCATTATAGTTTATAGTGAGCAGTGAGGGAACATGTATTATAGTGAGCAGTCAGGGAACGTGCGTTATAGTGAGCAGTCAGGGAACGTGCGTTATAGTGAGCAGTCAGGGAACATGCCTTATAGTGAGCTATCAGGGAACATGCATTATAGTGAGCTATCAGGGAACATGCATTATAGTGAGCAGTGAGGGAACATGCATTATAGTGAGCAGTCAGGGAACCTGCATTATAGTGAGCAGTCAGGGAACCTGCATTATAGTGAGCAGTCAGGGAACCTGCATCATAGTGAGCAGTCAGGGAACATGCATTATAGTGACCGTCAGGGAACATGTATTATAGTGAGCAGTGAGGGAACATGCATTATAGTGAGCAGTGAGGGAACCTGCATTATAGTGAGCAGTCAGGGAACCTGCTTTATAGTTTATAGTGAGCAGTGAGGGAACCTGCATTATAGTGAGCAGTCAGGGAACCTGCATTATAGTGAGCAGTCAGGGAACATGCATTATAGTGAGCAGTGAGGGAACCTGCATTATAGTGAGCAGTGAGGGAACCTGCATTATAGTTTATAGTGACCAGTGAGGGAACATGCATTATAGTGAGCAGTGAGGGAACATGCATTATAGTGAGCAGTGAGGGAACATGCATTATAGTGAGCAGTCAGGGAACATGCATTATAGTGAGCAGTGAGGGAACATGCATTATAGTGAGCTATCAGGGAACATGCATTATAGTGAGCAGTGAGGGAACATGCATTATAGTGAGCAGTCAGGGAACCTGCATTATAGTGAGCAGTCAGGGAACCTGCATTATAGTGAGCAGTCAGGGAACATGCATTATAGTGAGCTATCAGGGAACATGCATTATAGTGAGCTATCAGGGAATGTGCATTATAGTGAGCAGTGAGGGAACATGCTTTATAGTCAGCAGTCAGGGAACATGCGTTATAGTGATCAGTCAGGGAACCTGCACTATAGTGACTGTCAGGGAGCATGTATTGTAGTGAGCTATCAGGGAACATGCATTATAGTGAGCTATCAGGGAATGTGCATTATAGTGAGCAGTGAGGGAACCTGCATTATAGTGAGCAGTCAGGGAACCTGCATTATAGTGACCGTCAGAGAACATGTATTATAGTGAGCTATCAGGGCACGTGTGTTATAGTGAGCAGTCAGGGAACATGCATTGTCAGGGAACATGCATTATAGTGAGCTATCAGGGAACATGCATTATAGTGAGCTATCAGGGAACATGCATTATAGTGAGCTGTCAGGGAACATGTATTATAGTGAGCTATCAGGAAACATACATTATAGTGAGCACTGAGGGAACATGCATTGTAGTGAAGAGTCAGGGAACGTGGATTATAGTGAGCGGTCAGGGAACATGCATTACAGAGAGCAGTGAGGGAACAGGCTTTATAGTGAGCAGTCAGGGAACCTGCATTATAGTGACTGTCAGGGAGCATGTATTGTAGTGAGCTATCAGGGAACACGCATTATAGTGAGCTATCAGGGAACGTGCATTATAGTGAGTAGTGAGGGAACATGCATTATAGTGAGCAGTGAGGGAACATGCATTATAGTGAGCAGTGAGGGAACATGCATTATAGTCAGCAGTCAGGGAACGTGTATTATAGTGAGCAGTGAGGGAACCTGCATTATAGTGACTGTCTGGGAACATGTATTATAGTGAGCTATCAGGGAACGTGCTTTATAGTGAACAGTGAGGGAACATGCATTATAGTGAGCTATCAGGGAACGTGCGTTATAGTGAGCAGTCAGGGAACGTGCGTTATAATGAGCAGTCAGGGAACCTGCATCATAGTGAGCAGTCATGGAACATGCATTATAGTGAGTTATCAGGGAACGTGCATTATAGTGAGTAGTGAGGGAACATGCATTATAGTGAGCAGTGAGGGAACATGCATTATAGTGAGCAGTGAGGGAACATGCATTATAGTCAGCAGTCAGGGAACGTGTATTATAGTGAGCAGTGAGGGAACCTGCATTATAGTGACTGTCTGGGAACATGTATTATAGTGAGCTATCAGGGAACATGCATTATAGTGAGCTATCAGGGAACGTGCATTATAGTGAGCAGTGAGGGAACCTGCATTATAGTGACCGTCAGGGAACATGTATTATAGTGAGCTATCAGGGCACGTGTGTTATAGTGAGCAGTCAGGGAACATGCATTGTCAGGGAACATGCATTATAGTGAGCTATCAGGGAACATGTATTATAGTGAGCTGTCAGGGAACATGTATTATAGTGAGCTATCAGGAAACATACATTATAGTGAGCACTGAGGGAACATTCATTGTAGTGAAGAGTCAGGGAACGTGCATTATAGTGAGCGGTCAGGGAACATGCATTATAGAGAGCAGTGAGGGAACCTGCATTATAGTGAGCAGTGAGGGATTATGCATTATAGTCAACAGTCAGGGAACGTGTATTATAGTGAGCAGTGAGGGAATCTGCATTATAGTGACTGTCTGGGAACATGTATTGTAGTGAGCTATCAGGGAACGTGCTTTATAGTGAACAGTGAGGGAACATGCATTATATTGAGCTATCAGGGAACGTGCGTTATAGTGAGCAGTGAGGGAACATGCATTATAGTGAGCAGTCAGGGAATGTGTATTATAGCGAGCAGTCAGGGAACATATAATATAGTGATCAGTCAGGAAACATGCATTATAGCGAGCAGTCAGGGAATGTGCATTATAGCGAGCAGTCAGGGAACATGCATTATAGTGAACAGTCAGGGAATGTGCATTATAGTGAGCTATCAAGGAACGTGCGTTATAGTGAGTAGTGAGGGAACATGCATTATAGTGAGCAGTGTGGGAACATGCATTAAAGTGAGCAGTCTGGGAACATGCATTATAGTGAGCTGTCAGGGAACATGTATTATAGTGAGCTATCAGGGAATGTGCATTATAGTGAGCTATCAGGGAACATGCATTATAGTGAGCAGTGAGGGAACATGTATTATAGTGAGCAGTCAGGGAACGTGCGTTATAGTGAGCAGTCAGGGAACGTGCCTTATAGTGAGCAGTCAGGGAATGTGCGTTATAGTGAGCAGTTAGGGAACCTGCATCATAGTGAGCAGTCAGGGAACATGCATTATAGTGACCGTCAGGAAACATGTATTATAGTGAGCTATCAGGGAACGTGTGTTATAGTGAGCAGTCAGGGAACATGCATTATAGTGAGCAGAGAGGGAACATGCATTATAGTGAGCAGTCAGGGAACGTGCGTTATAGTGAGCAGTCAGGGAACATGCATTATAGTGAGTTATCAGGGAACGTGCATTATAGTGAGCTATCAGGGAACGTGCATTATAGTGAGCTATCAGGGAACGTGCATTATAGTGTGCAGTCAGGGAACCTGCATTATAGTGAGCAGTCAGGGAACCTGCATTATAGTGAGCAGTCAGGGAACCTGCATTATAGTGAGCAGTCAGGGAACCTGCATTATAGTGAGCAGTCAGGGAACCTGCATTATAGTGAGCAGTCAGGGAACCTGCATTATAGTGAGCAGTCAGGGAACTTGCATTATAGTGAGCTATCAGGGAACATGCATTATAGTGAGCTATCAGGGAACATGCATTATAGTGAGCTATCAGGGAATGTGCATTATAGTGAGCAGTGAGGGAACATGCATTATAGTGAGCAGTGAGGGAACGTGCGTTATAGTGAGCAGTCAGGGAACGTGCGTTATAGTGAGCAGTCAGGGAACGTGCGTTATAGTGAGCAATCAGGGAACCTGCATCATAGTGAGCAGTCAGGGAACATGCATTATAGTGACCGTCAGGGAACATGTATTATAGTGAGCTATCAGGGAACGTGTGTTATAGTGAGCAGTCAGGGAACATGCATTATAGTGAGCAGAGAGGGAACATGTATTATAGTGAGCTATCAGGGAACGTGTGTTATAGTGAGCAGTCAGGGAACATGCATTATAGTGAGCAGAGAGCGAACATGTATTATAGTGAGGAGTCAGGGAACGTGAGTTATAGTGAGCAGTCAGGGAACGTGCGTTATAGTGAGCAGTCATGGAACATGCATTATAGTGAGCTATCAGGGAACATGCATTATAGTGAGCAGTGAGGGAACATGCATTATAGTGAGCAGTGAGGGAACCTGCATTATAGTGAGCAGTGAGGGAACCTGCATTATAGTTTATAGTGAGCAGTGAGGGAACATGCATTATAGTGAGCTATCAGGGAACATGCATTATAGTGAGCAGTGAGGGAACATGCATTATAGTGAGCAGTCAGGGAACCTGCGTTATAGTTAGCAGTCAGGGAACCTGCATTATAGTGTGCAGTCAGGGAACCTGCATTATAGTGAGCAGTCAGGGAACCTGCATTATAGTGAGCAGTCAGGGAACCTGCATTATAGTGAGCAGTCAGGGAACCTGCATTATAGTGAGCAGTGAGGGAACATGCATTATAGTGAGCAGTGAGGGAACCTGCATTATAGTGAGCAGTCAGGGAACCTGCTTTATAGTTTATAGTGAGCAGTGAAGGAACCTGCATTATAGTGAGCAGTCAGGGAACTTGCATTATAGTGAGTAGTGAGGGAACATGCATTATATTGAGCAGTGAGGGAACCTGCATTATAGTGAGCAGTGAGGGAACCTGCATTATAGTTTATAGTGAGCAGTGAGGGAACATGCATTATAGTGAGCAGTGAGGGAACATGTATTATAGTGAGCAGTCAGGGAACGTGCGTTATAGTGAGCAGTCGGGAAACGTGCGTTATAGTGAGCAGTCAGGGAACATGCATTGTCAGGGAACATGCATTATAGTGAGCTATCAGGGAACATGCATTATAGTGAGCAGTCAGGAAACATGCGTTATAGTGAGCAGTCAGGGAACATGCATTATAGTGAGCTATCAGGGAACGTGCATTATAGTGAGCTATCAGGGAACGTGCATTATAGTGAGCTATCAGGGAACGTGCATTATAGTGAGCAGTGAGGGAACATGTATTATAGTGAGCAGTCAGGGAACCTGCATTATAGTGAGCGTCAGGGAACCTGCATTATAGTGAGCAGTCAGGGAACCTGCATTATAGTGAGCAGTCAGGGAACCTGCATTATAGTGAGCAGTGAGGGAACCTGCATTATAATGAGCAGTCAGGAAACATGCATTATAGTGAGCTATCAGGGAACATGCATTATAGTGAGCTATCAGGGAATGTGCATTATAGTGAGCAGTGAGGGAACATGCATTATAGTGAGCAGTGAGGGAACGTGCGTTATAGTGAGCAGTCAGGGAACGTGCGTTATAGTGAGCAGTCAGGGAACGTGCGTTATAGTGAGCAGTCAGGGAACCTGCATCATAGTGAGCAGTCAGGGAACATGCATTATAGTGACCGTCAGGGAACATGTATTATAGTGAGCTATCAGGGAACGTGTGTTATAGTGAGTAGTCAGGGAACATGCATTATAGTGAGCAGAGAGGGAACATGTATTATAGTGAGCTATCAGGGAACGTGTGTTATAGTGAGCAGTCAGGGAACATGCATTATAGTGAGCAGAGAGCGAACATGTATTATTGTGAGGAGTCAGGGAACGTGCGTTATAGTGAGCAGTCAGGGAACGTGCGTTATAGTGAGCAGTCATGGAACATGCATTATAGTGAGCTATCAGGGAACATGCATTATCGTGAGCAGTGAGGGAACATGCATTATAGTGAGCAGTGAGGGAACCTGCATTATAGTGAGCAGTGAGGGAACCTGCATTATAGTTTATAGTGAGCAGTGAGGGAACATGTATTATAGTGAGCTATCAGGAAACATACATTATAGTGAGCACTGAGGGAACCTGCATTATAGTGAGCAGTCAGGGAACCTGCATTATAGTGAGCAGTCAGGGAACCTGCATTATAGTGAGCAGTCAGGGAACATGCATTATAGTGAGCAGTCAGGGAACATGCATTATAGTGAGCTATCAGGGAACATGCATTATAGTGAGCGGTCAGGGAACATGCATTACAGAGAGCAGTGAGGGAACATGCTTTATAGTGAGCAGTCAGGGAACATGCATTATAGTCAGCAGTCAGGGAACGTGTATTATAGTGAGCAGTGAGGGAACCTGCATTATAGTGACTGTCTGGGAACATGTATTATAGTGAGCTATCAGGGAACGTGCTTTATAGTGAACAGTGAGGGAACATGCATTATAGTGAGCTATCAGGGAACGTGCGTTATAGTGAGCAGTCAGGGAACGTGCGTTATAATGAGCAGTCAGGGAACCTGCATCATAGTGAGCAGTCATGGAACATGCATTATAGTGAGCTGTCAGGGAACATGCATTATAGTGAGCTATCAGGGAACGTGCGTTATAGTGAGCTATCAGGGAACGTGTGTTATAGTGAGTAGTGAGGGAACATGCATTATAGTGAGCAGTGAGGGAACATGCATTAAAGTGAGCAGTCAGGGAACATGCTTTATAGTCAGCAGTCAGGGAACATGCATTATAGTGAGCTATCAGGGAACGTGCATTATAGTGAGCAGTGAGGGAACCTGCATTATAGTGACCGTCAGGGAACATGTATTATAGTGAGCTATCAGGGCACGTGTGTTATAGTGAGCAGTCAGGGAACATGCATTGTCAGGGAACATGCATTATACTGAGCTATCAAGGAACATGTATTATAGTGAGCTATCAGGGAACATGTATTATAGTGAGCTATCAGGAAACATACATTATAGTGAGCACTGAGGGAACATTCATTGTAGTGAAGAGTCAGGGAACGTGCATTATAGTGAGCGGTCAGGGAACATGCATTATAGAGAGCAGTGAGGGAACCTGCATTATAGTGAGCAGTGAGGGAACATGCATTATAGTCAGCAGTCAGGGAACGTGTATTATAGTGAGCAGTGAGGGAATCTGCATTATAGTGACTGTCTGGGAACATGTATTATAGTGAGCTATCAGGGAACGTGCTTTATAGTGAACAGTGAGGGAACATGCATTATAGTGAGCTATCAGGGAACATGCATTATAGTGAGCAGTGAGGGAACATGCATTATAGTGAGCAGTCAGGGAACCTGCATTATAGTGAGCAGTCAGGGAACCTGCGTTATAGTTAGCAGTCAGGGAACCTGCATTATAGTGTGCAGTCAGGGAACCTGCATTATAGTGAGCAGTCAGGGAACCTGCATTATAGTGAGCAGTCAGGGAACCTGCATTATAGTGAGCAGTGAGGGAACATGCATTATAGTGAGCAGTGAGGGAACCTGCATTATAGTGAGCAGTCAGGGAACCTGCTTTATAGTTTATAGTGAGCAGTGAGGGAACCTGCATTATAGTGAGCAGTGAGGGAACATGCATTATAGTGAGCAGTGAGGGAACCTGCATTATAGTGAGCAGTGAGGGAACCTGCATTATAGTTTATAGTGAGCAGTGAGGGAACCTGCATTATAGTGAGCAGTGAGGGAACATGCATTATAGTGAGCAGTGAGGGAACCTGCATTATAGTTTATAGTGAGCAGTGAGGGAACATGCATTATAGTGAGCAGTGAGGGAACATGTATTATAGTGAGCAGTCAGGGAACGTGCGTTATAGTGAGCAGTCAGGGAACGTGCGTTATAGTGAGCTGTCAGGGAACATGCCTTATAGTGAGCTATCAGGGAACATGCATTATAGTGAGCTATCAGGGAACATGCATTATAGTGAGCAGTGAGGGAACATGTATTATAGTGAGCAGTCAGGGAACGTGCGTTATAGTGAGCAGTCAGGGAACGTGCGTTATAGTGAGCAGTCAGGGAACATGCCTTATAGTGAGCTATCAGGGAACATGCATTATAGTGAGCTATCAGGGAACATGCATTATAGTGAGCAGTGAGGGAACCTGCATTATAGTGAGCAGTCAGGGAACCTGCATTATAGTGAGCAGTCAGGGAACCTGCATTATAGTGAGCAGTCAGGGAACCTGCATTATAGTGAGCAGTCAGGGAACCTGCATCATAGTGAGCAGTCAGGGAACATGCATTATAGTGACCGTCAGGGAACATGTATTATAGTGAGCTATCAGGGAACGTGTGTTATAGTGAGCAGTCAGGGAACATGCATTATAGTGAGCAGAGAGGGAACATGTAATATAGTGAGCTATCAGGGAACGTGTGTTATAGTGAGCAGTCAGGGAACATGCATTATAGTGAGCAGAGAGGGAACATGTATTATAGTGAGCAGTCAGGGAACGTGCATTATAGTGAGCAGTCAGGGAACATGCATTATAGTGAGCTATCAGGGAACATGCATTATAGTGAGCAGTGAGGGAACATGCATTATAGTGAGCAGTGAGGGAACCTGCATTATAGTGAGCAGTGAGTGAACCTGCATTATAGTTTATAGTGAGCAGTGAGGGAACATGCATTATAGTGAGCTATCAGGGAACATGCATTATAGTGAGCAGTGAGGGAACATGCATTATAGTGTGCAGTCAGGGAACCTGCGTTATAGTTAGCAGTCAGGGAACCTGCATTATAGTGAGCAGTCAGGGAACCTGCATTATAGTGAGCAGTCAGGGAACCTGCATTATAGTGTGCAGTCAGGGAACCTGCATTATAGTGAGCAGTGAGGGAACATGCATTATAGTGAGCAGTGAGGGAACCTGCATTATAGTGAGCAGTCAGGGAATCTGCTTTATAGTTTATAGTGAGCAGTGAGGGAACATGCATTATAGTGAGCAGTGAGGGAACCTGCATTATAGTGAGCAGTCAGGGAACCTGCATTATAGTGAGCAGTGAGGGAACATGCATTATAGTGAGCAGTGAGGGAACCTGCATTATAGTGAGCAGTGAGGGAACCTGCATTATAGTTTATAGTGAGCAGTGAGGGAACATGCATTATAGTGAGCAGTGAGGGAACATGCATTATAGTGAGCAGTCAGGGAACATGCATTATAGTGAGCAGTGAGGGAACATGCATTATAGTGAGCTATCAAGGTACCTGCATTATAGTGAGCAGTCAGGGAACCTGCTTTATAGTGAGAAGTCAGGGAACCTGCATTATAGTGAGAAGTCAGGGAACCTGCATTACAGTGAGCAGTCAGGGAACCTGCTTTATAGTGAGCAGTCAGGGAACCTGCATTACAGTGAGCTGTCAGGGAACCTGCATTACAGTGAGCTGTCAGGGAACATGCATTATAGTGAGCATTGAGGGAACATGCATTATAGTGAGCTATCAGGGAACATGCATTATAGTGAGCAGTCAGGGAACCTGCATTATAGTGAGCAATCAGGGAACCTGCATTATAGTGAGCAGTCAGGGAACATGCATTATAGTAAGCTATCAGGGAACATGCATTATAGTGAGCTATCAGGGAATGTGCATTATAGTGAGCAGTGAGGGAACATGCTTTATAGTCAGCAGTCAGGGAACATGCGTTATAGTGATCAGTCAGGGAACCTGCACTATAGTTACTGTCAGGGAGCATGTATTGTAGTGAGCTATCAGGGAACATGCATTATAGTGAGCTATCAGGGAACCTGCATTATAGTGAGCAGTCAGGGAACCTGCATTATAGTGACCGTCAGAGAACATGTATTATAGTGAGCTATCAGGGCACGTGTGTTATAGTGAGCAGTCAGGGAACATGCATTGTCAGGGAACATGCATTATAGTGAGCTATCAGGGAACATGCATTATAGTGAGCTGTCAGGGAACATGTATTATAGTGAGCTATCAGGAAACATACATTATAGTGAGCACTGAGGGAACATGCATTGTAGTGAGCAGTCAGGGAACCTGCTTTATAGTGAGAAGTCAGGGAACGTGCATTATAGTGAGCGGTCAGGGAACATGCATTACAGAGAGCAGTGAGGGAACAGGCTTTATAGTGAGCAGTCAGGGAACCTGCATTATAGTGACTGTCAGGGAGCATGTATTGTAGTGAGCTATCAGGGAACGTGCATTATAGTGAGTAGTGAGGGAACATGCATTATAGTGAGCAGTGAGGGAACATGCATTATAGTGAGCAGTGAGGGAACATGCATTATAGTCAGCAGTCAGGGAACGTGTATTATAGTGAGCAGTGAGGGAACCTGCATTATAGTGACTGTCTGGGAACATGTATTATAGTGAGCTATCAGGGAACGTGCTTTATAGTGAACAGTGAGGGAACATGCATTATAGTGAGCTATCAGGGAACGTGCGTTATAGTGAGCAATCAGGGAACGTGCGTTATAGTCAGTAGTGAGGGAACATGCATTATAGTGAGCAGTGAGGGAACATGCATTAAAGTGAGCAGTGAGGGAACATGCTTTATAGTCAGCAGTCAGGGAACATGCGTTATAGTGATCAGTCAGGGAACCTGCACTATAGTGACTGTCAGGGAGCATGTATTGTAGTGAGCTATCAGGGAACATGCATTATAGTGAGCTATCAGGGAACGTACATTATAGTGAGCAGTGAGGGAACCTGCATTATAGTGACCGTCAGGGAACATGTATTATAGTGAGCTATCAGGGCACGTGTGTTATAGTGAGCAGTCAGGGAACATGCATTGTCAGGGAACATGCATTATACTGAGCTATCAGGGAACATGTATTATAGTGAGCTATCAGGGAACATGTATTATAGTGAGCTATCAGGAAACATACATTATAGTGAGCACTGAGGGAACATTCATTGTAGTGAAGAGTCAGGGAACGTGCATTATAGTGAGCGGTCAGGGAACATGCATTATAGAGAGCAGTGAGGGAACCTGCATTATAGTGAGCAGTGAGGGAACATGCATTATAGTCAGCAGTCAGGGAACGTGTATTATAGTGAGCAGTGAGGGAATCTGCATTATAGTGACTGTCTGGGAACATGTATTATAGTGAGCTATCAGGGAACGTGCTTTATAGTGAACAGTGAGGGAACATGCATTATAGTGAGCTATCAGGGAACGTGCGTTATAGTGAGCAGTGAGGGAACATGCATTATAGTGAGCAGTCAGGGAATGTGTATTATAGCGAGCAGTCAGGGAACATATAATATAGTGATCAGTCAGGAAACATGCATTATAGCGAGCAGTCAGGGAATGTGCATTATAGCGAGCAGTCAGGGAACATGCATTATAGTGAACAGTCAGGGAATGTGCATTATAGTGAACTATCAAGGAACGTGCGTTATAGTGAGTAGTGAGGGAACTTGCATTATAGTGAGCAGTGTGGGAACATGCATTAAAGTGAGCAGTCTGGGAACGTGCGTTATAGTGAGTGTTACACCAGGGATGTGGAGGATAGGAGACAAGATGTAAGCATTTGCCGTTCTGTAGGTCAGAGTGATATTTTGCGGTGGATTGTATGAAGCCGCCAGAGTGATTGAGAAGACTATGAGTATGAGAACATAATGGAGAGGGTGGACCCATCCAAACAGCAGTGCAGGCTGTAGGTGAGAGAGGGGAGGAGCCAGCAGGACAGATAGCAGGAAGTTATTACAGATTTGCAGCCAATGAGCCTGACTCATTGCAAACACGGAAATATATGCAGAGTTGTACACATCTTGCGCTGTGACCGTCCCCTATCTGTACATTTGGTCATCATTGTCTTTAGGGCTCACGTGTTCCGGCTTATACTTATGATTATTTTCAACACTGCACAGATGCATTGATTCACTCACACTCAACTTTGCCTACAAACGCCTTGTCACAACTCTATTTCCCACTCCAGACACAAGTGGAGGTGAAACTGAGTGACCTACAGCTCTGCAAGAGCAGTGCAGAAACATTCCAGATGTGTTCCGCACATGGACCTCAGGTCAACTTTGAATTGGTCCCGTACTGTGCAGTCAGAACCAATGTTTAATCATGTTACCCATATTACACATAGTGGGAACATGTCCCGTGGGATAAGCGATGTAACACTCAGAATGCAGGAGGTGTAATAAATAGCCAGTAAGCTGACGAGTTAACGGGCACCGCAATGGGCGCGACCTCAAGCCTCATTCTCACCAATCACTTTCCTTTAGGTGATATCAGGGTCTGAATGGGGCAACATGCTGCTCTGGGAAGGTGGTCTCATCAAGGTGGAGATTTGTAGGAGAGGATACAAACCTTGCCATAATGGTCCTATTAACCAGTTTGTCCTGGATGAAGGCGAGCTTATCACTATTGGCGCTGATGGCTTTGTTAAGGTGAGTATAAATGTGTATTATATTTTAAAGGGAATTACGTGAACAGCATATTTCTGATGCTCTGTCCACTTTCGGTTCCCACCTATCAGGTCTGGGATTTCGAGACAGTGGACACTGCAGACACTGTAGATGACTCTGGTCTCCTGGAGATGGAGCCGATGAATGAGCTCCTGGTTGGGAAGAATGTCAATCTTCACTATATGGTTAAGACATGGGAAAATGACTCCCCCATGTGGTATGCTCAGGTACTGTAAGGACGGTTCTTCATGACTGTCTCAGGTCAAGTCATTAAACAAGTCCCATTTGAATTAATCTGTATTAATAACTATCCCTATTTTATATGAGATTTTGTTTTACAATTTGTATGAAGAAATCTTAACCTGTTTCTTTGGGATTTGCAGGACGCCAATGGTGGAATATGGAAGCTGGATCTGTCCTTTTCTAATATTGTAAGTTTTACTCTCTGTTCCCTTCATTCATTGTAATAAATTGGGGCTAATTTACTAACATTGCGTTTAGTTGCAAACTTTGTACTAAGCTATAGCAACCAATCAGATTCTTGCTTACGATGTCTAACTGGGAAGCAGTCGGGAAGTCAACGGATGAAATCCCAACCGCCGGCTTCCCGACTGTCTAATCCCGGCAAGGTACTAATGACAGGTGTTGAAATCCCGACGCCTGTCATTACACCTACGCCGGGAGCCCGACACCCAACTTACAGATCAAAAGGTGCGCCGGGCATGGACACCCGCAGGGGGGGGGGGGGGTTAGGTTAGGGGCTCCCAGGGGAGGCTTTGGGTTAGGCACCCCCCAGGAGGTTAGGGTTAAGCTAGGGGAAGGGGGGGTTAGGCTTAGACACCCCCCCGGCAGATTTAGGGCTTGGCTGCAGGGAAGGGGGGTTAGGTTTAGGCACTTAGAGGGGTAGGGTTAGGCACCCCTAAAGGACGGTTAGGGGGTAAAAAATGGTTAGCGATACTTACCTTTTGTAGCTTCGGGATTTTCACCCCTGCCGGGCTTCCACTGTCAGGATTTGAACGGATGGCCATGCGGTAAATCATCCCGATTCCATTTAACTTGCACTATACAGATAACGGCTAATAGCCGATTGGTTGTTGGTGTTTTCCCATGAATGCAAAGTTTAGGAATGGCCTCCTTCTTTGTTCTTAGGGGAGCTCTCAGTCTACCAGGCCCTGAACTGAACATCGCACTGAAAAGTCCAAGATTACAGCAGATTATTGACTGAAACCGCAAAGTGCCCTTCAAGTTCCGACTGTAGTTTAATACATTTACCTGTCGTTACTGTGTATAGAGCTGTAGATAAATGCAGGGTTATGCACCTAGGCTGTGATATACATCTAACACATGACCTGGGAAGCAGAGATGGAGACGGACTTTGCAATGCTGGTGACAGAAATCTGCCGCTCAGAGCCAGGCAGCGACTGCAAAGGCAAAATCCTGGGCTGTGTACCAAGCGGGATAGATGGACGATAATCGGTTCTCAAACTCGGTCCTCAGGACCCCAAACAGTGCATGTTTTCCAGGTCTCCTCACAGAATCACAAGTGAGATAATTAGCTCCACATGTGGAACTTTTAAAATGTGTCAGAGAGTAATGAATACACCTGTGCACCTGCTGGGTGACCTGGAAAACATGACCTGCGTGGGGTCCTGAGGACCGAGTTTGAGAACCACTGGACTAGATACAAACATAGGGCCTGATTCTGAGTCGGACGCAATGCGCGATTCCTGACCCCCCTTGGGGAAAATTCAATTAGCCATGGCTCCAGGGATTAAGGCCCTCATTCAGAGGCGGTTGGAGGATGCAAGCGGTCACTCAGAAACTGGGCGGCCGCTTGCATCCTGACCGCCCGCCTCTGTTTCGGTCGTTAGGCTGTAGGTTTACACCCACAGCTCTAACGACCGCTAGGGTGATGGTCGCGATGGTCATAGACCATCACGACCATCGGGGCTTACGACGAGACCCTAGGGTAGGGTCTCACTTGTCATAAGCCCCGGAGAGCTTCTGGCTCTGTCAGAGCCGGAAACTCTAGTGATGTCAGTGGGGCCTCCCCCAAACGGCAGGCGTTCCCATGGGAACGCCTCCGTTTGGGCTGCCACCCCCCCGGCCCGCCTTCAAAACGGGGCGAGCTGTCAACCAACATCGACAGCTCGCCCCCTTTGGAAAGAGACCCGCTACGACCGGCGCTGTTGGTCGTAGCGGGTCTCACGCATGCGCACGAAGGATCCGGCTCCCTCGTGCGCATGCGCACTGGACAAACATCGAGGCGGCCGTAAATCCCGGAGCTGTTCGTGTTAACCCATAGCTCCCAGGATAAGTGTCCAGAGCTATGGATTTACCCCACGTGGTAAGCCCCAGCGGCAGTAAATGACTAGCCCAGGGCAGAGCCGCAGCAACACGACTAATTGGATCTGCCCCAAGGTGCTGCTGGCAAACTCTCTAACAGAGTGTAACAATGGGCTGGAGCCTGTCGTACAAGGAGTGGTGCCTGTAGCTATAATTGTGGGGGATGGAATCAGGGATATTATCTGATTACAATGTATATAATCTTCGGGATATCACAATGGCTGTTTCCTGATTTCTGCAGACACAGGACCCGGCATGTCTGTTCTCCTATCACTCAGGCAGGATCACAGCGCTGGATGCGTCTCCTTCCACGTATCTCATGGCCACTACGTCTTTAGACCGTAAGTTCAGGGGTGTCCCGTATATGGGCATAAAGACACCTTGCGTCTGATTACTGTTCTTACCTAAATGTCACAGAACTGATTTATATGTTACGTTTATGTTGGTGAAAATACCATTTGTGTTTTGCTAATTATGGGCTTGATTGGGATACGTACATAAACCCAATGGCTTTACGTACATATCTGTCTACGGGCGCTGCTCCCGGATCGCAGTTGCAGCAGGGAGGAGTCAATTTCCTACCGACACCTCCTGCTGCATTTGCGTTTTAGTTGGTCGGTGTAGCTCAGCCGCTTCCTGGCGTTTCCTTGCAGCTGTGCAATACCGACCACTGTGGAATCAGGCGCTATGTCAGGTGTTTTGGCTCTTGGTTACTCTATAATGTGTGTGAGCCATGATGGGATATTCAGAATCATGGGGCTCTTTCAGAGGCGCAAGCTGCTGTGTCTGCTTAAGCGTCATTTGCCGTAGTTGCATCTGAGACTTTATGCTAATGTGCGTCTGACTGTTTAAGGACTGAGACTCCCACTTTATACGTTTTTAGACGCTACCATCGGAGCGTGCGCTAGCCCCACACTAGGTGCAAAATCTCCGTAGGCAGTACGACCTCCAATATAAGCGATTAAACATCTGATTTTGCGTCCAGATATGCGTCACACCCGCAGCACTGGCACAACGCGACCATAAGACTGTGTATCTCCAGGTGTCAGAATAACTGGCTCCCAATCACTGGCTAGTAACACCCAGTACATTTCCAGTACATTCCTATGACTGCGATGCACACCGTGAGTCACAGGCACTGTGCGACTTTTTAGCTACATAGGCACATGCGCAGTATAAAAACATTGGCCATTTGCGTGACTATCGGCAATGAATGTGACTCAGGCCCTTTGGACGTTACCTACGGTTCTGCCTTTCTCCTCCTTACAGGATCTGTGAGAATCTGGGACTTTGTCGGGAAGGTTCCGCTGGTGGAGATGAAGTTCAAAAAAGGAGGCACATCGCTGATGTGGGCGCCTCGCATGGTGAGGTCCGGGGCTCAGCGTTACACACAGTCTAATATCCGCACTGATCTCAAGGTGTCCGCAGGGCGGCACGGTTGAAACTTGTGTGATATCATGGGCATTGTCTGACTGCGGACGTTTATAGCACCTTACAAATAAACTATGATAATTGTACTTAATACCTATATGGGCTACTGGTAAGACTGCCAGAGTTGCTGCACCCACTGGGCACTGCCCATCCCCCAACATCTTACCTTGCGTGGAGTGAGGGCCGGTAGGCATCCTCTCCTCTTGGGCTGGACTGTGACATTATAGCCCAGTACCAAACTCCCAGGCCATTAACAGCATGGAAGCCCCTATGTGTCGGCAGCCACGCCATAGTGAGTGGGCGCCACGGCTAAAATAAAGACACTAAATGAGTGACGTAATGTTACCCATTCACTGTCCTAAACCATGGCGGCCTTGGATCAACTAATGATGGCGCCAACACTGGGTGATGTGGCACATACAGGCACAATCTTCAGCCATATCTATAAATGTTCACCTACTATAGGGTCCGGTTACATCCAGTGTAGGGCTCTTGTCCTGCACATCAGACACTATGTGATACACTGCAATGGCCAGGGAGTAGCCGGAGCAGAGCAATGTTCTGCAGCTGCCTAGAGAAGTGAGGGTCTGCCCGACCTGTACACACAGTATCTGTAAGAACATAATCTATCACATTCATTCACGTTCCATGTGCTGCTATGACATCTCCCTGTATAGTAACTCACTGCCCAATTCCCCCTTCTCTCAGGTGATGTTCTCTGTACCCGCTGCCACCATTGTCTTGTGCTCCGCAGGTTAATCCTAAAGGCGGCCTGTTTGCGGTGGGGTTTGAGGACGGAGTTGTGCGTATCCTGGAGGTATATAACGCCCTTGGTTTGAGGCTCGTGGCCGGACGTGGCGGAACGCAGGACGCCACAATAAGCCTGAAACAAGCGTTCAAGCCGCACAACGCCCCTGTCACCGCTCTGGCCTACGAGCGGAATGGAGAGATCCTGGCCACTGGGGTATAATCCTCTTTATTACACTTTATACTTCTTCATATTAACACTAGATGAATTGTAAATAATATGTATTGTTACAGGCAGGAGATCAGAATTTGTTTGTGTATCACCCCCTGTATCAGCTTTATAGCTATCACCCTCTGTATCAGCGTTATAGCTATCACCCTCTGTATCAGCCTTATAGCTATCACCCTCTGTATCAGCGTTATAGCTATCACCCTCTGTATCAGCGTTATAGCTATCACCCTCTGTATCAGCCTTATAGCTATCACCCTCTGTATCAGCCTTATAGCTATCACCCTCTGTATCAGCTTTATAGCTATCACCCTCTGTATCAGCCTTATAGCGATCACCCTCTGTATCAGCCTTATAGCGATCACCCTCTGTATCAGCCTTATAGCTATCACCCTCTGTATCAGCCTTATAGCTATCACCCCCTGTATCAGCCTTATAGCTATCACCCTCTGTAATATACCGTATTAGGATGTGACTGTGACTTCTCCCCTCTGTATCAGCCTTATAGCTATCACCCTCTGTATCAGCCTTATAGCTATCACCCTCTGTATCAGCCTTATAGCTATCACCCTCTGTATCAGCCTTATAGCTATCACCCTCTGTATCAGCCTTATAGCTATCACCCTCTGTATCAGCCTTATAGCTATCACCCTCTGTATCAGCCTTATAGCTATGACCCTCTGTATCAGCCTTATAGCCATCACCCTCTGTATCAGCCTTATAGCTATCACCCTCTGTATCAGCTTTATAGCTATCACCCTCTGTATGAGCCTTATAGCCATCACCCTCTGTATCAGCCTTATAGCTATCACCCTCTGTATCAGCCTTATAGCCATCACCCTCTGTATCAGCCTTATAGCCATCACCCTCCGTATCAGCCTTATAGCTATCACCCTCTGTATCAGCTTTATAGCTATCTCCCTCTGTATCAGCCTTATAGCTATCACCCTCTGTATCAGCTTTATAGCTATCTCCCTCTGTATCAGCCTTATAGCTATCACCCTCTGTATCAGCTTTATAGCGATCACCCTCTGTATCAGCCTTATAGCGATCACCCTCTGTATCAGCCTTATAGCGATCACCCTCTGTATCAGCCTTATAGCTATCACCCTCTGTATCAGCCTTATAGCTATCACCCCCTGTATCAGCCTTATAGCTATCACCCTCTGTAATATACCGTATTAGGATGTGACTGTGACTTCTCCCCTCTGTATCAGCCTTATAGCTATCGCCCTCTGTATCAGCCTTATAGCTATCGCCCTCTGTATCAGCCTTATAGCTATCACCCTCTGTATCAGCCTTATAGCTATCACCCTCTGTATCAGCCTTATAGCTATTACCCTCTGTATCAGCCTTATAGCTATCAGCCTTATAGCTATCACCCTCTGTATCAGCCTTATAGCTATCACCCTCTGTATCAGCCTTATAGCTATCACCCTCTGTATCAGCCTTATAGCTATCACCCTCTGTATCAGCCTTATAGCTATCACCCTCTGTATCAGCCTTATAGCTATCACCCTCAGTATAAGCCTTATAGCTATCACCCTCTGTATCAGCCTTATAGCTATCACCCTCTGTATCAGCCTTATAGCTATCACCCTCTGTATCAGCCTTATAGCTATCACCCTCTGTATCAGCCTTATAGCTATCACCCTCTGTATCAGCCTTATAGCTATTACCCTCTGTATCAGCCTTATAGCTATCAGCCTTATAGCTATCACCCTCTGTATCAGCCTTATAGCTATCACCCTCTGTATCAGCCTTATAGCTATCACCCTCTGTATCAGCCTTATAGCTATCACCCTCTGTATCAGCCTTATAGCTATCACCCTCTGTATCAGCCTTATAGCTATCACCCTCTGTATCAGCCTTATAGCTATCACCCTCTGTATCAGCCTTATAGCTATCACCCTCAGTATAAGCCTTATAGCGATCACCCTCTGTATCAGCCTTATAGCTATCACCCTCTGTATAAGCCTTGTAGCTATCACCCTCTGTATAAGCCTTATAGCTATCACCCCCTGTATCAGCCTTATAGCTATCGCCCTCTGTAATATACCGTATTAGGATGTGACTGTGACTTCTCCCCTCTATTTACCATACAGAGCACAGACAGAACCGTCTTTTTCTTTGCTGTTGGAGACGAGTATAAGCCCATTGGATTTGTGCGTTTGCCGGGACCGGTCAGGGAATTGCAGTGGTCTCCGCCGTCACACGTGAGTCATTACCCGCGTCTCAGTCACATAGAGGCTCATTTAGGGTTAGTAACGAATCCAGCTAAAGGGGGCAGATCTGCACCTGGACTCACCATGTTTTGATACGAAAGGGGCAGATGCTAATATATACTGTATTTGTGCATGTAGAGAATGTGCCAGCTGCTTCTGCACATAACCCGCGGATAACGGGCAGCTTCTTTTATACTCTGCGGTTAACAATTGAACAAGTATGTGCCCCCTCTCCCAGCTCTATATGAGTCCGCACATGTAAAATGCGCCCCCTGCAGCACAACAAGGTTTCACCAAGGTGTAAAATGACACTTTAATCTGATTCACTCCTAACTCTATACATAGCCATAGTCTGTGACTGTCGGCTGCTGATATTGCGTCATATACGCTATAGGGACGTATTCACCATTGCTGGTTCCTGTATTGATGTCTTTAGATGTATTGTGAGCTGAGGCATTGCCTGTTAAGCTGTAAAAGTCGCTAACACCAGCGGCCAGGGACACTTTTTGGCTCAGCCTATTGTTTCCCTATATTGCTCGAACCCAGTGGATTTATAGGCCACACTACCCTAAATATTCATCTCACAGAACAGCTGCCCCCGCTGGGCGTATGACAGGTACCTACTTATACATTCTCCATAGTGTCCACTGACGACCTTCTGTCCCAACTCTGCAGGAGGAGAACGCGCTGCTGGTCCTGTGCGACAACGGATTCGCCGTCCAGATCCCGTCTCCTGCCGCCGAGCAAGCGGATCCTGTCTCCACCTATGAGATCTCTAATCTTCCTCTACGTTACTTCCGATTCAGCAGCATCAAGTCAAAGATTGAGGTAAACACATCTTCCCGGTATATGTAAGAGTCCCACAGCTGAGGGGTGACCAACGTGCACACAATACAGACATCCTCCGCCTGTAACTAATCTCATCGTGTGCGCTGTGTGACCAGCACACCAGGCGCAGCTAATGATGGAGGGCAGGGAGAGAGGCCTCGGCCTTCTTCCTACGCACACTCAGAATAAGCCAAATGAGCTCTGTGTCCTGGAGAACCTGGTGTAGATCTAGGTTACAAAGACTGGAGGAGAGGTTTGGCGTTATACTGCTATGACAGCTGTGATAAGATGATGTGGGGGCTTCTCAGAGCTACGTCTTTACTGATGTGATGTAAAGCGTCCTGTCCACAGGATGTGAGCAGAGGTTGTTGGGGAAGGCAGTGTGAAGTCACATCGGTACCATGTATACTAAGGATGAAGAAAGTAACCATGTGCTGTCAGTGGACAGATAAATAGGGCTCGCCATGGCTCCCTCAGTGATAGAACCAGCTCCTCTCATCACTCCTTGTACCCGTTTCCTGATTCGGTTTGTACCACAGTTCGTTGTCCTAACCCTCATACATGGATATAGGACCTGATTCAGACCCGGTCGCTAAGTTGCACTCGCTCACTGTGAGCGATTTTCGCCCATCTGCGCATGCGTATAATTTGCAATGCGCGTGTGCGCAAGCCAATCTTTGCGATCTGATTTTGGTTGCTCGTAAGCCACTATCATGTCGCTGCTTTGCGTGACAGATAGCGCCGTTTGTGGGTGGTAACAGGGGAAGGTGCATGTGAATGGGGGAGTGGTGTTGCGAACGCAGGCGTGTCGGGCCGCCAAAACGCCATTTAAAGGTCATGCATAATTAGCAAAGTAGCCAGCGCTGATCGCAGTGCTTGTGGCGGGGAAAGGCAACCTCAAGGGCTGCGAGCATCTCCGATGACTCTCCATGTTACCGATTAATCCTACAATTCCCGGAGATGACGTGTGTTGCGAGTGGCAAGGGGGGCGTCAATATACACTAGCGAGCGCTCATTGCCGTAGCTCGCTAAGACATAGAGGGCGTCCTTACGCGACGCAGTGCGAGGGCTTAATTTAAATATCCGGCCCCTTTTTGCCAGCGAGCGACCGCATCTTGCGAGCGGGGCCTGAATGAGCTCCATAGTCCATCCTAGAGTAACAGACTGGAACAGGATACAGAAGTTGTCATTTTGTGCAGTTGGCCCCACCCAGGAAACTGCGCTGAGAACGAGATGCCAGTAGGGGAGAACTGCAGCCTACCAGGGGGGGCAGAGGGGAATGAGTCCCACGGTGTAAGTGCCCCAGGCTGTGCATAGGTAATGTGTAGTTATAAGTTGATGACCCTTGTAATCAGCTGGTAGAGTTGCAGACATCCCTGTCTCTATTACAGAGAGAGGAGCAGCTGGCCGGCATACAGAAGAGACGGGAGCAGGAGCAGAAGGCGCGAGAAGCCTGGGTGCAGCAGCAGAAGGAGCGGGGAGTAGAGCTGACAGAGGAAGAGCTGCAGCCGCTGCCGGATGATGAAGAGGAGAAGCTGCCAGAGCTATATGTTCCCAAAGACCCCAGTCCTGTCCTCTGTGGCTTCTACGCCACTCCCGGGAAGTTCTGGCTGTCCTTGGTACGCTATCCATCCGTCGCTCACACGTGGCACTGCACCCTCGCAGCAGCATCTAATCCGGGTCTAGAGAGAGACATAGAGGAGCCGAAGCAGCGCTGAGCGCAGGCAGCTGTAATTGCTCCCGCATTGCATGCACAGAACTAAGGGCCTGGTTCCGAGATGGACGCAGACGCCGCCATGTCTTTTGCCACAGTCGTCTCTACGTCTTTATGCGCCATCGAAACTTGTACCAGTCCTATGGCAGGTGCAGATGCTCCGTCTTAGCGTGGCCTCCTGTGTGCGCGGCTGTGTGTCTTTCAGCGCAGCCACTTTTAGCATCATGCCCGCGTCTCTGGGCGCAGACAGTTGAGATACCTGCATGTGGTGCAACTCAGGCACATGCACAGTACAAAAAACATGGCTCAAATGCGGGTATATTGCCACTGCGTTCACCTCTCAATGAGGCCCTAAATGCGTCATTTTGCCTGTAGGCAGAGCTGTTCGCTGACATCCGCTCTCCACTTGCGCGGTTTCATAGTCGTTATTATAAGAAAACACTTGCGCCAGCCCCATACCGGGTGCAATATGCGCACAGGTCTGCAGAGCCCATGACTGGACAGACACGCCCTTACGGACCATGACCAGTCACCAGCCAGTTACGGCCCTTCAGCCACCCATGGAGATGGGACTGAGTTGCGCGCCCCTGTGTCACCTGGATTCCAGAGAGCTCGGCTTCAGGGTGGGCGCAGTGGAAAAAACGCATATGATTCGTAAAAGCGGCTTTCTATCAAGTCCAGTTGGTTTGATCCTGTTCTCCTCTTCGCCATAGGATGGGTACGACGCGGGGTTCCTCTACCTCTGTGAGTTTACAGACAGCGATCATCAATCTGGAGATCCCACTATACGGAGGGACGAACCAATGAGGGCACTGCCCATGGAAAACACCAGCACCAACCCCATCCACAAAATGCATTTTAGGTATGGAAAGGTGCAGGGTATCTGTGGACTCACCCACTGCAGGGCTACAAGAACGGGGCCACTTGTGGCCGACTCCGTGATCTAAACACTTGATAAGTTATCGTATTACAGCTAAAGCATGGGAGGAGGAGAGCTCTGACTAGGGTCAGTACTGATGCTGGGAGAAAATGGGATAAATACTGGCAGAAACTATTACAGTACATGTATAATATACAGTAAGAGTATATAATGTGACTGTAGAAAGTAATAGTCATACAGGGGTATTCAATATGGGTGCGATAACATCGTTTTTGCGTTAATATCGCAATTATGACGTCATTATCGCAGGTTTTACTTTTACACCCTATTCAATTTCAAAGACTTATCGCAGTTTTGAAAAGTCTTTGATATATAAACGGTGATAACTTTTCACCATTGAATAGGTGTCGAAAAAAAGTGCAGAATTGGGGTTTAGGGGTGCAGGCTTAAAAAAAATAGCCTGCACTCCTGAGAATGACATTTAAAAAACTGTGTCAAAAAAAAAATTGGGCCACCCCAAAAAATTAATTAAAAAATTGGGGTGCAAAAAAAAAAAAATGGGAAAAAATTGTTAAACAATAGGGAAATAGGTTCAGGGCTATTCTGCAAGTATGCGGCACATGTTTTCTAGAATAGGTTATTAGCGGCAGGTGTATTCTAGAATAGGTTATTAGCGGCAGGTGTATTCTAGAATAGATTATTAGCGGCAGGTGTATTCTAGAATAGAATTATTAGCGGCAGGTGTATTCTAGAATAGATTATTAGCGGCAGGTGTATTCTAGAATAGGTTATTAGCGGCAGGTGTATTCTAGAATAGATTATTAGCGGCAGGTGTATTCTAGAATAGGTTATTAGCGGCAGGTGTATTCTAGAATAGAATTATAGCGGCAGGTGCACAAATGCAGAATTATTAAAAACTTACTTTAGGGACACCAAAATATGCTAGTACCCATTTTCATGTACCCCAAATTTGATGGGACCACTTAAAAAAACGAAAAAAATAACCTAAGTGCTCTTCTGCATCACTTCTTCAATGTCGGGAAAAATGCACCTGCTGCGGCTATTTAAATCCCCGACTTTCAATTAAAGGCTAAAACGGGGGTACCCATAGTGTTCCCCCATGTTTTTACAACTTTTAGGGGGTCCTACAATTATTTTAAGGAAAAATTCATAACTTTACGCAAATCCAACTTCGGAGTTTCCCGTTTTCGTTAATTTTATATTGAATACAGGGATAAGCGGGAGCGCGCACCAGACTTTAACGCAGGAAAAAACTCCGATATGAAACGTTAACTTCGACAGTGAAGTTAACGTTTCATATTGAATACCGCTCATAGAGGCATAAATACTACAGAGTAATGTAGGCTCAGTACTCTGTACTAGCAGTAATGAAGTATCAGCTTATTGGGTGTTTAGGTTTTTTTAAAATGCATTGGTTCATCAAATTATCTAATTATCACAGGGGTCATCTAGTTATTACAGGTGTCATCTCATGTAGTTATCACAGGGCTCATATAGTTATCACAGGGGTCATCTTATCTAGTTATCACAGGGGTCATCTTATATAGTTATCACAGGGGTCATCTCATGTAGTTATCACAGGATCATTTTATCTAGTTATCACAGGGCTCATAGTTATCACAGGGGTCATCTTATCTAGTTATCACAGGGGTCATCTTATATAGTTATCACAGGGGTCATCTCATGTAGTTATCACAGGATCATTTTATCTAGTTATCACAGGGCTCAAAGTTATCACAGGTGTCATCTCATGTAGTTATCACAGGGTCATCTTATCTAGCTATCACAGGGCTCATAGTTATCACAGGGTCATCTTATCTAGTTATCACAGGGGTCATCTCATGTAGTTATCACAGGGCTCATAGTTCTCACAGGGTCATCTTATCTAGTTATCACAGGGGTCATCTCATGTAGTTATCACAGGGCTCATAGTTATCATAGGGTCATCTTATCTAGTTATCACAGGGGTCATCTCATGTAGTTATCACAGGGTCATTTTAGCTAGCTATCACAGGGCTCATAGTTATCACAGGGTCATCTTATCTAGTTATCACAGGGGTCATCTCATGTAGTTATCACAGGGCTCATAGTTCTCACAGGGTCATCTTATCTAGTTATCACAGGGGTCATCTCATGTAGTTATCACAGGGCTCATAGTTATCATAGGGTCATCTTATCTAGTTATCACAGGGGTCATCTCATGTAGTTATCACAGGGTCATTTTAGCTAGCTATCACAGGGCTCATAGTTATCACAGGGTCATCTTATCTAGTTATCACAGGGGTCATCTCATGTAGTTATCACAGGGTCATCTTATCTAGTTATCACAGGGGTCATCTCATGTATTTATCACAGGGGTCATATAGTTATCACAGGGTCATCTTATCTAGTTATTACAGGGGTCATCTCATGTAGTTATCAAAGGCTCATATAGTTTATCACAGGGGTTATCTAGTTATCACAGGGCTCATCTTATTTAGTTATCACATGGGTCATCTTACATCTAGTTATCACAAGGGTCAACTCATTATCACAGGGGGGTCATCTTATTTAGTTATCACAGGGGTCATCTTATGTAGTTATCACAGGGCCATCTCATGTAGTTATCACAGGGCTCATATAGTTATCACAGGGTCATCTTATCTAGTTATCACAGGGGTCATATAGTTATCACAGGGGTCATCTCATGTAGTTATCACAGGGTCATCTTATCTAGTTATGACAGGGGTCATCTCATGTAGTTTTCACAGGGCTCATATAGTTATCACAGGGTCATCTTATCTAGTTATCACAGGGGTCATATAGTTATCACAGGGGTCATCTCATGTAGTTATCACAGGGTCATCTTATCTAGTTATGACAGGGGTCATCTCATGTAGTTTTCACAGGGCTCATATAGTTATCACAGGGTCATCTTATCTAGTTATCACAGGGGTCATATAGTTATCACAGGGGTCATCTCATGTATTTATCACAGGGCTCATATAGTTATCATACGGTCATCTTATCTAGTTATCACAGGGGTCATCTCATGTAGTTATCACAGGGGTCATCTCATGTAGTTATCACAAAGCTCACATAGTTATCACTGGGTCATCTTATCTAGTTATCACAGGGGTCATCTCATGTAGTTATCACAGGGTCATCTTATCTAGTTATCACAGGGGTCATCTCATGTAGTTATCACAGGGTCATTTTATCTAGTTATCACAGGGCTCATAGTTATCACAGGGGTCATCTCATGTAGTTATCACAGGGTCATCTTATCTAGTTATCACAGGGGTCATCTCATGTAGTTATCACAGGGTCATTTTATCTAGTTATCACAGGGGTCATCTCATGTAGTTATCACAGGGCTCATAGTTATCACAGGGTCATCTTATCTAGTTATCACAGGGGTCATCTCATGTATTTATCACAGGGGTCATCTCATGTAGTTATCACAAAGCTCACATAGTTATCACTGGGTCATCTTATCTAGTTATCACAGGGGTCATCTCATGTAGTTATCACAGGGCTCATAGTTCTCACAGGGTCATCTTATCTAGTTATCACAGGGGTCATCTCATGTAGTTATCACAGGGTCATCTTATCTAGTTATCACAGGGGTCATCTCATGTAGTTATCACAGGGTCATTTTATCTAGTTATCACAGGGCTCATAGTTATCACAGGGGTCATCTCATGTAGTTATCACAGGGTCATCTTATCTAGTTATCACAGGGGTCATCTCATGTAGTTATCACAGGGTCATTTTATCTAGTTATCACAGGGGTCATCTCATGTAGTTATCACAGGGCTCATAGTTATCACAGGGTCATCTTATCTAGTTATCACAGGGGTCATCTCATGTATTTATCACAGGGGTCATCTCATGTAGTTATCACAAAGCTCACATAGTTATCACTGGGTCATCTTATCTAGTTATCACAGGGGTCATCTCATGTAGTTATCACAGGGCTCATAGTTCTCACAGGGTCATCTTATCTAGTTATCACAGGGGTCATCTCATGTAGTTATCACAGGGTCATCTTATCTAGTTATCACAGGGGTCATCTCATGTAGTTATCACAGGGCTCATAGTTCTCACAGGGTCATTTTATCTAGTTATCACAGGGGTCATCTCATGTAGTTATCACAGGGTCATTTTATCTAGCTATCACAGGGCTCATAGTTATCACAGGGTCATCGTATCTAGTTATCACAGGGGTAATCTCATGTAGTTATCGCAGGGTCATTTTATCTAGCTATCACAGGGCTCATAGTTATCACAGGGTCATCTTATCTAGTTATCACAGGGGTCATCTCATGTAGTTATCACAGGGCTCATAGTTCTCACAGGGTCATCTTATCTAGTTATCACAGGGGTCATCTCATGTAGTTATCACAGGGCTCATAGTTATCATAGGGTCATCTTATCTAGTTATCACAGGGGTCATCTCATGTAGTTATCACAGGGTCATTTTATCTAGCTATCACAGGGCTCATAGTTATCACAGGGTCATCTTGTCTAGTTATCACAGGGGTCATCTCATGTAGTTATCACAGGGTCATCTTATCTAGTTATCACAGGGGTCATCTCATGTATTTATCACAGAGGTCATATAGTTATCACAGGGTCATCTTATCTAGTTATTACAGGAGTCATCTCATGTAGTTATCAAAGGCTCATATAGTTTATCACAGGGGTTATCTAGTTATCACAGGGCTCATCTTATTTAGTTATCACATGGGTCATCTTACATCTAGTTATCACAAGGGTCAACTCATTATCACAGGGGGGTCATCTTATTTAGTTATCACAGGGGTCATCTTATGTAGTTATCACCGGGCCATCTCATGTAGTTATCACAGGGCTCATATAGTTATCACAGGGTCATCTTATCTAGTTATCACAGGGGTCATATAGTTATCACAGGGGTCATCTCATGTAGTTATCACAGGGTCATCTTATCTAGTTATGACAGGGGTCATCTCATGTAGTTTTCACAGGGCTCATATAGTTATCACAGGGTCATCTTATCTAGTTATCACAGGGGTAATATATAGTTATCACAGGGGTCATCTCATGTAGTTATCACAGGGTCATCTTATCTAGTTATGACAGGGGTCATCTCATGTAGTTTTCACAGGGCTCATATAGTTATCACAGGGTCATCTTATCTAGTTATCACAGGGGTCATATAGTTATCACAGGGGTCATCTCATGTAGTTATCACAGGCTCATATAGTTATCACAGGGTTATCTTATCTAGTTATCACAGGGGTCATATAGTTATCACAGGGGTCATCTCATGTATTTATCACAGGGCTCATATAGTTATCATAGGGTCATCTTATCTAGTTATCACAGGGGTCATCTCATGTAGTTATCACAGGGTCATTTTATCTAGCTATCACAGGGCTCATAGTTATCACAGGGTCATCTTATCTAGTTATCACAGGGGTCATCTCATGTAGTTATCACAGGGCTCATAGTTATCACAGGGTCATCTTATCTAGTTATCACAGGGGTCATATAGTTATCACAGGGGTCATCTCATGTAGTTATCACAGGGCTCACATAGTTATCACAGGGTCATCTTATCTAGTTATCACAGGGCCATCTCATGTAGTTATCACAGGGCTCATATAGTTATCACAGGGTCATCTTATCTAGTTATCACAGGGGTCATATAGTTATCACAGGGTCGTCTTATCTAGTTATCACAGGGGTCATCTCATGTAGTTATCACAGGGTCATCTTATCTAGTTATCACATAGGTCATATAGTTATCACAGGGGTCATCTCATGTAGTTATCACAGGGCTCATATAGTTATCATAGGATCATCTTATCTAGTTATCACAGGGGTCATATAGTTATCACAGGGGTCATCTCATGTATTTATCACAGGGGTCATATAGTTATCACAGGGTCATCTTATCTAGTTATCACAGGGGTCATCTCATGTAGTTATCAAAGGCTCATATAGTTTATCACAGGGGTTATCTAGTTATTACAGGGCTCATCTTATTTAGTTATCAGAGGGGTCATCTTACATCTAGTTATCACAAGGGTCATCTCATTATCACAGGGGTCATCTCATGTAGTTATCACAGGGCTCATATAGTCTAGTTAGAGGGGTCATCTAGTTATCACGGGTCATCTTATCTATTTGTTACAGGGGTTATCTCAACTAGTTATCAAAGGGGTCATTTAGTTATCACAGGGGTCAATTATTAATGTCTTCTATTAATGACAGTGGTCTTATGCTATTGATGGGGTTTTTCTTTTCATCTGTAGCTCCAACAAGCAGCTGCTGTTCTGCGGGATGCAGGATGGAGCCGTGCGGGTCTATCCACTCCAGCCCAGCGATCCGTTACTTGCTTCCATGAGCAATTTCTGGTCCCTCGGGATCCATGATAACCAGTACGGCACCATACAAGCGGTCAGCTCCAGCTATGACGACCAGTATCTGGTGACCTGCGGAACGGACGGCAATATATTCACCTTCAGCATCCTCACCATGGAAGACATCGAGCGAAACCTGAGCCAGAAGAAAGCGAAAGTGCCGTCCCCTAGGGTATGTCTCCGGCTACTTTGCCCCCTGCCATTGGGAGATATTCACTACAACTTGCCCAACCTCCCCCTGCCCCCGAATCCTGTAACATTAGCCCAGCTCCTCTGTGATATCCGTAACGTGCATTCCCGGGCATTGTATTACAGAGTAATCTGGAGACAGAGAAACCGGCGGAGGATATAGAGGATCCCAATGCTTACAGGTGAGTCTGAGGCGGCCAATCAGCCCCTAACTTACTACGCGCACGTGCACATCGCTGGTTTTATTTCGCTGCTGGCTTTATTATTAGTACAATAGCAATTACAGTGTAATGCAAATGGTCTGATGGAAGTGTTACTGGCGTGTTGGGGAAGGGGTTCCGTACACAGACGCTGAACCACTCACATAAGAGGCCACACTCGGATGGAAAAACTACACATGCCACAGGTTTTGGAGCTGCAACCGCTGGCGCGTCTAAAGACGCAGATAACCGTATTTCAACATCTACGGACGCTGACGGTGGGCGTCTCAATCCTTACACATTTGGCCGCATGGATTTCCACCAGGAACGGGCTTTGTTGCGTCATTAGCATAAAGACGCAGACGTCGCTGCGGCAAAAGACCCGGATGCGTCCATCTGAGAATAAGCCCCTGTACGAGACGGAGCACAAATGTGGCTGCAGTGATACAGATATGAGTCTCTGTGGCTGATTACCAGTATAGGAATCCGAGCTCTGCTTGTGAGCTGGAATATATTACTCACTAGTATCACATGACTAATGGTGACCAGGAGACGTGCAAATGAATCTGATTGATGCGCTGTGATGTCCTCTCTGATTACTCTCCAGCATAGAGATTGCCAAACAGCAGCGGCAATACGATCTGCTCCTGAAACAAGCCGAGGAGAAGAAGGCCAGCAAGAGACAGCAGCTCGCCCTGCTGAGAAACGAGTTCCGGCTCATACTGAGGAAGAATACAGAGCTTCCAGCTCACATGCAGCTGGGTAGAGTGGTACGTATCCTAGAGCCAGGCTGACATCTACCACAGTTTATATGCTGGGAAGTGATAATAATGACTTTCTTTACTAGAAGTACTAATATACAGTATATACATACTGTAGACTAATAAATATGCTAGTAAATTCTGTCTGTCTGCCTTTATGCATCCAATGATGAAACAAGTTCCGCACCAACTTTCTGATGACAGGCAGACAGGGAGAGCCACAAGTACTTATATGAAGATGGTTATAGGGAAATACCCACAATCCTCTGTTCTGGTCCTAGGAGTTTGAGATGGATCACCGGATCCGGGAGGAGTTGGAGCGGCAGACGTCAGAGAGGATCCGTACCGCGCTGAAGGAGTTGGCGTGGGAGCAGGAGAAACATAATATAGGACTGAAGAAGCTGCAGGCTCGGTGAGTAATTATAAAATATAATGGATCATGGTCAAACCCTTGAAATATTCATTATTAAGCCCAATCTTGGGCCTGAGCAGTATCAGTGAGTGTTGTTAGGGGTTCTCCTATATGAAGGTACGCACATGTTAGCTGTAGTGCCCTGTAGTTGGCTTTTCAGCTGTATTATCTGATCGCAGGAGCATTAGTATAGACAGGTTTATGGGTCTCTGCTCCTCTGTTCTTCTCATGCACATAGGAAGGTCTTTCCATCATACCAGTATGTTACCCGCTGGTGTTACTGGTAGCGTATGACATTCAGGACACGTGTCGTACACCCGGTCTCCTGCCAATCCTACATTAATCATTTATACAGAAGCCCCGACCTGATCTCGTGCCCTTTTTTGATGCAGTATTTACCCCTTGTTTAAAACATATAATAGCGCTTTTCACCATGATGGTCCCAGTGTACAGTCCGCACCATCAGCACTGAGCACCAGTGTACACTGTAATGTACTGTACCCCTCTGGGAATGATGACTGATTGTGCCTGTTACATGCCAGGTTCTGGGATAATGTGGAGTATGATACTGTGACAGTCCGCGCCATCAGCATTGAGCACCAGTGTATACTGTAATGTACTGTACCCCTCTGGGAATGATGACTGATTGTGCCTGTTACATGCCAGGTTCTGGGATAAGGTGGAGTATGATACTGTGACAGTCTGCGCCATCAGCATTGAGCACCAGTGTATACAGTAATGTACTGTACCCCTCTGGGAATGATGACTGATTGTGCCTTTCACATGCCAGGTTCTGGGATAATGTGGAGTATGATACTGTGACAGTCTGCGCCATCAGCACTGAGCACCAGTGTATACAGTAATGTACTGTACCCCTCTGGGAATGATGACTGATTGTGCCTGTCACATGCCAGGTTCTGGGATAATGTGGAGTATGATACTGTGACAGTCCGCACCATCAGCACTGAGCACCAGTGTATACAGTAATGTACTGTACCCCTCTGAGAATGATGACTGATTGTGCCTGTCACATGCCAGGTTCTGGGATAATGTGGAGTATGATACTGTGACAGTCCGCACCATCAGCACTGAGCACCAGTGTATACAGTAAGAGAAACCGAAAGATTGCATAAGAAAAGAGGTGTTTTAAACCTCTAGGATGGGGGCAGGCATGTATGCAAATTACTTGTGGGAGTTAGCCTATGGCAAGCAGGGGCGGGTTTGTAACAGGAACATTATATAGTGGGATAAAAGTGTGGGCCAAAGCCTCTTTGTTCCAGATTCCTCCAGGACAGGGAAGTGCATTTTGTCAGTTGTCATTTTCCTTAATAAAACTCTCTTAGTGCTTCTCCTTCTTCTCTTCTTCTCTCCTCCTTTTCCTTATTGTATTTAGTCTCTTTTCATTTACTTCATATCATTGCTTTTACTTTTCCTTTCTGTCCTCAATCACTGTCTTTTCTGATTTCCTGTTCTGCTGGGGGTGGGTGTAGCTATGTCCTGCCTAGTAATGAGCCTCCCCAGACCCTGGTCCCTGGCTCCACAGTGCCCCCATGTTATTAGGAGCTGCAGGTGTGGTTCCCCTATTGATAGTTCTATCCCCCCTCAGGCTGCAGCAGCTTTGTGGAAGGTGTGCCAGTGCGGGGGAGGGGTGCTTCCCTTCAGTCCTTAATGCCCCTGGTCAATATTATCTTTGTGGCTGCAGTGGCCAGCACCATAGGCAAATGCAGGAGGGGTTTATGAGTGCCTTGCCTGAACCCCCCCTCAGCACACACCATGATGACTACAATAGAAATAGCATATAATACTAAAGTTGCATGTTTTTTAGGATCCCCTCAGTGTCACAAATGAAATAACTAGCACTACAGTCCCTGTTGATCTTTTAAATGTGTCAGCCAGTAGAAAAAGTTAAAAAGCCAGTAATGAATATTGTTGTGCACCAACTAGATCTGGAAAACATGCACTGTACGGGGTGCACTGATATGGATCACCTATTGGATCAATTATTAATACTGGATAATACACCATCCAGTACATAGGGGGACCAATCTGTGCATCTATGTCCAGGACAGTGCATGGTTTCTTTTTCTGCCCTCTCCCAGATTCCCCAACTTGCTCATATGATCTGTAAAGGAGCCGGCACATGAAATAAAAAGATTCAGCTCAGACAGGATGGCTCTACTTCTACATATAATTACTTACTGTGTTTGCTGGTCCTGTATATGCCAGAATTATATCATTCAGTACATTCGTATGATGTATTTTATAGATGGTCTAAGTGCTGATTATGCCCTCTTAATGGTAGAAAACAGTTGCAGCAAACAGTGTCAGTATTATGCTGGGCATTGAGGTATCATTGGGGGAATAGAATGCTTTAGTGATGCGTTATATGACAGTAAGGGGTAATGGCTTTGACACTGCTTTATTTATGTATGGCACCTTAGATCTAGCTTTTATCTCCTTTGAATCATATTATCAGTCAATAGAGGAGATTGTATTATATACTGTATTCTGAGCATTTAACTTACAAAATAGACAGAATACATGTGCTACAGTGAATTTCTACAGGGTGCATAGCTTATTATTGCAATCACTGCCCCAAGCAGCTATCACCGGGAAGCTCCATTCTCAGCTATGCTCCTACTTCGACAAATATACATTGCTGGAGGTCACGCAGCCTTCGCGTCCTGCCTATGAGGGGTACAACGCGAGCAAAGCAGCTAGTTCAGTTCGTCAGGGCTAACAGCAGGCGTCTGGGGAAAATGCTTCGCCTTTAATAATTCCACCTGTACGCAGGGACGAAAATGTCATTTTCGTCACCTCTGCTTGCGATGTGGTGGCAATCACCCAGTTGCCAAGTGTTTCAAGGGGGGTGCCCAGCAGCAGCCTGCACAGCCAGCAAAAGGCACAAGTGCTAAGTAAAGTTCCATCCCCTGTCCGTGTCACAGCGATAGCAAAATGGTTGAGTTGGTACCCGGTTCTGCAGGACGCAGAATTTTCGTTAAAAGGCTTCAGTTTTGGTTTTCGTTTACCTATTTGCAGGGATGTCGACACATATTCGCCTAGAAATTTGAAGTCTGCCTTTGAATTGCCTCACATTCTTAGGGAAAAAGTGGCTGGCGAGGTTAGCGTCAGGCGCATTGCAGGGCCTTTTGCAGAACCCCCATTAGGGATCTTGTGAATTCCCCGGTGGGAGTGGTTCCCAAGAAAATTCCAGGAAAATAAGGGCTCATGCAACATCTGTCTTATCCGCCAGGCTCGTCAGTAAATTATGCCATACTAGTTGAGGTTTCCTCGGTGGTGTACCAGTCTTTTGACGATGCTTTGGATGTCATTAGGTGTTATGGTCCGGGCGCACTGATGGCTAAGATAGATGTTGAGTCAGCTTTTCGTCTACTTCCTTTGCACCCAGAGTCATTCCAGTTTATGGGTTTTTAGCTTGGACAACGGATATTGCATAGACAAATGCTTGCCTATGGGGTGTTCTGTGTCCTGTGCGTTTTTCGAGCATTTTAGCACCTTCTTACACTGGTGCGCGGAATTTATTTATTTAATTTTTGCGGTAGTCATGGAATAGCCCACTATCTCGATGACTTTCTGTGTGTCGGCCCTTCCGGTTCAGGCAGATGCAGTTATCTTTTGTTTTCTTTACGAGCGCTGTTTTTTCATTTGGAGTTCCCGTTGCTGTGGACAAAACGGAGGGCCCTTCCCCTTGTCATTCCTGGGTATCGAGATCTGTACCTCAGCGGGTTCTTGTCGCATTCCTCTCGATAAGCCTGTCAAGTTGCGTAATGCCATAGCGGAATGCACGGCTTCCAGTAGAATTACCCTGCGGCAGGCGCAATCCCTCCTGGGCCTGTAAAGTAATTCCAATGGGCAGAGCTTTTTCACGTAAATTGGAAAGGGCCACGGCTGGTGTCACTAACCGAGACATTTGCTACGTTTATCCTCAGACATTAAGCAGGACCTCTCTGTCTGGGTCTCGTTTCTTCGGGATTTTAATGGCGTTTGGTTGTGGATGTCTCCAGATGCTGACAATTTGCAGCTGCAGCTGTTCACCGACGCAGCAGGCACCACAGGGTTCGGATGTTACCTTGATGGCTCCTGGTGCGTTGGCCGTTGGCTGGAAGAATGGGTGGGAAAGGGTTTGACTAAGGACTTACTCCTTCTCAAACTCTTTCCCATAATGGTTTCCTTGGAAATCTGGGGGGAATGGTTACGCAATCGCAGCATCATTATCAGGTGTGACAACCTGGGCGTGGTCCATGCGATACAATCAGCAACATGCGGCTTCCCTGCTGGTTTTGCGCTTGCTAGCGCAGCTGTGCTCACATGTTTGCGCTGTAACATCATGTTTAAGGCAAGACACGTTCCTGGGGTGGAGAATGAGATAGACGATGCGTTATCACGTTTCCAGTGGGCTAGGTCCCGATCTGTGGCCCCTGGTGCTGACGTTGTGCTTTGCCCCTCTTATGTTTGGCAGGTGATCGAGCCGGCATGGAGGGCTTAGCAGAACAGTCTTTAGCCCCCTCCACGTTGCGAGCATATCGGCAGGCATGGAATGAATGGGAAGATTATTCCCGTAGCAGCAAACAGGCAGGTAAGAGTCAGCATCGTTCGATGCTTTCTTTTATTTGGAGTCTCCATTTGGCTGGCAGATCCAGGGCTTCTGTTGCGCGCTCTTTGGGGGGCATTGCATTTTATTGTAAATTGAAGGGCCAACCTGACTTTACTAAAAGTTTTCTGATTGTGAAGGCTTTAAAGGGTTGGGCACGGGTCTCCCGGCCAGTAGCTGACCTTAGGAGACCTGTGGACGCTCATCTGCTTCCGGCAGTATTAGGGGCGGTTCTCGGAGTGGCTCTTACTGCGTATGAGGCGGTCCTGATTCAAGTGGTGTTTTCAGAGGCTTTTCACGGCACCTTGAGGGTATCGGAGCTGGTGGCATCATCCAAATGGGTTGATGCCGCCATGCTCCTCTCGGATATCCTGGTCAGTGAGAGGTCTGTTCTCTGTAGGATTCGGCGGTCAAAGACCGACCAGACTGGTAGGGGTGGGTGGATCTCGTTGGGTCCATCTAGGTACGAACAGATCTGCCCCGTGGCACTAGCTATGCGGTATGAGTTATTGCGGCCGGATGTTCCTGGTTCATGACTCATGCATATGGACAGGACTCCGCTTACCAAATACCAGTTTGGTTGGTTTTTGAAGAGGTGTGTATCAGTTTTAGGCCTCCCGCCTCAAGATTTTGGTACACACTCGTTTCTGATCGGAGCCGCAACTTCGGCGGCAGCTGCGGGTTTCTCGGCATCAGAAATTAAGGCCCTAGGACGTTGGAAATCGGATAGTTATAAAGGTTACATTCGACCTAGGCGTGAAGGCCCTTTGTTTTAAAGTCATTTCACAGTCTGTTCCGGTTACGTTTATATTTTATGCTTGCCTGGTTTTTGTCTTGTCTCATGTTCTGTCCTGTCTTGTCTGTTACCCCTGTCCGTCCTACTCGGGATTAGCTACTCGCCATTGCTGGCAATGGGAGTCTTGAGGGATTTTACAATTTTTACCTGAACTGACGGATTCAATTCGGCTATTCTCAATCATTTAATTAGGCCATAGTCCATCCCTCAGCAGGTTTTTATTTTACCTCTTGCCGAGTTCACCTGTTTTTTCCCAATTCCCCCCCACCCATTCTTCCCCTTTGTGTCTTCTGTTTGTCTCAGCCACTTCAAATAGTAAAGTCGGCGACCAATAGAAAATTTTCCTTTTTGGCAGATACTCACTTATGTTCTATCAGATCCCACTAATACACCATAAAATTTTATTGTTTTATGACAATTACTAATTTTTTATTTACTGCTTTCCTCCACCTTTAGGATTGCTCTTTGACACGCAGGACATTTGGGTTATAGGCCACTCATATATTTTCTGGGCTGCTAGGTTTGAGTTCAGATCAAGCTCCAATTTTTGAATATTCAGCTAGGGTCCGTTGCATAGGTTCCAGAGGTATGAGATGGCATTCCTTTTGTCCTAAACTGTTAGAGTATGCAAGGCTTTTTGGTAGGCCACGTATTTTGGTGGCTTATTTAGGAGGCAACGACTTAGGGCAGAGGTCCACTGTAGAATTACGAGTTGATATTGTCAACGATTTGGCGAGGGTGCTATCGGCCTGGCCCTTGTGTAAATTAATTTGGTCTTGCATTGTACCTCGACAGGTCTGGCGTGGGATTAGGAGTTTTCCTGCTAATGACGAAGCTAGGAAGAAACTTAATTTCGCAGTTGCCAAATTTGTGATGGCCAATTATGGCCGTTTCATTTACCATAAGAACATTCAATTTCGATTTAGTTATATGTATAGACCTGATGGAGTTCATTTAACAGAGGAGGGTTGGTCATTGTTTATTGGGGATCTTTTTGAGGAGTTGGCGTTATTGGGGTAGTACTTGGTATGGTGGCGGTGCAGCGGTTCTATAAGCAGAACCTTGCTGTGGCGGGAAAGAACGGCAGGTCGCCAGTCCGGGTGCAATTATGATTTAAGGGCGCTCCCTTCGTTGACTGGTAGTTGGCTGTACCAACCTAACGGGGGGCAGTATCACCACCTAAACGGGTGGGAAGTCAAGATGGGGGTGAGCGTTACCTTTTGTTGATAATATGAGTTACATGGTTATGTGTATGCACTCTGGGCGATCTACGCCTGCTATGCCTTTTGTTGTTTGTGTGTGGGCATAGCAGATCTGGCTGATTTCTGGCCGTCCTTTCTTTGCCACCATACATCCTTAAATAATAATTATTATTGCTCCAATAAATCGCCATCAAGTTATCTGCCAAATCCACGTCTCAGTGTCTTTATTTTATGTTAGTATGATAAGTGGTTTGCACACATGACAACACCTCATCCGATAGAAGGTTTATGTACTGTACCCCTCTGGGAATGATGACTGATAGTGCCTGTTACATGCCAGGTTTCCGGGATAAGGTGGAGTGTGATACTGTGACAGTCTGCTCCATCAGCACTGAGCACCAGTGTATACAGTAATGTACTGTACCCCTCTGGGAATGATGACTGATTGTGCCTTTCACATGCCAGGTTCCGGGATAATGTGGAGTATGATACGGTGACAGTCCGCGCCATCAGCACTGAGCACCAGTGTATACAGTAATGTACTGTACCCCTCTGGGAATGATGACTGATTGTGCCTGTCACATGCCAGGTTCTGGGATAATGTGGAGTATGATACGGTGACAGTCCGCGCCCATCAGCACTGAGCACCAGTGTATACAGTAATGTACTGTACCCCTCTGGGAATGATGACTGATTGTGCCTGTCACATGCCAGGTCCCGGGATAATGTGGAGTATGATACTGTGACAGTCCGCGCCATCAGCACTGAGCACCAGTGTATACAGAAATATACTGTACCCCTCTGGGAATGATGACTGATTGTGCCTGTCACATGCCAGGTTCTGGGATAATGTGGAGTATGATACGGTGACAGTCCGCGCCATCAGCATTGAGCACCAGTGTATACAGTAATGTACTGTACCCCTCTGAGAATGATGACTGATTGTGCCTGTCACATGCCAGGTTCTGGGATAATGTGGAGTATGATACGGTGACAGTCCGCGCCATCAGCACTGAGCACCAGTGTGTACAGTAATGTACTGTACCCCTCTGGGAATGATGACTGATTGTGCCTGTCACATGCCAGGTTCCGGGATAATGTGGAGTATGATACTGTGACAGTCCGCGCCCATCAGCACTGAGCACCAGTGTATACAGTAATGTACTGTACCCCTCTGGGAATGATGACTGATTGTGCCTGTCACATGCCAGGTTCCGGGATAATGTGGAGTATGATACTGTGACAGTCCGCGCCATCAGCACTGAGCACCAGGTGACCACATACAGACTCTTGTTTCTCACGGAGAAGTATTACAAGGTGAAGGGGATGATTGGAAAGAGAAGGGCCACCCGCTTTGACCTACTTCTGAAAGGGGCAGAGATGCCTAAAGAGAGCCGTGACTCAGGTGAGGGTGATGTGATCTCCTCTCTAGGGCACTGCTCCTCTCTAGGGGGCTGCAGGGGGAATAGCTGCACTGGACATAATGGAAGAGGTTACAGGGGCAGATCACCACTCAGCTAGAGCACTGTGGAGGGGACTAAAGGGGGTGATCCTCTCCAGCTTAGGCACCATGCAGGGTATTACAGGGAATATCCTCAGCTAGAGTAACAGGGAGTAGGGTACTGGGGATGAGCCGCACTCGGTTAGGGCACCATGCAGGGTATTTGCCGCACTCGGTTAGGGCACAGTGCAGGGTATTTGCCGCACTCGGTTAGGGCACCATGCAGGGTATTAAAGCGGATAAACCACACTCAGCTAGAGCACAATGCAGGGCATTACAGGGGATAAGTCATACTCAGCTAGAGCACAATGCAGGGCATTACAGGGGATAAGTCACACTCAGCTAGAGCACAATGCAGGGCATTACAGGGGATAAACCACACTGAGCTAGGGCACAATGCAGGGCATTACAGGGGATAAACCACACTGAGCTAGGGCACAATGCAGGGCATTACAGGGGATAAATCACACACAGCTAGAGCACAATGCAGGGTATTACAGGGGATAAATCACACACAGCTAGAGCACAATGCAGGGTATTACAGGGGATAAATCACACACAGCTAGAGAACAATGCAGGGCATTACAGGGGATAAGTCACACTCAGCTAGAGCACAATGCAGGGCATTACAGGGGATAAGTCACACTCAGCTAGAGCACAATGCAGGGCATTACAAGGGATAAGTCACACTCAGCTAGAGCACAATGCAGGGCATTACAGGGGATAAGTCACACTCAGCTAGGGCACAGTGCAGGGCATTACAGGGGATAAATCACACACAGCTAGAGCACAATGCAGGGCATTACAGGGGATAAGTCACACTCAGCTAGAGCACAATGCAGGGCATTACAGGGGATAACTCACACTCAGCTGGAGCACAGTGCAGGGCACTACAGGGGATAAGTCACACTCAGCTAGAGCACAATGCAGGGCATTACAGGGGATAAGTCACACTCAGCTAGAGCACAATGCAGGGCATTACAGGGGATAAGTCACACTCAGCTAGAGCACAATGCAGGGCATTACAGGGTCTAAGTCACACTCAGCTAAAGGACAATGCAAGGCATTACAAGGGATAAACCACACTGAGCTAGAGCACAATGCAGGGCATTACAGGGGATAAACCACACTGAGCTAGGGCACAATGCAGGGCATTACAGGGGATAAGTCACACTCAGCTAGAGCACAATGCAGGGCATTACAGGGGATAAGTCATACACAGCTAGAGCACAATGCAGGGCATTACAGGGGATAAGTCACACTCAGCTAAAGCACAATGCAGGGCATTACAGGGGATAAGTCACACTCAGCTAGAGGACAATGCAGGGCATTACAGGGGATAAGTCACACTCAGCTAGAGCACAATGCAGGGCATTACAGGGGATAAGTCACACTCAGCTAAAGGACAATGCAAGGCATTACAAGGGATAAACCACACTCAGCTAGGGCACAATGTAGGGCATTACAGGGGATAAGTCATACACAGCTAGAGCACAATGCAGGGCATTACAGGGGATAAGTCATACACAGCTAGAGCACAATGCAGGGCATTACAGGGGATAAGTCACACTCAGCTAGAGCACAATGCAGGGCATTACAGGGGATAAGTCACAATAATCTAGAGCACAATGCAGGGTATTAAAGCGAATAAACCACACTCAGCTAGAGCACAATGCAGGGCATTACAGGGGATAAATCACAATAATCTAGAGCACAATGCAGGGCATTACAGGGGATAAATCACACACAGCTAGAGCACAATGCAGGACATTACAGGGGATAAGTCACACACAGCTAGAGCACAATGCAGGGCATTACAGGGGATAAGTCACACTCAGCTAGACCACAATGCAAGGCATTACAGGGGATAAGTCACACTCAGCTAGAGCACAGTGCAGGGCATTACAGGGGATAAGTCACACTCAGCTAGAGCACAATGCAGGGCATTACAGGGGATAACTCACACTCAGCTAGAGCACAATGCAGGGCATTACAGGGGATAAGTCATACACAGCTAGAGCACAATGCAGGGCATTACAGGGGATAAGTCATACACAGCTAGAGCACAATGCAGGGCATTACAGGGGATAAGTCACACTCAGCTAGAGCACAATGCAGGGCATTACAGGGGATAAGTCACACTCAGCTAGAGGACAATGCAGGGCATTACAGGGGATAAACCACACTGAGCTAGGGCAAAATGCAGGGCATTACAGGGGATAAGTCACACTCAGCTAAAGTACAATGCAGGCCATTACAGGGGATAAGTCACACTCAGCTAAAGTACAATGCAGGCCATTACAGGGGATAAGTCACACACAGCTAGAGCACAATGCAGGGCATTACAGGGGATAAGTCACACTCAGCTAGAGCACAGTGCAGGGCATTACAGGGGATAAGTCACACTCAGCTAGAGGACAATGCAGAGCATTACAGGGGATAAATCACAATAATCTAGAGCACAATGCAGGGCATTACAGGGGATAATTCACACTCAGCTAGAGCACAATGCAGGGCATTACAGGGGATAAGTCACAATAATCTAGAGCACAATGCAGGGTATTAAAGCGAATAAACCACACTCAGCTAGAGCACAATGCAGGGCATTACAGGGGATAAATCACAATAATCTAGAGCACAATGCAGGGCATTACAGGGGATAAATCACACACAGCTAGAGCACAATGCAGGACATTACAGGGGATAAGTCACACACAGCTAGACCACAATGCAGGGCATTACAGGGGATAAGTCACACTCAGCTAGAGCACAATGCAGGGCATTACAGGGGATAAGTCACACTCAGCTAGAGCACAATGCAGGGCATTACAGGGGATAAGTCACACTCAGCTAGAGCACAATGCAGGCCATTACAGGGGATAAGTCACATACAGCTAGAGCACAATGCAGGGCACTACAGGGGATAAGTCACACTCAGCTAGAGGACAATGCAGGGCATTACAGGGGATAAACCACACTGAGCTAGAGCACAATGCAGGGCATTACAGGGGATAAGTCACACTCAGCTAGAGCACAGTGCAGGGCATTACAGGGGATAAGTCACACTCAGCTAGAGGACAATGCAGAGCATTACAGGGGATAAATCACAATAATCTAGAGCACAATGCAGGGCATTACAGGGGATAATTCACACTCAGCTAGAGCACAATGCAGGGCATTACAGGGGATAAGTCACAATAATCTAGAGCACAATGCAGGGTATTAAAGCGAATAAACCACACTCAGCTAGAGCACAATGCAGGGCATTACAGGGGATAAATCACAATAATCTAGAGCACAATGCAGGGCATTACAGGGGATAAATCACACACAGCTAGAGCACAATGCAGGACATTACAGGGGATAAGTCACACACAGCTAGACCACAATGCAGGGCATTACAGGGGATAAGTCACACTCAGCTAGAGCACAATGCAGGGCATTACAGGGGATAAGTCACACTCAGCTAGAGCACAATGCAGGGCATTACAGGGGATAAGTCACACTCAGCTAGAGCACAATGCAGGCCATTACAGGGGATAAGTCACATACAGCTAGAGCACAATGCAGGGCATTACAGGGGATAAGTCACACTCAGCTAGAGCACAGTGCAGGGCACTACAGGGGATAAGTCACACTCAGCTAGAGGACAATGCAGGGCATTACAGGGGATAAACCACACTGAGCTAGAGCACAATGCAGGGCATTACAGGGGATAAGTCACACTCAGCTAGAGCACAGTGCAGGGCATTACAGGGGATAAGTCACACTCAGCTAGAGCACAATGCAGGGCATTACAGGGGATAAGTCACACTCAGCTAGAGGACAATGCAGGGCATTACAGGGGATAAATCACACTCAGCTAGAGCACAATGCAGGGCATTACAGGGGATAAATCACACATAGCTAGAGGACAAGGCAGAGCATTACAGGGGATAAGTCACACTCAGCTAGAGCACAATGCAGGGCATTACAGGGGATAACTCACATTCAGCTAGAGCACAATGCAGGGCATTACAGGGGATAAGTCACACTCAGCTAGAGCACAATGCAGGGCATTACAGGGGATAAGTCATACACAGCTAGAGCACAATGCAGGGCATTACAGGGGATAACTCACACTCAGCTAGAGGACAATGCAGAGCATTACAGGGGATAAGTCACACTCAGCTAGAGCACAATGCAGGGCATTACAGGGGATAAGTCACACTCAGCTAGAGCACAATGCAGGGCATTACAGGGGATAAGTCATACACAGCTAGAGCACAATGCAGGGCATTACAGGGGTTAACTCACACTCAGCTAGAGCACAATGCAAGGCATTACAGGGGATAAGTCACACACAGCTAAAGCACAGTGCATGGCATTACAGGGGATAACTCACACTCAGCTAGAGCACAATGCAGGGCATTACAGGGGATAAGTCACACTCAGCTAGAGGACAATGCAGAGCATTACAGGGGATAAGTCACACTCAGCTAGAGCACAATACAGGGCATTACATGGGATAATTCACACTCAGCTAGAGCACAATGCAGGGTATTACAGGGGATAAGTCACACTCAGCTAGAGGACAATGCAGAGCATTACAGGGGATAAGTCACACTCAGCTAGAGCACAATGCAGGGCATTACAGGGGATAACTCACACTCAGCTAGAGCACAATGCAAAACATTACAGGGGATAAGTCACACTCAGCTAGAGGACAATGCAGAGCATTACAGGGGATAAGTCAGACACAGCTAGAGCACAATGCAGGGCATTACAGGGGATAAGTCACACTCAGCTAGAGGACAATGCAGGGCATTACAGGGGATAAGTCACTCTCAGCTAGGGCACAATGCAGGGCATTACAGGGGATAAATCACACTCAGCCATGGCACCAAGGAAGAAGTTAGATGATCTGCACTCAGCTAGGTCACAATAGAGGGGATATAAAGTGAGCAACTGCAATTGGCTAGATCCCCTTGGAGGGGTTACAGCTAATGCTATGTTGTTAGCGCTATTAGAGGCCTCTAGTGTCTGCTTACAACTAGTAAAACAGCTCTTTCCGTTAGAGAACACGCCATCTAAATAAATAAGAGAAGATATGGATTGTTCTATAGATTGTTCCTTGCTTCCAGCCTGTTGCAGAATTTCTAACATGGTCTCTGGTTGTATTTTCTACCTGTGTTAAATCATGCAGCAGCTATAGGAGCAGAGAATGAGCTTGGCGATGTGACGCAGGGACAGAAGCAAAAGCAGCCGTGGATAGGAAAGCGCACTGAGGGGCGCGTGGAAAGAATCCGGAAGCTGCTCGAGAAGACTGAGAAAATAAAATCCAAAATCTTACAGAGGAAGAAGGAGTGGGATGAGCTGTGAGTTATATTGTGCCGGCTGTTGTGCTGTCAGGTGCACTGCAATCACTGCAAAATGAGTCTTGTACTGGCAGCTAGAGTCACTGCCAGCACTGCTTCCACTCTGACTGCACAATAATAAGTCTCCTACTGCTAGAGTCACCGCCAGCACTGCTTCCACTCTGACTGCACAATAATGAGTCTTGTACTGCTAGAGTCACCGCCAGCACTGCTTCCACTCTCACTGCACAACAATGAGTCTCCTACTGCTAGAGTCACCGCTAGTACTGCTTCCACTCTGACTGCACAGTAATGAGTCTCCTACTGCTAGAGTCACCGCCAGCGCTGCTTCCACTCTGACTGCACAACAATGAGTCTCCTACTGCTAGAGTCACCGCCAGCACTGCTTCCACTCTCACTGCACAATAATGAGTCTCCTACTGCTAGAGTCACTGCCAGCACTGCTTCCACTCTCACTGCACAATAATGAGTCTTGTACTGCTAGAGTCACTGCCAGCGCTGCTTCCACTCTCTCTGCACAATAATGAGTCTTGTACTGCTAGAGTCACTGCCAGCACTGCTTCCACTCTCACTGCACAATAATGAGTCTTGTACTGCTAGAGTCACCGGCAGCGCTGCTTCCACTCTCACTGCACAATAATGAGTCACCGCCAGCACTGCTTCCACTCTCACTGCACAATAATGAGTCTCCTACTGCTAGAGTCACTGCCAGCACTGCTTCCACTCTCACTGCACAATAATGAGTCTTGTACTGCTAGAGTCACCACCAGCGCTGCTTCCACTCTCACTGCACAGTAATGAGTATTATACTGCTAGAGTCACTGCCAGCACTGCTTCCACTCTCACTGCACAATAATGAGTCTTGTACTGATAGTCACCGCCAGCACTGCTTCCACTCTCACTGCACAATGAGTCTTCTACTGCTAGAGTCACTGCCAGCACTGCTTCCACTCTCACTGCACAATAATGAGTCTTGTATTGCTAGAGCCACTGTCAGCGCTGCTTCCACTCTCACTGCACAATAATGAGTCTTGTGCTGCTAGAGCCACCGCCAGCGCTGATTCCACTCTCACTGCACAATAATGACTCTTCTACTGCTAGAGTCACCGCCAGCACTGCTTCCACTCACTGCACAATAATGAGTCTTGTACTGCTAGAGTCACTGCTAGCACTGCTTCCACTCTCACTGCACAATAATGAGTCTTGTACTGCTAGAGTCACCGCCAGCGCTGCTTCCACTCTCACTGCACAATAACGAGTCTTCTACTGCTAGAGTCACCGCCAGTGCTGCTTCCACTCTGACTGCACAATAATGAGTCTTGTACTGCTAGAGTCACTGCCAGCACTGCTTCCACTCTCACTGCACAATAATGAGTCTTGTACTGCTAGAGTCACCGCCAGCACTGCTTCCACTCTGACTGCACAACAATGAGTCTCCTACTGCTAGAGTCACCGCCAGCACTGCTTCCACTCTCATTGCACAATAATGAGTCTCCTACTGCTAGAGTCACTGCCAGCACTGCTTCCACTCTCACTGCACAATAATGAGTCTTGTACTGCTAGAGTCACCGCCAGCACTGCTTCCACTCTCTCTGCACAATAATGAGTCTTGTATTGCTAGAGCCACTGTCAGCGCTGCTTCCACTCTCACTGCACAATAATGAGTCTTGTGCTGCTAGAGCCACCGCCAGCGCTGATTCCACTCTCACTGCACAATAATGACTCTTCTACTGCTAGAGTCACCGCCAGCGCTGCTTCCACTCTCACTGCACAATAACGAGTCTTCTACTGCTAGAGTCACCGCCAGCGCTGCTTCCACTCACTGCACAATAATGAGTCTTGTACTGCTAGAGTCACTGCCAGCGCTGCTTCCACTCTCACTGCACAATAATGAGTCTTGTACTGCTAGAGTCACCACCAGCACTGCTTCCACTCTGACTGCACAATAATGAGTCTTGTACTGCTAGTCACTGCCAGCACTGCTTCCACTCTCTCTGCACAATAATGAGTCTTGTACTGCTAGAGTCACTGCCAGCACTGCTTCCACTCTGACTGCACAATAATGAGTCTTGTACTGCTAGAGTCACCGCTAGCACTGCTTCCACTCTGACTGCACAATAATGAGTCTTGTGCTGCTAGAGTCACTGCCAGCACTGCTTCCACTCTGACTGCACAGTAATGAGTCTTGTGCTGCTAGAGTCACCGCCAGCACTGCTTCCACTCTCACTGCACAATAATGAGTCTTGTACTGCTAGAGTCACCGCCAGCGCTGCTTCCACTCTGACTGCACAATAATGAGTCTTCTACTGCTAGAGTCACCGCCAGCGCTGCTTCCACTCTCACTGCACAATAATGAGTCTTGTACTGCTAGAGTCACTGCCAGCACTGCTTCCACTCTCACTGCACAATAATGAGTCTTGTACTGCTAGAGTCACCACCAGCACTGCTTCCACTCTCACTGCACAATAATGAGTCTTGTACTGCTAGAGTCACCGCCAGCACTGCTTCCACTCTCACTGCACAATAATGAGTCTTGTACTGCTAGAGTCACCGCCAGCACTGCTTCCACTCTCACTGCACAATAATGAGTCTTGTACTGCTAGAGTCACCGCCAGCACTGCTTCCACTCTTACTGCACAATAATGAGTCTTGTACTGCTAGAGTCACCGCCAGCACTGCTTCCACTCTCACTGCACAATAATAAGTCTTGTACTGCTAGAGTCACCGCCAGCGCTGCTTCCACTCTGACTGCACAATAATGAGTCACCGCCAGCACTGCTTCCACTCTCACTGCACAATAATGAGTCTTGTACTGCTAGAGTCACCATCAGCGCTGCTTCCACTCTCACTGCACAATAATGAGTCTTGTACTGCTAGAGTCACCGCCAGCGCTGCTTCCACTCTCACTGCACAATAATGAGTCTTGTATTGCTAGAGCCACTGTCAGCGCTGCTTCCACTCTCACTGCACAATAATGAGTCTTGTGCTGCTAGAGCCACCGCCAGCGCTGATTCCACTCTCACTGCACAATAATGACTCTTCTACTGCTAGAGTCACCGCCAGCGCTGCTTCCACTCTCACTGCACAATAATTAGTCTTGTACTGCTAGAGTCACTGCCAGCGCTGCTTCCACTCTCACTGCACAATAATGAGTCTTGTACTGCTAGAGTCACTGCCAGCGCTGCTTCCACTCTCACTGCACAATAATGAGTCTTGTACTGCTAGAGTCACCACCAGCACTGCTTCCACTCTGACTGCACAATAATGAGTCTTGTACTGCTAGAGTCACTGCCAGCACTGCTTCCACTCTCACTGCACAATAATGAGTCTTGTACTGCTAGAGTCACCGCCAGCACTGCTTCCACTCTGACTGCACAATAATGAGTCTTGTACTGCTAGAGTCACCGCTAGCACTGCTTCCACACTCTCTGCACAATAATGAGTCTTGTGCTGCTAGAGTCACCGCCAGCACTGCTTCCACTCTGACTGCACAATAATGAGTCTTGTGCTGCTAGAGTCACTGCCAGCACTGCTTCCACTCTGACTGCACAGTAATGAGTCTTGTGCTGCTAGAGTCACCGCCAGCGCTGCTTCCACTCTCACTGCACAGTAATGAGTCTCCTATTGCTAGAGTCACCGCCAGCACTGCTTCCACTCTCACTGCACAGTAATGAGTCTCCTATTGCTAGAGTCACCGCCAGCACTGCTTCCACTCTCACTGCACAGTAATGAGTCTTGTGCTGCTAGAGTCACCGCCAGCGCTGCTTCCACTCTCACTGCACAGTAATGAGTCTCCTATTGCTAGAGTCACCGCCAGCACTGCTTCCACTCTCACTGCACAGTAATGAGTCTCCTATTGCTAGAGTCACCGCCAGCACTGCTTCCACTCTCACTGCACAGTAATGAGTCTTGTGCTGCTAGAGTCACCGCCAGCGCTGCTTCCACTCTCACTGCACAGTAATGAGTCTCCTATTGCTAGAGTCACCGCCAGCACTGCTTCCACTCTCACTGCACAGTAATGAGTCTCCTATTGCTAGAGTCACCGCCAGCACTGCTTCCACTCTCACTGCACAGTAATGAGTCTCCTATTGCTAGAGTCACCGCCAGCACTGCTTCCACTCTCACTGCACAGTAATGAGTCTTGTGCTGCTAGAGTCACCGCCAGCGCTGCTTCCACTCTCACTGCACAGTAATGAGTCTCCTATTGCTAGAGTCACCGCCAGCACTGCTTCCACTCTCACTGCACAGTAATGAGTCTCCTATTGCTAGAGTCACCGCCAGCACTGCTTCCACTCTCACTGCACAGTAATGAGTCTTGTGCTGCTAGAGTCACCGCCAGCGCTGCTTCCACTCTCACTGCACAGTAATGAGTCTCCTATTGCTAGAGTCACCGCCAGCACTGCTTCCACTCTCACTGCACAGTAATGAGTCTTGTGCTGCTAGAGTCACCGCCAGCACTACTCAGTCACCACAGCTAGTAGCAGCATATACACGGCTTTGAGAGTGATGCATTTGATAATTTATGTTACACACACCCCTGTGTATATTTTTTGTTCTCAGGTACATAACTAAGCCCAGTGAGGATTTTGAGGACCCACAGGATGTTTTGGCTATTAAAAATGCCAAAGAGAACATGGGAGACTTTAAACTGAAGACGGCAGAAGATTATACTGTACCCGAGCAACTGCGTATAAACGCTGAAAGGAAGAGGAACGAGCTGTCAGTGCTAGAAAGCATGGTAAATACCGCCTAACTATGTATTAACTAAGTACAAAAGTGTGGTGACATCTTCGTATAGAGCTGGGCAAACTATGAACTACAACTCTCAGTAGCCACTGGCAGCCATTGCATTTCCACAGCGGCTAGAGAGACCCATGTAATGTAGATAATTGATTTACTGTATCTTAGACTTTAGTCTGTCTGTAATAGAACGGGATCCCTATAATACCTACATCTGTGTTTCTTTGTACAGATACACGAGCAGAAATCGGCCATGAATCGCTCCATCCTGGCACTTCGAGATCTCAAGGTGGAGACCATAGAAAAGATGAAGGGTTTGGTAGGAGAAGTGAGAGGCATCCAGCCGGTACTGGACCCTAGCAAACACCTGGCCATCCCGATGATCCCTTCTATGTACCCAGATGAGACACCGGAGAAGAAGTTCCAGTACAACAACGAGACACTGCGGAGATTCCAGCTGGAGCAGGAGCGCCGAGTTCAGACTCCGCAGGCAGCGGAGGGAGGAGGGTTTGGCGAGTTTGGTGGTTTTGGAGGAGAACAACAAGCTACAGTCTTATCAGGGTCAGGTTCCAGAGCGTCCACCACGACCACGACCAGGTCCTATTGTGAAGTGTCTCCCAGAAGAAGACCGATACAAAACACTGAGCTGTCTGACCCTGAACGGGAAATGCTACAGATAGAGGAAATCAAGAATTTGTATAAGCAGGAGAACCTCATAAATCAGGTAACTTAAAGGGGAAGAGGCGAGGAATGCATAGTAACGGGGAAAGATACTTACATGAGATACATTATGCCCCATTAATGGCTCCTGGTGGAAGTGAATGTTTCAGCTTCACCTAATCTGAGGTTCGACTCTACACTCATGAAATATTGGGGCTGATTCAGGGGTGCACGCAAATCATGCGCGGCTGCGACTGAATTCGCAAGCCCTGCGACGCCCACTTTGTACAGGAGAGCAATGGCCAGGTGCGCTTTAGGTCAACTCCCAGTCTCCAACATGAAGCGCCCATGGATCACATAAGCCGTCTGAGGTCATAGCGATGTCGTACGCAAATGCGTACACTAGCGCACTCGGTGTTCTTCTAGGCTGCACTTACGCAGTTTTCCAGTTATCGCTCCTAACGTCTGTTCTCTCATCTGCGTTCACCCTGCATCTGGCGCATTGGCACCGAGAAAGAATAACATTAGACGTGGGGGAATAATGATCGGAGTGGTTTGTGCAGAAACTCCCAGGGAAGACCTTTAGCAGGAGAGCCACCAGGGCACTGATATACGCCGTCCACTGTATAGATCGCAATGTACTTCCCCTTATTTCTTCTACCAAATATAAGAGCCAATGAGATTACGGTACTCAAGTCTATAGTATGTGATGATTACATACAACGGTGGGTGGCAGCAGCCCCACGTAGTAAAAACTAGTATAATGTTAGTTTTCTATAAGGGCTCACACAGACTTCACTCCAGTCATATCCTAGGTGTAACCATATGTTGTTGCAATGTAAAGTCCCAGCATGTTTCCATCAGCTTGTCTCAGGAACTCTCCAGCAGTGACAGGGAGAACACAATATGTAATAGTAAAGGCAGAATGTAATCGGGCTGATGTGACAGAGCTGCGTACAAGTCTGTTTTGCGGATGGATCTTGCGACTCTTAGCACTACGGCCACCCATGCACAACTGTGATCAACTGCGGGGGATTTTAGCTTGTTCAGAACTCATGTCCACTCGCAGCAGACGTGTCGTAGTCGGATGGGAAGGGGGTGTTTGGACATAGGTTACGCTGAGTGTTAGCAGGTAGGCAGAATTGCGGGTTATGGAGCGTTGTGCATACCAAGTATAGAGCTGGTGCCAGTGTGCGCTGTTGCTAATGGTAACGGTGGGTATTTCCACAAGCATATGGATAGGAGCAGTGCGGTCACATGGATGCGTGCAACTCGGCATACAGCCCACAGGCAAATGTCCGCATTTAGGGCCTGATTCAGAGGTTCTGAATCAGGGCGTTCCTATTTTTTTTTAATTTCGGCCTCCAGGCCACTCGCACAGCTGTGGGTGACCACCCACAGCTTGTGCGAGTGGCCTGGCGATGGTTGCGATTATCGCGACCATCGGCATTGCGAGGGGACCCTTGTGGTAGGGTCTCAGCACTCGCAATGCCAAGTGGAAGTCCACTACTGTCATCACGAGTGATATCAGTAGGGCCGCCCACTAACGGCAGGCGTTCCTTCGGGAACGCCTCAGTTTGTTCAGCCACCCCCCCCCCCTACTCGCATACAAAACGGGGCGAGCTGTCGATCAACATCGACAGCCGCCCCGCCTTGCTGCGAGCTCCGGAGCGAGTGAAGGTCTCACTTGCTACGGGGCTCGCGCGTGCGCACTGGGCCACCATTGACCCACTTGCGAGCGGGTCCGAATCAGGCCCTTAGTTGGAAGTAGCGGCAACGTCGGAAGCAGTGCAGTGATGTTTTGCGTCTGTACCTATCAGTTTAGAGCAGGGGTCTTCAAACTTGGCCCTCCAGCTGCTGTGGAACTACACATCCCAGCATGCACTGCCACCTTTTTGATATAACAGCATGCTAAAACTATGTGCAGTGCATGCTGGTATGTGTAGTTCCACAGCATCTGGAGGGCCAAGTTTGAAGACCCCTGGTTTAGAGCATAATGTGTATGGAAAAGCCTTGCAAAAATGCAGATAAAGTCATATAAAAAGATATATAAATACAATATAATAAATGACAGACCACCTCTGTCACTATAGCTGGCATTCTTCATGTACCACCCCCTTGGTTTGAGTCCACATCAGCACTATATCACTGTCCCTGACATGGTCACAGGTTTAAGTAATTGAACTTGCTCAGTAAACCTGTTTTCTACCTCAGGGTCCTCAGGGATCGACAGGGGTACCTTGGGGTATAGGGCTTGGCTCCAGCCATGGGCACCACAGAGTTAAAGATTTCCTCCCAGGATGCACCAGGCCCCCTCCTATACCCCGCCCCCAGGCCAAGGCACCTCAGTTTTCAGTAGGTGCCCGGCCGGGAGCTGGCCATTGCAGAGGGGGGCTGTGTATAACAGCCCCTGAAGATCTTCAAGAGCGGTAGCATAGGACTGTCCAGCGGACGTCTATGCTACCGCTCCACCCCCGCCGGCGCCGACCACCGGTAGCGATCCGGGGAGCTCGGCGGGCTCTTGGGGGTTCCAGCTAGCGGAACCCCTGGGGGCCTTGGACTGTGGCCAGATGTACGGGGGGCTACTTAAGGTAAGCAGCGGGCGTCTGTGGTAGGCGCCCGCCCTGGGGGCTCCCTGGGGACAGCAGTATAGTGGAGCCAGGCGGATGCCTGCGCTCTCCACTAGACCACCAGGGATACGGGGCTGGAGCGTTGCGGAACACGCTCCAGCATCCCGGGGGGTTAATGGCCTGCCAGGGGAGGACGCCTTCCCTGTAGCGCACAGGAGGCTCCTCCCCATTACTGCTCTCCGCCGCCTTACGCTGAGGTTTTGGCGGGCTGAGGCAGTGATCCTCCCCAGGCCCGCCTCCCTTCATCCTCCGGCAGCCATTTTATGAGCAAAGACGCTGTGGTGCAGGGTGCGGAGCCTGGGTGCCCCTTACATACCTCTCCTCCCAGTATAAGGTCAGCGTATGTAGCGCTATCACTGCCAGGCTGTTGGTCTGTGTAAGTGATAGTGCATTTAGTGCAGGGTTTCTGCATTGTATGTCAGTGGTAAACGCAGGATTTATAGAGGGGGGGTTTCCAAATGCTTGATTTTAGAGTGAGTGTGGCCTGTCCATGAAGAGGGTGGGATTACCACTTATCCAGCTTTAATATGTGTCATATAAAGTGTATTGTGTGTCATAATTCCAGCATATACAGAACCAGTGATCACAGTAACCCATTATATGTGTCATACATAGTGTATTGTGTGTAATAATTCCATCATGTACAGGACCAGCGATCACAGTAACCCATTATATGTGTCATACATAGTGTATTATGTGCCATAATCCCAGCATATACAGGACCTGAGTACAGTAACCCATTATATGTATCATACATAGTGTATTGTGTGTCATAATTCCAGCATATACAGGACCAGTGATCACAGTAACCCATTATATGTGTCATACATAGTGTATTGTGTGTCATAATTCCAGCATACACAGGACCAGTGATCACAGTAACCCATTATATGTGTCATACATAGTGTATTATGTGCCATAATTCCAGCATATACAGGACCAGTGATCATAGTAACCCATTATGTGTGTCATACATAGTGTATTGTGTGTCATAATTCCAGCATATACAGGACCAGTGATCACAGTAACCCATTATGTGTGTCATACATAGTGTATTGTGTGTCATAATTCCAGCATATACAGGACCAGTGATCACAGTAACCCATTATATGTGTCATACATAGTGTATTGTGTGTCATAATTCCATCATATACAGGACCAGCGATCACAGTAACCCATTATATGTGTCATACATAGTGTATTGTGTCTCATAATTCCAGCATATACAGGACCAGCGATCACAGTAACCCATTATATGTGTCATACATATTGTATTGTGTGTCATAATTCCAGCATATACAGGACCAGTGATCACAGTAACCCATTATATGTGTCATACATAGTGTATTGTGTGTCATAATTCCATCATATACAGGACCAGCGATCACAGTAACCCATTATATGTGTCATACATAGTGTATTGTGTGTCATAATTCCAGCATATACAGGACCAGCGATCACAGTAACCCATTATATGTGTCATACATAGTGTATTGTGTGTCATAATTCCAGCATATACAGGACCAGCGATCACAGTAACCCATTATATGTGTCATACATAGTGTATTGTGTGTCATAATTCCAGCATATACAGGACCAGCGATCACAGTAACCCATTATATGTGTCATACATAGTGTATTGTGTGTCATAATTCCAGCATATACAGGACCAGCGATCACAGTAACCCATTATATGTGTCATACATAGTGTATTGTGTGTCATAATTCCAGCATATACAGGACCAGCGATCACAGTAACCCATTATATGTGTCATACATAGTGTATTGTGTGTCATAATTCCAGCATATACAGGACCAGCGATCACAGTAACCCATTATATGTGTCATACATAGTGTATTGTGTGTCATAATTCCATCATATACAGGACCAGCGATCACAGTAACCCATTATATGTGTCATACATAGTGTATTGTGTGTCATAATTCCAGCATATACAGGACCAGTGATCACAGTAACCCATTATATGTGTCATACATAGTGTATTGTGTGTCATAATCCCAGCATATACAGGAGCAGTGATCACAGTAACCCATTATATGTGTCATACATAGTGTATTGTGTATCATAATTCCAGCATATACAGGACCAGCGATCACAGTAACCCATTATATGTGTCATACATAGTGTATTGTGTCATAATTCCAGCATATACAGGACCAGTGATCACAGTAACCCATTATATGTGTCATACATAGTGTATTGTGTGTAATAATTCCACCATATACAGGACCAGCGATCACAGTAACCCATTATATGTGTCATACATAGTGTATTGTGTGTCATAATTCCAGCATATACAGGACCAGTGATCACAGTAACCCATTATATGTGTCATACATATTGTATTGTGTGTCATAATTCCAGCATATACAGGACCAGCGATCACAGTAACCCATTATATGTGTCATACATAGTGTATTGTGTCATAATTCCATCATATACAGGACCAGCGATCACAGTAACCCATTATATGTGTCATACATAGTGTATTGTGTGTCATAATTCCAGCATATACAGGATCAGCGATCACAGTAACCCATTATATGTGTCATACATAGTGTATTGTGTGTCATAATTCCAGCATGTACAGGACCAGCGATCACAGTAACCCATTATATGTGTCATACATAGTGTATTGTGTGTCATAATTCCAGCATGTACAGGACCAGCGATCACAGTAACCCATTATATGTGTCATACATAGTGTATTGTGTGTCATAATTCCAGCATATACAGGACCAGTGATCACAGTAACCCATTATATGTGTCATACATAGTGTATTGTGTCATAATTCCAGCATATACAGGACCAGTGATCACAGTAACCCATTATATGTGTCATACATAGTGTATTGTGTGTCATAATTCCAGCATATACAGGACCAGCGATCACAGTAACCCATTATATGTGTCATACATAGTGTATTGTGTGTCATAATTCCAGCATATACAGGACCAGCGATCACAGTAACCCATTATATGTGTCATACATAGTGTATTGTGTGTCATAATTCCAGCATATACAGGACCAGTGATCACAGTAACCCATTATATGTGTCATACATAGTGTATTGTGTGTCATAATTCCAGCATATACAGGACCAGTGATCACAGTAACCCATTATATGTGTCATACATAGTGTATTGTGTGTCATAATTCCAGCATATACAGGACCAGTGATCACAGTAACCCATTAGATGTGTCATACATAGTGTATTGTGTGTCATAATTCCAGCATATACAGGACCAGCGATCACAGTAACCCATTATATGTGTCATACATAGTGTATTGTGTGTCATAATTCCAGCATATACAGGACCAGTGATCACAGTAACCCATTATATGTGTCATACATAGTGTATTGTGTGTCATAATTCCAGCATATACAGGACCAGTGATCACAGTAACCCATTATATGTGTCATACATAGTGTATTGTGTGTCATAATTCCAGCATATACAGGACCAGTGATCACAGTAACCCATTATATGTGTCATACATAGTGTATTGTGTGTCATAATTCCAGCATATACAGGACCAGTGATCACAGTAACCCATTAGATGTGTCATACATAGTGTATTGTGTGTCATAATTCCAGCATATACAGGACCAGCGATCACAGTAACCCATTATATGTGTCATACATAGTGTATTGTGTGTCATAATTCCAGCATATACAGGACCAGTGATCACAGTAACCCATTATATGTGTCATACATAGTGTATTGTGTGTCATAATTCCAGCATATACAGGACCAGTGATCACAGTAACCCATTATATGTGTCATACATAGTGTATTGTGTGTCATAATTCCAGCATATACAGGACCAGTGATCACAGTAACCCATTAGATGTGTCATACATAGTGTATTGTGTGTCATAATTCCAGCATATACAGGACCAGCGATCACAGTAACCCATTATATGTGTCATACATAGTGTATTGTGTGTCATAATTCCAGCATATACAGGACCAGTGATCACAGTAACCCATTATATGTGTCATACATAGTGTATTGTGTGTCATAATTCCAGCATATACAGGACCAGTGATCACAGTAACCCATTATATGTGTCATACATAGTGTATTGTGTGTCATAATTCCAGCATATACAGGACCAGTGATCACAGTAACCCATTAGATGTGGCAGTAGGGCCATCCTGCCTGAGCTGGATGTATTTATTTTAGATGTGGGCACCATTCCAGGGCATGGGAGTCTGGGGGAGCAGCAGAAGGACCTAGCACTGCCCTGGACATATATGTACATATTGGGCTCTATAGCAGCACATCCCTAACAGTGAATGTTTTCCAGATCTCCTACTGTAGTTGGTGCACAGGTCTATTTATTACTGGCTGATAAATGTTAAAAGATCCACAGGTGGTGCTATTTATTTCATTTATGACACTGAGAAGAACATGCAGCGCTAGTAAAATTCCATTATATTACTATTTCTATTGTGGTCATGGTGTGGGCTGGGGAGGGGGGTTTCCAGGCAGATGGAACCCCCCCCTGCGTTTGCCTATGTATATGACTTTATGCTAGCGCTGTGTGTCTGATCTTTTCTCCTGTCAGCCATTTTACTATCCCTATTTCTTCCTCCTGACCAGCTCTCTCAGTGCCAGTACTGTCAGGGTAGGAATTTACCTCACAGTATAAGATTTATTTCTGAGAGGAGTGTCACATACCGCTATGTCCAGTGAGGACTCTGTTAGAGGAGCACCTCTCCTATTTTCCTGCTCCAGATGTAAAGCAGGTGTGGGGGAGGGGGCGGTACTCCAGGATGGGTTATGTGCTGCATGTTTGGCCATCCCTGGTACCTCTGCTGTACCCAGCACCTCTCAGGAACCACCTTGGGCTTGTTTTGCACAAGCCCTGACTGTTCTTGTAAATAGGCTTGCAGCCCCTCCTACGTTTCCACAATTGGGGTTTGCACAGCAGGCGGTAGTCCCGCCTCCTGTTCTGGGAGTTCCGGGACCGATAGTAATGCTGTGCCCCCCGCAACATGTCCTTAATCAAGCTGACCCAGGTTCATCCGATTCTGGGGTGCGGGGCTCTCAGCAGGACCAATCTAGACCTGCTAAAAGACAGTTATTGTCATATCCATCCGCTCAGGATGATGAAGATGACGACTCGTCTGATGAGGGCGAAATTGTAGATTTTTCGGACACTGACACTCCTCAAGTAGGGGCAGAGGCTAAGTCTAGTATTTACATTCCAGGCCTCATACGGGCAGTCCGTGCGGCCATGGTAATTACTGACGACAACTTACCTGCAGCGCCTACTCATGCTTATTTTAAAGAGGTTAAAGGAGCTGCAGCAGTTTTCCCTCTATCTGGTCAGCTAGTTGATCACATGGAGGAGGCCTGGAAATCTCCGGGAAAAAGATTTCAACCTCACAAGCGTCTGGCCCGTACATATCCCTTTGCGGAAGATTACTTCACTAAATGGGAGTCTCCTCCTCAGGTGGATTCTCACGTGACTCGCTTAGTAAAGAGCGCAACTTTGCCTATGCCATCTATGTCTTCTCTGACGGATACTACAGACCGTAAAGTGGAGGTGTGCCTAAAGCCTATCTATTCCCTTGCTGGAGGAGCATCTAGACCAGCTATGGCTGTCTGCTGGGTGGCCCAGGCTATGGAAAGGTGGGCGGACGCTTTGGAAGCATCATTTGCTTCTGAGGGTACCAGCGAACGGGTTATGTTAGTGGGTAACCTTCGGGATTCCGCTACGTACATTAACGAAGCAGCTTTGGATTTGAGCCTGCTTACTTCTAGGATTTCTGCGGCGGCTGTGGCCGCTTGACGCTCCTTGTGGTTACGTTCGTGGAGGGCGGACGCTGAATCCAAGAAAGGCTTGGAATGCTTACCCTACAATGGGCAGGTCCTGTTTGGACCAGCTTTGGACGAAATAGTGGACACGTTGGCGGCTGCCAAATCTGCATGTCTACCCTCAGCCCCGACTCCGTCTGGGACTAAAAATCCGTCCTTTCGGCCCTATCGCCCTCCGGGAAAACCTAGGGTTCAGTCTTTTCCAAGACCTTCAGGTCCCAAAAAGACCGCTAAGACCAAAAAGCAAGTTTGGAGTACCAGACGTCCAGCTGCCAAGCCGGACGACAAACCCTCAGCCTGACGGGTTGGGCCTCCCCTTGGGGGATCCCAAGGTGGGAGGCCGACTTCTGCAATACGCCCAGTGTTGGTTCAAAACCACCACACACACTTGGGTAAAGGAGGTGGTATCTCAGGGATATGCCCTCTCCTTCCGCAGAAGGCCTCCTCATCAGTTCTTTGTAACAGCACGTCCTTCAGATCCAACGAAGGCTCTAGCGATCCAAGAGTCGGTGCGTTCTATGCTTCAGATGGGAGTAATAGAACCTGTTCCGTTATCCCTGAGAGGGACCGGATATTACTCCAACCTTTTTCTGGTTCAAAAACCAAATGGATCATACCGACCTATACTCAACTTCAAGTCCCTGAACAAGTTTTTAAGGGTCCCTCGGTTCCGAATGGAGACTCTGCGTTCTATTGTTTTAGCTATGCAGCCTGGGGATTTTATGTTGTCCCTGGATATTCAGGCTGCTTACCTGCATATCCCCATTGCCAGGGTTCATCAGCGATTTACAGTGTCGGACCTCCATTACCAGTTTCAGGCTCTACCGTTTGGCCTTTCCACTGCTCCTCGGGTGTTCACTAAAGTAATGGCGGTCATGGCGGCACACCTGCGATTGCAGGGAGTTCGCCTGTTACCTTACGTGGATGACCTTCCGTTGTTGGCAGGGTCGCCACAAGTCCTTTGCAGCCATCTACAACTGACAATATCTGTATTGCAGGCTCACGGCTGGATAGTGAATTGGAAGTAGTCCTCTCTAATTCCTTCTCAGAGAATGGTCCATCTCGGGGCATTGTTGGACTCTCAGCAACAGAGGATTTTCTTGACGGAGGAAAAGATAACCCAGTTGCAGTCCAAGATACGCAATGTTCTAAGCAGTCGCCGAGTGTCTCTTCTCTCAGCGATGAAGTTACTGGGTTCCATGGTGTCAACGTTCAACATGGTGGAGTATGCCCAGATCCATTCCAGGCCTCTACAAATGTTGATCCTGTCCAGATGGGACAGAAATCCCCATCGAATAAAGACGCAGATGATCAGGCTCACTCCGGAAGTGCGCCTGTCTTTGACGTGGTGGTTACAAAAGTCTCATCTCAGCAGGGGACGTCCGTTTTGGATTTCGGATTGGGTCCTTCTAACAATGGATGCCTGCCTTCGGGGCTGGGGCGCTGTGACAGGCCCACACGTCTTCCAGGGCCGGTGGACGTCAGAGGAATCGGACCTGCCAATCAATATATTGGAAATTCGAGCAGTGTTCAGGGCGCTGCAGCAGACCGTTTCTGCTGGGGAAACCTGTGCAGGTTCAGTCAGACAACGCCACCACGGTGGCTTACCTAAATCGTCAGGGAGGAATTCGAAGCCAAGCGCCTCTAAGGGAGGTGTCCCGCATTCTGATTTGGGCAGAAGGCAATCTTCCGGCCATTTAGGCCGTCTTCATTCCGGGTGTGCTCAACTGGGAGGCGGACTTTCTCAGCTGCCACGATGTACACCCGGGGGAATGGTCTCTTCACCAGGAGGTGTTCCAACTCCTGGTGGACAAGTGGGGTCATCCCGAAATAGACCTCATGGCCTCCAGACACAACCGCAAGCTGTGGGCGTACGGATCCCAAACAAGAGACGCAGGAGCTCTCCTGGTGGACGCTCTGTCGGCACGATGGAACTTCCAATTCGCGTACCTGTTTCCTCCATTCTCCCTGCTGCCTCGAGTAATTCAAAAGTTCAGGCAGGAAGGAGGCAAGATCCTGCTGGTGGCCCAGAAGCAGTTTGTACTCGGATCTCCAGTGTTTATCCATCGACACTCCTTGGCTGTTACCTCAGAGGCCGAACCTATTGTCTCAGGGTCCTTGTCTCTACCCGGACCTGAGTCGGCTATCTTTGATGGCGTGGCTCTTGAGACTTCCCTCTTGAGGTCCAAGGGTTTCTCTAGAGCGGTGGTCAATACCATGTTACATGCTCGTAATCCGGCTTCAGCTAGAATTTACCACAGGGTAAATTTTGAGTGGTGTCGCCCTAAAGCGTACGATCCTCGCGAGTTTAGAATATCGAGAGTGTTGGCTTTCCTTCAGGCAGGCTTGGATTTAGGTCTACGCCTTGCTTCACTGAAGGTGCATGTTTCTGCCCTGTCGGTTTTGTTTCAACGAAGGATTGCTACGCGGCCTGATATCCATACCTTTATGCAGGGTGTCCTTCGCATCCAGCCTCCATATGTTCATCCAGTAGCTCCATGGGATCTGGCTGTGGTCCTGAAGGCGCTACAGGATCCTCCATTTGAACCTCTGGGTTCTGTGGATCTGAAATGGCTTACGGCAAAGGCAGTGGGCCTGATTCAGAGCCGGACGCTATTTGCGCTCGCTCGTTCAGAAAAAAGGGGTGGCTATTCAAATGAACCGTTCGCTCTTTGCGGTCTGTTCACGCCTCTATGTCTGAACGAGCGAACAAAACATGCGGACGTTTTTCGGAAAAAAACGCCCCCTGGCCGCTCGCATCCTACGTCATGTCCGCTATTTATTAGATTAATCGAGTAAATCGAACAGCGTATGAACTGCTCGCTATTCTTGTGGTTTGTTTCTCCTACCGCTATCTTGCGAGCAGTTCTGACTATAAAATAACCAAGTGACGTGGTCAATGACGCTGCTGTTTTAAATATGCACACCCTTAAAACGCCCGTTTTGACCTTTAAGCACGCCTGCGTTCTGATCTCCACTCCCCGTTTTCAAGCACCTTCCCCTGTTACCACCCACATACGCCTCCTCCTGTCCCTCAAAATAGCAGGCATTCGCTATTTAGCGAACAAACGATTTTCGGCCGCACTGACTGGTTCGCGCATGCGTATTACGATCCGTACGCATGCGCAGTTGTGCGAACATCGCTTGGAACGAACGAGCGGCCGCTTACAAGCGACTCAGAATGAAGCCCAGTGTTCCTTTTGGCTATTGCTTCAGCCAGAAGGGTGTCGGATTTGGGGGCTCTTTCTTGTCGTCCACCTTTTCTAATTTTTCATTCGGATCGGGCGGTACTTCGTACCCGTCCCGAATTCCTTCCTAAAGTGGTGTCTAGTTTCCACATTAACGAGGAAATTGTGGTCCCAGCCTTTAATTCATCTGATCTCACAGCTGGTGAGGCTTCTTTGGATGTGGTACAGGCTCTGCGGATTTACGTGGACCGTACCAGTTCTTTGAGAAAATCGGACTCTTTGTTTGTCCTATAAGGATTTCATAAGAGGGGTTGGCCTGCCAATAAACAGACTTTGGCACGCTGGATTTGCATGGCGATCTCTGAGGCATACACTCATGAGGGACTTCCAGTGCCACCCTCTGTGAAAGCTCATTCTACAAGATCTGTGGGACCTTCATGGGCAGCTCGACGTGGCGCCTCAGCTCTTCAGCTTTGTAAGGCGGCCACGTGATCCTCTGTCCATACTTTCGTCAAGCATTACGCTTTTGACACATTTGCTTCTCAGGATGCTTCCTTCGGGCAGCGGATTCTCCTCTCGGCACAGGAGCGTCCCCTCCCTTGAAGGATACTGCTTTGGGACATCCCCAAGGTATCCCTGTGGATTCCTAAGGACCCTGAGGTAGAAAACAGGAGATATGGTAAGAACTTACCTTTGTTATCTCCGTTTCTACGAAGTCTTTAGGGTCCACAGGGCGCCCGCCCTGACGCCCCGTGCTTCCATAGGGTGTTGTTCTGGTCACCGGTTTCTGTCTCCCTTTTCTATGAGAATGTGAATCTTGTGTGTTCCAGACTTTCTTCTTCCTTTTTTCTCTCTCCCGGCCTATGGCTTGATACTAAAACTGAGGTGCCTTGGCCTGGGGGCGGGGTATAGGAGGGGGCCCTGTGCATCCTGGGAGGAAATCTTTAACTCTGTGATGCCCATGGCTGGAGCCAAGCCCTATACCCCAAGGTATCCCTGTGGACCATAAGGACTTCGTAGAAACGGAGATAACAAAGGTAATTTCTTACCATATCTCCTGTTATTGTTTTCCATCTTCTCTTCCTCTACTACAGATTAACAAGCTGGTGAGTGATTTTGATGCCGAACTCCTCCTTCTGCGGCACAAGAAGTCTCAGTTGGACGTGCAGATGAAGATGGCCGACCTGCGGCACATTACGCTCTTCGAGGAGCTGCTGCTGTTGAAGGAATTTGAGAAACGCGAGGACAACCTGCAGGAGAAAGTCAGCGACCGAGCCTCCGAGCTGGAAGAAATGAAGGTGCCTAAATATAATTCCATGCCGAGAGGGAGACTATAGCTCAGCGCTCAGATGATGTGTCTATTACTGTCTCTCCCTTGCAGAGGAAGTCCGAGGATTACCTGCATCAGCTGGAGACCAAGAAGAAGGACATAATGAAGCTGCAGGAGAAGGAAAAGGCTTTAGATGTTACCTTCCAGACCTCCCTGGGCGAGAACAACAAATTTGCCACATTCCTCACCAAAGTCTTCAAGAAGAAGGTGAAGCGTACGAAGAAAAAAGAGGTGCGCGGAGATGAAGGTTTGTGTCCAGTTTGTGACGCCGGCACATTTACATGTATCGACTTTCTATTAAACTTCTTATTAAGAAGAGAATTTGGGTACTGTTAGAGAGATAGTGAAGAGATACTTTCTTTTATCATAGTCTACTCCGCTTTCTCTTTGGTCATAAAAAGTAGATAAAGGCAATTGGTTATTACCAGAGCCTCCCATAAAGGACCTCTTTAAGGCTCTCCAGAAAAACATGGATCCCTATTAAACTCACAATTTTTAGGCTAAACTCTAAAGTCTTCTAAAAAGAGTCTCAGCAAACGTATATGGGGCAAGGGGTGTAAATCTTTCCAGAAAACTGTGCCCACACTCCGTGGGAAAACACTCACCTAATGTAGATTGGGTTTCCATGGGGATAGACGAAGTCCATCTTCCCGGGCCAAGCTTCTGCATCACAAGGGCACTAATAGACAATTTCATTTCTAGAGGAAGATGAGGACAGTGATGAAGATTCGGATGAGGAGTCCACCTATGAAAGTGATGAAGAGGAATCGGAGTCGGAAGAAGGCGTCTTCGATGACTCTGTTTGCCCAGACAGTGAGTATTGTGTTACTGCCCAGTACATACATATATCCCACTATGTCAAGCGTCACATTGTGCAGATGTTTTAGAGGACATACAAGTTGTCTTTTATAACAAAAAAATGACCTGGAACATTCACAGATACCTTTAAAAGTTTTAGACATCTTGGCAGAACTGAGCACTTCAAACTGAATGTTGTTAGAGGGTGGGATTTATTCCCTGCGCACAGAAGGCCTTAATTCATTACATCTTATGGAGGTCAGTCATCTTTATGTTCTCAAAATTCACATGCCCGCTCCAGACTGCGACCCCGAGCTATTCAGCAACACCCTACAACTGCGGGAAAAACGCCTGGACATCGAGGAGGCTCTGGCAGAAGAGAAGAAGGTTGTGGATAACCTGAAGAAGGAGTGCGACACTTTGGCTAAAAAGGTAATTCCCCCAAAAATGGGCTTGAACTCATCATACGAAAACACCGATTTTGTAACTGTGAAGATCATTTAAAACAAGCACACGATTCACACTACACATGGCTTCATTTTATTTACCATATCTGGTCTACCCCGTACGTTGGAAACAACTCCACAAACTAGATGTGATGGGTGTGTGAGGAGGCGGAAAGTGTAAATGTCCATCCTGCTCTCATATTGTAACCACCACTCTCATTACATGGCAGGTTTTCAGTTTTTCTCCTAAAATACTGATCAATTCAGTCTCATTTACATCTTATATTAAGGTATTAACCCTGAGAGTGGGGGAAAGGGAGTGGGACACCAGTACTATATGTATTACATATAGCACTTCTGTATTGTATGTGTGAGGCCTTTGTCTTACATTGAGCAATGTGCCCCTAGTGAAGCCCCTATTTGAAGTCCCGAGTTTGAGGATATAGACGTAATTGCAGACTGTTAGTTTATTGAGCGCCATGGTCCATCGTGATGCCTGGTCCCTATTACTTAAACCAAGTTTCTGCTCTGAATGGAAGGCTGCTTGATTCCAGGTTATTGTTTTGTTACTGATAGATTAAGGTTGTGGAAGTGAACCTGAAGACAGCAGAGGAGGAGCTGGAAGCTTTCCAGAGGGAAAAACAAAAGAAGCTAAATGAACTGCATGTGGTGGTTCCTCTAAAGCTGCACCAGGTACAGTACACTAACATATCTCCAGCATATAACTGCAGGACTATACTATATGTACTACCATATCTCCAACATATAACTGCAGGACTATACTATTGCAGGACACAACCATATCATCAGCATATAACTACAGGACATAACCATATCTCCAGCATATAACTGCAGGACACTACCATATCATCAGCATATAACTACAGGACATAACCATATCTCCAGCATATAACTGCAGGACACTACCATATCTCCAGCATATAACTGCAGGACACTACCATATCTTCAACATACAGTATAACTGCAGGACACTGCCATATCTTCAACATATAACTGCAGGACACTACCATATCTCTAACATATAACTGCAAGACACTACCATATCTTCAACATACAGTATAACTGCAGGACACTGCCATATCTTCAACATATAACTGCAGGACACTACCATATCTCTAACATATAACTGCAGGACACTACCATATCTCCAGCATATAACTGCAGGACATTACCATATCTCCAACATATAACTGCAATACACTACCATATCATCAGCATATGACTGCAGGACACTACCATATCTCCAACATATAACTGCAGGACTATACTATATCACCAATATTGCAGGACACTACCATATCATCAGCATATAACTACAGGACATAACCATATCTCCAGCATATAACTGCAGGACACTACCATATCTTCAACATATAACTGCAGGACACTACCATATCTCCAACATATAACTGCAGGACACTACCATATCTCCAATGTATAACTGCAGGACGCTACCATATCTCCAACATATAACTGCAGGACTATACTATGGGGTTAATCCTATTATGTGCAAAGGGTGAGAGATGCCGCTGAAACGGCGTTAAAAAGCCGGCAATGGACCAGTACCTTGTACCCTTCGCGTCCTGCTTCGAGCCCAAATTCGCTGAATTTTGCTTGCAGCCCTATGGGGCTGCGAGCAAAATTCAGAAAATCCGGGCTGTCGAGAAGTGATGACTCGCACCGGCAAGATCATCGCGGCTAATAGGATTGACCCCCATATCCAGTATATAACTGCAGGACACTACCATATCTTCAACATATAACTGCAGGACTATACTATATCTCCAATGTATAACTGCAGGACACTACCATATCTTTAACATATAACTGCAGGACTATACTATATCTCCAATGTATAACTGCAGGTCTATACTGTATCTCCAATATATAACTGCAGGACACTACCATATCTCCAACATATAACTGCAGTACACTACCATATATTCAACATATAACTGCAGGACACTACCATATCTGCAGCATATAACTGCAGAACACTACTATATCTCTAGCATATAACTGCAGGACACTACCATATCAAAAGCATATAACTGAAGGACACTACCATTACTCCAGCATATAACTGCAGGACACTACCATATCTCCAGCATGCAACTGCAGGACACTACCATATCTCCAGCATATAACTGCAGAACACTACCATATCTCCAGCATATAACTGCAGGACACTACTGTGTCTCCAACATATAACTGCAGGACACTACTGTGTCTCCAACATATAACTGCAGGACACTACAATATCTCCAACACATAACTGCAGGACACTACCATTACTCCAGCATATAACTGCAGGACACTACCATATCTCCAGCATATAACTGCAGGACACTACCATATCTCCAGCATATAACTGCAGAACACTACCATATCTCCAGCATATAACTGCAGGACACTACCATATCTCCAACATATAACTGCAGGACACTACTGTGTCTCCAACATATAACTGCAGGACACTACCATATCTCCAGCATATAACTGCAGGACACACCATATCTCCTACACATAACTGCAGGACATTACCATATCTCCAGCATATAACTGCAGGACACTACTATATCTCCAGCATATAACTGCAGGACACTACCGTATCTCCAAGATGTAACTGCAGGACACTACCATATCTCCAACACATAACTGCAGGACACTACCATATCTCCTACACATTACTGCAGGACATACCCATATCTCCAACACATAACTGCAGGACATACCCATATCTCCAACACATAACTGCAGGACATACCCATATCTCCAACACATAACTGCAGGACACTACCATATCTCCAACACATAACTGCAGGACACTACCATATCTCCAGCATGCAACTGCAGGACACTACCATATCTTCAACATATAACAAGATATAATAAAACGTAAATAGATATCTTGGGAAATAGATGCAACCATCACCTGCACACAATGGAGGCACTCTGTAGTATAAAATGATATTCATGAGAATACAGTTAATCAATTTGCTGGGCAGAAAGATGTCACAGGTCGTTCTCTGACGTCATTAGTTCCTAGTGAGTTAGTAATCTGCATCCCAGATTGCAGAATGGCTGCTTCCATTATCTGTGTGTGATGGGTGTACTTTACATGTAATCTCCCAAGGGTTCTACCTAACTGTATTACCAGACATTTCCCCAACACCTACAGATGTGTCCACATACATTTAGTCTCCGTGCGCCACACATAACTCGGCAGCTCCGTGTGACTCAGTAGCGCCGAGCGTCTTTTTTGCGACTTTTTAACGTAACGTAATGCTACGTGACAGTGTTACAGCCACTGACACTGTAACGTAGCATTTCGCATGCTGATACACCCGCACTGGCACACAGAACAAAGGCTTGCTGCGTATCATTTTAATCAGCAGAAGCTGCTTATGCTAACCATTTGCATCATTATGCGATTAAGATGCATTTGAAGGTAAGAAGTCGCAAAAAAAGACGCTCGGTGCTACCGAGTCACACCACTAGAAGGGCTTTTTAGCGTGCAAGGAGGCTAGATGTATGAGGACCCATCTGTATACTCACAGTGTGATTTATAATGTGCTCTGTTTAGGTTGATTACGTGATAAACGGAGAGATCCCCAGTGACTTGTCCCAGGCCCTTGTGTTCACCAACCATTCACTGGAGAGTCTGCAGCATCGGATCAGGGAGCTGCAGCTGGAGAAGGTGGAGAAGAGAGAACTGTACAAGAAGGCGAAAGAGCAGCACAAACAGCTCATCCGAGAGAGGAAGGAGATGGTGGATAAAATCCAGGGTGAGTACCCGGGACACCGGACAACCAAAGCCACACCTCTCCCATAGGCGAAAGCACGTATGTGGTGAGTGAGGATACTAGGAGATGGCTGTCCGGATGTACCAAACACTGGCAATATGTTTTATTCTTCCTCCTGCTATCACTATGAATGTCCAGGTCTGGAAGAGAAGTGTCAGCAGCAGATGATGATGAAGTTTGGCCGCTTGGTGGACCTGGAGGCCCTGCAGACGTTGTCTGTGAACACCAACCTGGAGGAACTGAAGATGCGGTCATCGGAGAGACAGGAAGAGATGGATTATGAGATTGAACAGTGGAAGGTTAGCACGAGATAAGGGGAATTATTAATATCAGATACTCCACGGGCCGTGCCTCAGATGAGGGCAAAGGTTGGTTGGCTAATGAAACGGTAACTCATGGCTGTTTGGCCTGAGTGTCTAGCAACTAAATCTGTATCCAAACTGGCCGTACATATGGGTGGCTCAGTTGGTCCGGTTGGACTATTCACCAGTCGGGCGTCCTATGGGCTTATCAGTGGAGGGTGGTCTCCAAAATCAACATGCATTCCTGTGTCTGACCCAACTCCTCCGGCGCCAACCTACCCCTGGTGAATGTTCTTTTTGTGTTTTGTGTGGGAGATGTGAGGGAAGGTGATAGAGGAAGATCTATATGGGCTACCTGCACAATAATGCATAATGTTATTACATAATGCCCAGAGTCATATAGGGATGATGACATGGGTGTACAGTTGTCATATGGTGACCTTGTACCTTGGGAGTTATGTACTAAGCGAGGGCATGTGTACTGTGACTCATAGCCACCAATCAGGCAATGAGCTGTAGTCTATCCTGTAACAGGTTAGCAGATGATTGGACGCCATGATTTATAGAACGCTGCCCCTGTTGTGTCATATGTGTTGTGATCTCCTACCTCTCTATACTGTATTATTCTCTACTCCCAATAGACAAGGGTGATGGAGATGAAGAGGGGCCTGATGGAAGTGACCCAGGAGCAGACGCGGAGGCTGGAGAGGATGAACCAGCTGCTGACCGAGAAGAAGACCATCGAGGCAAAACTTGATGCTCAGCAAACCGTTGTGGTACGTCTGTCTCTGGAATGGTCCTTTCACATACTGATGATTAATATGGTCAGCGACGGGTTAGACCGATAAACGCTCCACCTCCAGGTGACTCTACGGGCCGTACCTGTAATGTCATTATATAGAAAGCGATGGAAATGGTGCATTCAGACTTTAGAGGCTCCCGCTGCGACCTCAGAGCTCAGTCACACTCCGCCTGCACAAAAGAGATCACACTCCATCTGCATAAAGGAGATTTATTGTCTCTGGTTTTTGGAACATGTCATTTCCACATCACCTAAGAGCAGGCGCAAAACAGATGTAATAACCCTTTCAGCAAACTCAAAATTTGGGGTGGGTCATGTGACGTTCCTGCGCAGATAAGCGCATTACTCCCTATGCAAAGAAAATCTTGTTCTAGGCAGCAAACAAAGAAATTATGGAGCTCATTCAGACCCGCTCGCAAGATGCGATCGCTCGCTGGCAAAAAGGGGCCGGATATTTAAATTAAGCGCTCGCACTGCGTCGCGTAAGGACGCCCACTGTCTGTTAGCGAGCTACGGCAAAGTACGCTCTCAAGTGTCTGAAGACGCCCCCTTGCCACTCGCAACACACGTCATCTCCAGAGGATTAATCGGGACCATCGTGAGCCATCGGAGCTGCTCGCAGCCCTTGGGGTTGTCTTAACCTGACGCAAGCACTGAGATCAGTGCGGGCTGAAATACATGCAGGTGACGTGTACAGTGACGCTACTTTAAACGGCGTTTTGGGGGACTGACACACCTGCGTTCGTAACACCACTCCCCCAGTACTCAAGCACCTTCCCCTGTTACCACCCACAAACGGCGCTATCTGTCACTCACAGCAGCGACCTGATAGTGGCTTACGAGCTACCAAAATCAGATGGCAACGAATGGCTTGCGCGTGCGCACTGCGAATTATATGCATGCGCAGATGGGTGAAAATCGCTAAGAGCGAGCGATCGTGCCTTAGCGAGCGGGTCTGAATCAGGTCCTATATCTGATGCTCAGGAACCTGACATATTAAATCGGCCTTTTGTAAGTCATCAGTGATTATCTCTGTATCAGGACAGCTTCCTGCCTCGTACTTGGGGCTTTGCCATAATTAACCGTCAAATGTTAAAGCTCAGTTTTGGTGGGTTCGATGAGTAAAATATAAATAATACCTGCACCACAGCTATACGCCTGATCCGGGGGGTTCCCCGGTGTATGATAACCGTATGTCACAGCAGGAGCAAGGAGACCGGTCTCGTTACGCTGCGGACATCAGGGCCTCACTCCTACCGAGGCTCTTCATTTGCATACATCAAACGTCTGCGGACTCATCGCATTAGCTGGAAAGCCGTGACGCAGATAAGTTGTAATTTACATTCTGGTCTCACTGATCAGATCACCCAAAATTCAGAGGTGGACGTAGAAACGCACGTGGCTGCGTCTATTGGCGGTCATCTGTCTGTGACTTTACGCAAATGGCGCTACAAACTCCTTCCCTGGTGTACATTCGTGTGGCCGAACGTGCAAGGACTGAGACGCCTACTGTCAGCGTCTGTACACGAAGTAATTTCGCCTGGTGCATCTTTATACACCGCCACCGGTCGCGCCTTCCTATGGCAGGTGCAGTGTCTCCGTCTGACCACGCCCTCCTATGCCTGTGGCTGTGCGTCTGAGAGCGCAGCTACTTTCACTGACACGCCCACGACACTACCATGACACGCCCACGACACTACCATGACACGCCATTGTTGCGTGCACTACCATCCACCTTGCAATCGCCGCCCAGGAACGTTCATCACTTTTCCACAACACTGATGGCAGCAGCGCCTTCGTGCATACACTTTTTTTTTAGGCGTTTTTAGGCATGCGCAGTTGCAAAGAAGCGCTCAATGACATGAACTTCGGCTTTGCGTGCGGATTGCGTGTGGCTCTGATTCAGGCCTGTAAGATGGGAGATGTAGAAAGAACAGTAATTAAGACATTTCTGGATATATAGCACGTAATAGATCTCATTGCCAGATAAACTCTGTACATGTCGTGCTGCTTCCGCCAACACGTGTGATTTAAAGATAGTTTCTTTATTTCTGTTTTGCGCATTCTGAGTCCTCAGTCACCAGATGTAAAGTCTCCTGACACTGACATGCATCTGGCTCCGTCTGACTCCCCTGTATTTCCTGTGTCCATCTCCAGGGTGAAGAGTTTCAGGGGCCTCGGAAAGCCGACGTTCGGGAGAGGCAGAAGCTGCTCCAGCTGGTGGAGATGCAACTGGAAGAGATTGAGAGTCTGAAAGAGGAGATCGGTCTTCTAAGCAAGAAAGGAGGAAGCATTCTGCCCCCCGCCCACCCGCCTGCGCCCCACGGCACCGGCACCCTGGCTTGAGACAAGTCCTGGCCGACCCCTGAGTCTCACTGGTGTTGCAGCCTAGGCCCATAATAGGCAGTGAATTTCATCCAAGCTAGTGGTTGTGTGATAATTAGTGCGGCTAAGACTTCCTGGGCCTGGCCCCCGGGGAGGCTCTGACCGGTACAGAGTAGTATATTGATTTGCGGCTGAACACGTATCTGTACATACCCGCTGCTGATTCGTTTTCTGGATTATAATAAACTCTTTACCAAAAGAAAAGCTGTTAAATTAGTTCTTCTTCCTTGAAATAGCATTTTATGAAGATTTCTGATCTATTCAGGGGGAATTTTCAACGTATAAAAATCCATAATATTAATCTTCTCTTGAATCTCTGGTGGGACAGTGGATGGGGTATTGGGATGGTTGTAGGAGCTTCAGCACATATTGAAATTCTCCCTGAAGTCCTGGTTCCTCCCCTCCTATGTCCCCCAGTCTGGAGTCAGTCAGTGTGTGTATTGCCTACGACAGCATTCAGTTATTACTTCTTTGTGCTTCATTCACTTCAGCAATTGCCGCGGTTCCAACTGCTGCAGGCGGCGGAGATAGACGAAGACCCAGCGATATGTGCGAGTAAAACATACGCATACGTCCCTTGTGTGTACGCTTGGTTTGCTGCTAGCCATTATCGTCAGTGCGCACTTGCACATATCCTGTACTAGACAGGGCTGCCAAGAGCCAAGGCGGGCCCCGGTAATAGGGGGCATGGCCTAATCTCGGGAGGCGTGGCCACGACAACTTGCAGAAAAATAAATAAAGAAAAAAGATTTGCGCCGGGGAGGGGGGCACTCTGAGCCCCTTCAGCCCGGCGCAAAGCCAGGGGGTCGCGATCAGTGTGATCGCTCCCCCGCACAGGCATAGGAGACTGCTCGTGGCTCAGCAGCCATGAGCAGTCTCCAACTGCAGCTCAGCACACGCTGTGTGCTGGGCTGCTGTGAGGGAGGGGGGGGCGGCGTCGGACCCGGGCCCCCGCCAGGCCCCTCAGGAAGCCCGGGCCCGGGTAATCTGTACCCGCTCCCCCCCCCCCCTCTCGGCGCCCCTGGTACTAGATGCAACGGATACCTGCACTTATGTCCAGATCTGCATAGGCCACAGTCGCTTCTACACTCCCTCGTTCAGCGTTGCCTGTGTGAGACCGCCCGTTACAGCATGGTTACCTTTCTCATGACTCTACATCGCCCTCACTTGTGTGCGCTCAGTCCTGGAGTATGTGCAGTGCGGACGCTCTGCCTACAGTCGCACGTTCAGCTCAGCCCCAGCCCCACACTGTACTAGAGAGAGGGAATATAGGCTGGAAGTAACTCACACTGCTGCTGCTATACTGTATGCAATGCAGCAGTGAACGGAAATAACTTCTAACTACCCGGGGATCAGAACAATTCACATTTAGGACTGTCCCTCTGAAATCGAGGCAGTAGGGGTGGTATTATGGCCTAATTCCTGTCACAGGGCCTAATTCAGAGATGCACACAAACCGGATGGTTCACATACATCTCTAATGTTTTAAGAGCCGCACTGCGCATGTGCAGAACCAGGGCTGTGATGTCGCTTGCAGTGCCCCAAATGCCGCTCCGTGATTGAAATGTTGCTGGAGTTTAGGGGCGATGACAGGCAGCCACGTATTCTGGGCCTGCTGAAGCCAGCACAGCTTCCGTGGCATCAGCAGCGTGAATTCCCCTGAGGGTTACTCAGCTGACCAATGTTCATGAAGATGATCCGATGCTGCGTCCAGACACAGCAGCGGATCAGAGAAGCCTCCTGCGGCATTAGCATATGATCACACAGCCACTGCATTTGATGGCGGGCTGCTGATGTCTATTCCTAGCCTAATTCCTGTCAGAGTGTGTATGGTAGTTAGTGCTGGGCCTGAGGAGGGGGAGAAGCCTAATTCCTGTCAGAGTCTGTAATGTAGTTAGTGCTGGGCCTGAGGAGGGGGAGAAGCCTAATTCCTGTCAGAGTCTGTAATGTAGTCAGTGCTGGGCCTGAGGAGGGGGAGGAGCCTAATTCCTGTCAGAGTCTGTAATGTAGTTAGTGCTGGGCCTGAGGAGGGGGAGGAGCCTAATTCCTGTCAGAGCGTGTAGTGTAGTTAGTGCTGGGCCTGAGGAGGGGGAGGAGCCTAATTCCTGTCAGCTTGTGTAGAGTAGTCAGTGCTGGGCCTGAGGAGGGGGAGGAGCCTAATTCCTGTCAGCTTGTGTACTGTAGTCAGTGCTGGGCCTGAGGAGGGGGAGAAGCCTAATTCCTGTCAGAGTCTGTAATGTAGTTAGTGCTGGGCCTGAGGAGGGGGAGAAGCCTAATTCCTGTCAGAGTCTGTAATGTAGTCAGTGCTGGGCCTGAGGAGGGGGAGGAGCCTAATTCCTGTCAGAGCGTGTAGTGTAGTTAGTGCTGGGCCTGAGGAGGGGGAGGAGCCTAATTCCTGTCAGCTTGTGTAGTGTAGTCAGTGCTGGGCCTGAGGAGGGGGAGGAGCCTAATTCCTGTCAGCTTGTGTACTGTAGTCAGTGCTGGGCCTGAGGAGGGGGAGAAGCCTAATTCCTGTCAGCTTGTGTAGTATAGTTAGTGCTGGGCCTGAGGAGGGGGAGGAGCCTAATTTCTATCAGAGTGTGTAGTGTAGTCAGTACTGGGCCTGAGGAGGGGGAGAAGCCTAATTCCTGTCAGAGTCTGTAATGTAGTTAGTGCTGGGCCTGAGGAGGGGGAGAAGCCTAATTCCTGTCAGAGTCTGTAATGTAGTCAGTGCTGGGCCTGAGGAGGGGGAGGAGCCTAATTCCTGTCAGAGTCTGTAATGTAGTTAGTGCTGGGCCTGAGGAGGGGGAGGAGCCTAATTCCTGTCAGAGCGTGTAGTGTAGTTAGTGCTGGGCCTGAGGAGGGGGAGGAGCCTAATTCCTGTCAGCTTGTGTAGTGTAGTCAGTGCTGGGCCTGAGGAGGGGGAGAAGCCTAATTCCTGTCAGCTTGTGTAGTATAGTTAGTGCTGGGCCTGAGGAGGGGGAGGAGCCTAATTTCTATCAGAGTGTGTAGTGTAGTCAGTACTGGGCCTGAGGAGGGGGAGAAGCCTAATTCCTGTCAGAGTCTGTAATGTAGTTAGTGCTGGGCCTGAGGAGGGGGAGAAGCCTAATTCCTGTCAGAGTCTGTAATGTAGTCAGTGCTGGGCCTGAGGAGGGGGAGGAGCCTAATTCCTGTCAGAGTCTGTAATGTAGTTAGTGCTGGGCCTGAGGAGGGGGAGGAGCCTAATTCCTGTCAGAGCGTGTAGTGTAGTTAGTGCTGGGCCTGAGGAGGGGGAGGAGCCTAATTCCTGTCAGCTTGTGTAGTATAGTTAGTGCTGGGCCTGAGGAGGGGGAGGAGCCTAATTCCTGTCAGCTTGTGTAGTGTAGTCAGTGCTGGGCCTGAGGAGGGGGAGAAGCCTAATTCCTGTCAGAGCGTGTAGTGTAGTTAGTGCTGGGCCTGAGGAGGGGGAGGAGCCTAATTCCTGTCAGCTTGTGTAGTGTAGTTAGTGCTGGGCCTGAGGAGGGGGAGGAGCCTAATTTCTATCAGAGTGTGTAGGTAGTCAGTACTGGGCCTGAGGAGGGGGAGGAGCCTAATTGTAGTGTAGGCAGTGTTGGGGCGGAGGAGGGGGAGGAGCCTCATTCCTGTCAGTGTGTAGTGTAGTCAATGCTGGGCCTGAGGAGGGGGAGGAGCCTAATTCTTGTCAGTGTGTAGTGTAGTCAATGCTGGGTCTGAGGAGGGGGAGAAGCCTAATTTCTATCAGAGTGTGTAGTGTAGTCAGTACTGGGCCTGAGGAGGGGGAGGAGCCTAATTCCTGTCAGAGTCTGTAGTGTAGTTAGTGCTGGGCCTGAGGAGGGGGAGGAGCCTAATTCCTGTCAGAGTCTGTAATGTAGTCAGTACTGGGCCTGAGGAGGGGGAGGAGCCTAATTCCTGTCAGAGTCTGTAATGTAGTCAGTGCTGGGCCTGAGGAGGGGGAGGAGCCTAATTCCTGTCAGAGTCTGTAATGTAGTCAGTACTGGGCCTGAGGAGGGGGAGGAGCCTAATTCCTGTCAGAGTCTGTAATGTAGTCAGTGCTGGGCCTGAGGAGGGGGAGGAGCCTAATTCCTGTCAGAGTGTGTAGTGTAGTCAGTGCTGGGCCTGAGGAGGGGGAGGAGCCTAATTGTAGAGTAGGCAGTGTTGGGGCTGAGGAGGGGGAGGAGCCTAATTCCTGTCAGCATTTGAATTTCCTCCATAGAAAAGGAGAAACCTGTCTTTAGCTGACAGACACAAAATACAGTGATGACTAATTTCCCAAAATGTGGAGAAATCTTTCCCGGTTTTGCCATGAAAAATTGTCGCACGTATGTGTTTTCACATGTTTTGCAATAAAATTTGGCGAAAAACGGGAGCGCGCATTGCCGGAATAGGTGAAAATATCGCACCAAAACCGTCGATAAGTGTGATAAATTTGCCTGCGATAATTTATCGCTTTATCGCGTCTAATCAAATGTGGCCCATAGTGTCATCCCCGAGAGGCCGCCTTGTGTCATCCCCAGGAGGTCGTCATCGTGTCATCCCTGAGACCTGATTTGTTAAGGCAAAGACCTTCTTCCATAGAATTCTTGGTTGGCTTTAATGGCATGGCGTGTTAAGGCCATTATATTACTTACATCTAAATGTTATCTGACAGCGTGATGGAGACAACGCAAAGTGCTAGAAAACCAGCTTCAATGGCAAAAAAACTATAATAAAGTCGGACAGATCTATAACTCTTGGTTTGTACAGAAGTGATTTCCTAATTCTTTCCTTTTTCTTTTATCTATATTACTTCACTTCTTATAGGAGGCTCTGGGGCAGCGGTTTGAGGCTGAACTGGTTCCGGACGTACAAACTTTTCAGCGAGGAGTGCCTCCTTATATCCCTCCTGTTGCTCCGTCGGATCTTAACCTACTATCTATTTTATATTCTATAATACTCTTTGAATGAGATATGTGTGGGAGATGTCATTGTTACATCACCGGTACATGCAGAAACCGTCCCTCTTGTTTTAGATCTCCAGGAACACACATGTCCATTTCCTGGTCTAATGCTGTCTATCTAATAAGACTTCATTTAAGTGCTCATCTGTGATGCACAAATGAATGTCAATTAGACAAAGTGGGTTCCTCGATCACGTCTCTCAATCACGCAGACATGGGTAAGGTGTAAGGACCCTGATCAGTATGAGATAAGTCTGGATTATTAGCTTTCACCCTGCCCGCAGGAGGCCATATCAGCAGAAGGCAGGTTTGCAGTCTTCTAGACAACAGAATTTCCCATACAGATTGAGGCATGACTGGCATGCCCTGCTTTATCCTTACAGCTTTTTGTCCTATATCTCCACTGTTTTAGTCACTATTTGGGCTCTGTGGGGCTCATTTTGCTTAGCTTGCTGAGATGGAGATGCTAGCAACTCGGCAAGGGTAGTATATGCGCCTGGTTTATTCCAGAAGAGAACAGTAGTATTTAGTAAATGCTATGGTTACACAACTCATACATAATATAGTCCATCTATGTCTGGGCAGCGTTATTAATAAAAAATAAAGTTGTGTTTACCATGTAAAAGGAAATTATAACCAGTCGCACATACAAAATGAAAGTACTAAGGGACTGATTCAGTCCCGCTCGCGAGCGCTGAGCGCTCGCAAGCGGGTCGATGGTGCCCTAGTGCATATGCGCATGACGGAGGGAGCTCCGTCGTGCGCATGCGCGAGACCCGCATAGCGACGGCCAAGCCGTCGCTATGGGTCTTGCACCAAAGGGGCGTGCTGTCGATGGTGTGACAGCACGCCCCCTTTGGTGGGCGTGTCAGGGGCGTTGCTGCCCAGACGGAGGCGTTCCCATGGGAACGCCTACCGTCTGGGGCCGGCCCCACTGACATCACTAGTGATGTCAGTGGGAGTGCTTTTGGCTCTGATAGAGCCAAAAGCACTCCTGGGCTTGCGGCACCGAGACCCTACCGCAGGGTCTCGTCGCAAGCCCGATGGTCGCGATGGTCTTGACCATCGTGACCATCTTTTTGGCCGCTCGCATAAGCTGTGGGTGGTCACCCACAGCTATGCGAGCGGCCAGGAGACCGCTCCAATTTTAGGTAGGAGGGCCCTGATTCAGAGCGAGCGCTCTTGTCAGAGCGTCCGGCTCTGAATCAGGCCCTAAGTACACCTTCTGTCTCCCCCTTCCAAAGATCACATAAATATCAATGTAATAATGCAAATTTATTGCAGCAGCCGCTCTACTAATAGTATCAGACGCATTCATCCTATCAGAAGCGAACGCCATCTTCATCATCACCAATTTATTTAATTTTTTATTAAATCTCTTTATTTGTTGGACAGGTGTGAGGCATAGCACATATCCAGGGAAGAAGTAATGGACAGAACATATATAAGTAACAGAATATAAGTATCCTCCCAATTCAGAAAAAACAGGAGACACAGGTTGCCTTCCCCTGTAGTAGTTAAGCTGGGTACACTAGGTACGATCAGAGGCGTATTAAGAAAGGAGGGGGCCTGTGTTCACTCTCTGCCGGGGCCCCCACCTTTCTCCCCGACTGCCATCAGCGAACTGACAGCAGCAGTAGACTCGGGGCACACTACTGTGAATGCACAGTTCACTGGGAAAATGGCGCGGCAGCCATTTTCCCGGTGATTTCCTACTGTGCATGCGCAAAATGCCAGGAAAAATGGCCGCGGCGGCCACTTTCCAGGCGTTTTCAGCAGCGCTACTCTGTGGGACATCGGAGAGGTAAGTATGAACAAAAAAAGTATGGGTTGAAGAGATCACCGACCACGACCAGCGGGAGCGCACATCACATCATTATCGTGCCTACACACGGCACTTGTAAACGATTTGTCGTTCCAAACGGTCGAAAACGGCAATATCGTTTAAAAAAAAATCATACCACGTGTGAGGGCCTTAATGGAGCTCCCTGAGCGATATCTTCTAGTGTGTCGTTCAATTGACAAGTCTGACTGAACTACAAACTACAAACATAAACGCGCATGAACGATAATCGTTCATCGTTTGACTCAGAAAGTGAACTATTTTTTCAAACCATTATTGTTTAACGATAATCGTTCAAAAAATCGTTGTGTATGTATGCAGCTTGTAAGACATGTCATGCTGCTAGTAGGACAGCAGGTGGCGCCCCAGCCATTTTATTTCAAAGTTTTATACGGAGCTATGATTTGAAGCGCAAATGTCATCCAGGCAGAACTAAGGGGCTTCGCATTAACTGTTGTTATTTTGGCGCACACAAAGCACATTTCTAATAGTACGAGATAGTCTCTTAGCTGCACACCGATCGATCAGGTGCTCAGATGAAATGGCGCAGTCCTGGTGCCGCAACACAGCTGTATATGTGGCCAGTAGCCACAACTACTAATGAGCATTATTTGTACAGGATACAAATAATACTGGAGCCAGAGCACAGTTGAACGCAAGTCAGTTCTGCGGAGAGTCCTGGCATGTATTCGCACTGCAGGGGCAAACGCAGGAGTTTTACAAGTGGGTTTCTTTATATATTATTATATACACACGCATATGTCACATACACATATATCACACATACAATACACCCATACTTACCTTGCACCGTGTCATTAGGTCCCTCCCGCTAGCTGCAAAATGCTGCGATATGCGGGTCTATCGGGAGGGTGCGCAGCCAAATGACGCCATTCTAATGGAATCACATCATATTGGCTCAGCCTCCTTCCGATTGACCTGCGAGGTGGGCGGGGCTTATGAACATAGTGCCTGCTCTATAGTCTTTGGGGGGAGTGGGTTCTGGGTACTCAGAAACCTCCCCTGTGTGCGCTACTACGCTGCCCATGGTCCGAAGCTGAGCGCACACATTTACAGGCGATGCCGACTCATACGCAGCTCAGTCACTTCTGGGGCTGACAGGGCCTGACTATATGGTAATGGATCTCCGCATGTAGGCATAGTATCATAGTTGCTGGACAGGTCGGCCCAGCGGGGGGGCGACACACACGTGGCATGACATAGGGGGCAATACAGGGGGCGTGACATGGCGTAGGAGGCAGTGTGGGGGCATGGCTCTGCGATGCCGTCACCGTGGTCATGACCTTGCTATGCAATGCAAAGATTGCCGGCATTGAGCAGAGGGGCGTGACTACGGTTACACGATTCAACAAGAATCTGCCCACTTCACCCAGTAGTGTGGGTAGGGGCTGGTAGCGGCCAACTCTGGGAGACTTGCCCAACTTTTCCGGGTGGCTGGGAGCACCACGCAATTTTCGGGAGACTCCCAGCTGTTCTGTGAGAGAAGACATGCATACATAGTATGGCGAGGGAGAGTCGTCGCATATTATCAGTGTGCACTAGATCGATCTGTGTACACACACCTCGGCATAGCAGGCTGTTGCGTGATACAACAGCGGACTATGCCGAGGTGTGCGTGCACAGAGATCCATCTAGTGTGCACTGATAATAATGATGGCTATGAAACCGTAGTGATGGTGCAGTTGCATAGATGCGTACATAGGGGCGATTAGATGCATTTGTCTGTGGGCACGTATTGCAAGTGTAATTTTGGATGACTCGCATTGAACTCAGCATCCCATTATTTACAGTAACGTCAGCGCGTACTGTATTATATATACCCATTATGTACAGTAATGTCAGCGAGTGCTACTGTATATTATATATACCCATTATGTACAGTAGCCTCAGCGAGTGCTGTATCATATATACCCATTATGTACAGTAACATCAGCGAGTGCTATATTATAAATACCCATTATGTACAGTAACATCAGCGAGTGCTGTATTATAAATACCCATTATGTACAGTAACGTCAGCGCGTACTGTATTATATATACCCATTATGTACAGTAGCCTCAGTGAGTGCTGTATCATATATACCCATTATGTACAGTAACATCAGCGAGTGCTTATTATAAATACCCATTATGTACAGTAGCCTCAGCGAGTGCTGTATTATATATACCCATTATGTACAGTAACGTCAGCGAGTGCTCTATTATATATACCCATTATGTACAGTAGCCTCAGCGCGTACTGTATTATATATACCCATTATGTACAGTAGCCTCAGCGAGTGCTGTATTATATATATCCAATATGTAGAGTAACGTCAGCGAGTGCTGTATTATATATACCCATTATGTACAGTACCATCAGCGAGTACTGTCTTATGTAAACCCATTATGTACAGTATCGTCAGTGAGTACTGTAAATATGTATATGTACAGGTCTGGGAGTTCTGTAACCCAGATGGAAAAACCAAGAATATATTCTGAAGCCATTGAGACAGCTACTGGGCCCAGGTACTGAAGGGGGTGTGGCCAAATACAGGAACCGTGGCCATGCCCACTACAAAAAAAACAAAACAATGGTAAAGACTATATCGTGGCCCCGGGAAGCGACACCGCATGCTGTGTGGAGGGTACTAAACACCCTGCTTTGTGAGCCTTCACTTTTACAGTCTGCCCTTAGCACTGAGACTCTCAACCAAAAGGTTAATATCTACACAAAGTGCTCTTCATAGTTTGCTCCTTTTTTACTCCAAAATTGAGCAAAAAAAAAAGGATCACGCTGCCAAAATAAGTATCGCACCTTTCCCGCCCCCATCCGAGGGGTTTATTCCTGCCATGCTCATAAGTTGGGACCTCGTAACAAGAATTTAATGCGAGAAGCAGAGAACTCAGGACCGGTGTTTTGACTCCAGACCCCAGCTCCCCAGATGCTGGCGCTGGGACGGGGCCCAGTTTAAACAGCAGTAAAATAAAATGATCTAGGGCAGGACGCTTCTGACAGCGAAAAGTGAAAGCGGAAAATATGACACATATATTTATACATATATAGATTTATATAGATGTGTGTGAGGAGGCACAGAACAGATGTGTATCTGCCCTAATAACCCAGGAGAGCTCTACTAAACAAATGCTATTTTTAGTGAACGACATTAACTCTCTCAGTGCCACATAAAACATAAAAATGAATATTGCACAAATATAATACAGCGTGGGCATATGTGATAAGGATGACCGGGGCCGTAACTAGGGTGGTGCGACACAGGGCACCGCAGGGCAGGGGGCGCTGTTTGGGCCTGTCACTTTTCCTGTTTATTATCATTCTCACTTATAGCTTCCTCTTTTATCCCCAGCATCTCCTGCCCTCCCCTATCTCTTCCCTGCCCCTTCCCCATGAGACCATGGCCCTCTCTCAGGTGCACTATATTATGTCCCTATTTATCCCCAGCATCTCCTGGCCTCCCCTATCTCTTCCCTGGCCCTTCCCCATGAGACCATGGCCCTCTGTCAGGTGCACTATATTATGTCCCTATTTATCCCCAGCATCTCCTGGCCTCCCCTATCTCTTCCCTGGCCCTTCCCCATGAGGCCATGGCCCTCTCTCAGGTGCACTATATTATGTCCCTATTTATCCCCAGCATCTCCTGGCCTCTCCTATCTCTTCCCTGGCCCTTCCCCATGAGACCATGGCCCTCTGTCAGGTGCACTATATTATGTCCCTATTTATCCCCAGCATCTCCTGGCCTCCCCTATCTCTTCCCTGGCCCTTCCCCAAGAGGCCATGGCCCTCTCTCAGGTGCACTATATTATGTCCCTATTTATTCCCAGCATCTCCTGGCCTCCCCTATCTCTTCCCTGCCCCTTCCCCATGAGGCCATGGCCCTCTCTCAGGTGCACTATATTATGTCCCTATTTATCCCCAGCATCTCCTGGCCTCCCCTATCTCTTCCCTGGCCCTTCCCCATGAGACCATGGCCCTCTGTCAGGTGCACTATATTATGTCCCTATTTATCCCCAGCATCTCCTGGCCTCCCCTATCTCTTCCCTGGCCCTTCCCCATGAGGCCATGGCCCTCTCTCAGGTGCACTATATTATGTCCCTATTTATCCCCAGCATCTCCTGGCCTCTCCTATCTCTTCCCTGGCCCTTCCCCATGAGGCCATGGCCCTCTCTCAGGTGCACTATATTATGTCCCTATTTATACCCAGCATCTCCTGGTCTCTCCTATCTCTTCCCTGGCCCTTCCCCATGAGGCCATGGCCCTCTCTGGTGCACTATATTATGTCCCTATTTATCCCCAGCATCTCCTGGCCTCCCCTATCTCTTCCCTGGCCCTTCCCCATGAGGCCATGGCCCTCTCTCAGGTGCACTATATTATGTCCCTATTTATCCCCAGCATCTCCTGGCCTCTCCTATCTCTTCCCTGGCCCTTCCCCATGAGGCCATGGCCCTCTCTCAGGTGCACTATATTATGTCCCTATTTATCCCCAGCATCTCCTGGCCTCTCCTATCTCTTCCCTGGCCCTTCCCCATGAGGCCATGGCCCTCTCTCAGGTGCACTATATTATGTCCCTATTTATACCCAGCATCTCCTGGTCTCTCCTATCTCTTCCCTGGCCCTTCCCCATGAGGCCATGGCCCTCTCTCAGGTGCACTATATTATGTCCCTATTTATCCCCAGCATCTCCTGGCCTCCCCTATCTCTTCCCTGGCCCTTCCCCATGAAGCTATGGCCCTCTCTCAGGTGCACTATATTATGTCCCTATTTATCCCCAGCATCTCCTGCCCTCCCCTATCTCTTCCCTGGCCCTTCCCCATGAAGCTATGGCCCTCTCTCAGGTGCACTATATTATGTCCCTATTTATACCCAGCATCTCCTGGTCTCTCCTATCTCTTCCCTGGCCCTTCCCCATGAGGCCATGGCCCTCTCTCAAGTGCACTATATTATGTCCCTATTTATCCCCAGCATCTCCTGGCCTCCCCTATCTCTTCCCTGGCCCTTCCCCATGAGGCCATGGCCCTCTCTCAGGTGCACTATATTATGTCCCTATTTATCCCCAGCATCTCCTGGCCTCTCCTATCTCTTCCCTGGCCCTTCCCCATGAGGCCATGGCCCTCTCTCAGGTGCACTATATTATGTCCCTATTTATACCCAGCATCTCCTGGTCTCTCCTATCTCTTCCCTGGCCCTTCCCCATGAGGCCATGGCCCTCTCTGGTGCACTATATTATGTCCCTATTTATCCCCAGCATCTCCTGGCCTCCCCTATCTCTTCCCTGGCCCTTCCCCATGAGGCCATGGCCCTCTCTCAGGTGCACTATATTATGTCCCTATTTATCCCCAGCATCTCCTGGCCTCTCCTATCTCTTCCCTGGCCCTTCCCCATGAGGCCATGGCCCTCTCTCAGGTGCACTATATTATGTCCCTATTTATCCCCAGCATCTCCTGTCCTCTCCTATCTCTTCCCTGGCCCTTCCCCATGAGGCCATGGCCCTCTCTCAGGTGCACTATATTATGTCCCTATTTATACCCAGCATCTCCTGGTCTCTCCTATCTCTTCCCTGGCCCTTCCCCATGAGGCCATGGCCCTCTCTCAGGTGCACTATATTATGTCCCTATTTATCCCCAGCATCTCCTGGCCTCCCCTATCTCTTCCCTGGCCCTTCCCCATGAAGCCATGGCCCTCTCTCAGGTGCACTATATTATGTCCCTATTTATCCCCAGCATCTCCTGCCCTCCCCTATCTCTTCCCTGGCCCTTCCCCATGAAGCTATGGCCCTCTCTCAGGTGCACTATATTATGTCCCTATTTATACCCAGCATCTCCTGGTCTCTCCTATCTCTTCCCTGGCCCTTCCCCATGAGGCCATGGCCCTCTCTCAAGTGCACTATATTATGTCCCTATTTATCCCCAGCATCTCCTGGCCTCTCCTATCTCTTCCCTGGCCCTTCCCCATGAGGCCATGGCCCTCTGTCAGGTGCACTATATTATGTCCCTATTTATCCCCAGCATCTCCTGGCCTCCCCTATCTCTTCCCTGGCCCTTCCCCATGAGGCCATGGCCCTCTCTCAGGAGCACTATATTATGTCCCTATTTATCCCCAGCATCTCCTGGCCTCTCCTATCTCTTCCCTGGCCCTTCCCCATGAGGCCATGGCCCTCTCTCAGGTGCACTATATTATGTCCCTATTTATCCCCAGCATCTCCTGGCCTCTCCTATCTCTTCCCTGGCCCTTCCCCATGAGACCATTGCCCTCTGTCAGGTGCACTATATTATGTCCCTATTTATCCCCAGCATCTCCTGGCCTCCCCTATCTCTTCCCTGGCCCTTCCCCATGAGGCCATGGCCCTCTCTCAGGTGCACTATATTATGTCCCTATTTATCCCCAGCATCTCCTGGCCTCTCCTATCTCTTCCATGGCCCTTCCCCATGAGGCCATGGCCCTCTCTCAGGTGCACTATATTATGTCCCTATTTATTCCCAGCATCTCCTGGCCTCCCCTATCTCTTCACTGCCCCTTCCCCATGAGGCCATGGCCCTCTCTCAGGTGCACTATATTATGTCCCTATTTATCCCCAGCATCTCCTGGCCTCCCCTATCTATTCCCTGGCCCTTCCCCATGAGACCATGGCCCTCTGTCAGGTGCACTATATTATGTCCCTATTTATCCCCAGCATCTCCTGGCCTCCCCTATCTCTTCCCTGGCCCTTCCCCATGAGGCCATGGCCCTCTCTCAGGTGCACTATATTATGTCCCTATTTATCCCCAGCATCTCCTGGCCTCTCCTATCTCTTCCCTGGCCCTTCCCCATGAGGCCATGGCCCTCTCTCAGGTGCACTATATTATGTCCCTATTTATACCCAGCATCTCCTGGTCTCTCCTATCTCTTCCCTGGCCCTTCCCCATGAGGCCATGGCCCTCTCTGGTGCACTATATTATGTCCCAATTTATCCCCAGCATCTCCTGGCCTCTCCTATCTCTTCCCTGGCCCTTCCCCATGAGGCCATGGCCCTCTCTGGTGCACTATATTATGTCCCTATTTATCCCCAGCATCTCCTGGCCTCCCCTATCTCTTCCCTGGCCCTTCCCCATGAGGCCATGGCCCTCTCTCAGGTGCACTATATTATGTCCCTATTTATCCCCAGCATCTCCTGGCCTCTCCTATCTCTTCCCTGGCCCTTCCCCATGAGGCCATGGCCCTCTCTCAGGTGCACTATATTATGTCCCTATTTATACCCAGCATCTCCTGGTCTCTCCTATCTCTTCCCTGGCCCTTCCGCATGAGGCCATGGCCCTCTCTCAGGTGCACTATATTATGTCCCTATTTATCCCCAGCATCTCCTGGCCTCCCCTATCTCTTCCCTGGCCCTTCCCCATGAAGCTATGGCCCTCTCTCAGGTGCACTATATTATGTCCCTATTTATCCCCAGCATCTCCTGCCGTCCCCTATCTCTTCCCTGGCCCTTCCCCATGAAGCTATGGCCCTCTCTCAGGTGCACTATATTATGTCCCTATTTATACCCAGCATCTCCTGGTCTCTCCTATCTCTTCCCTGGCCCTTCCCCATGAGGCCATGGCCCTCTCTCAGGTGCACTATATTATGTCCCTATTTATCCCCAGCATCTCCTGGCTTCTCCTATCTCTTCCCTGGCCCTTCCCCATGAGGCCATGGCCCTCTCTCAGGTGCACTATATTATGTCCCTAATTATCCCCAGCATCTCCTGGCCTCCCCTATCTCTTTTCTGGCCCTCCCCCATGAGGCCATGGCCCTCTCTCAGGTGCACTATATTATGTCCCTATTTATCCCCAGCATCTCCTGGCCTCCCCTATCTCTTCCCTGGCCCTTCCCCATGAGGCCATGGCCCTCTCTCAGGTGCACTATATTATGTCCCTATTTATCCCCAGCATCTCCTGGCCTCTCCTATCTCTTCCCTGGCCCTTCCCCATGAGGCCATGGCCCTCTCTCAGGTGCACTATATTATGTCCCTATTTATCCCCAGCATCTCCTGGCCTCTCCTATCTCTTCCCTGGCCCGTCCCCATGAGACCATTGCCCTCTGTCAGGTGCACTATATTATGTCCCTATTTATCCCCAGCATCTCCTGGCCTCCCCTATCTCTTCCCTGGCCCTTCCCCATGAGGCCATGGCCCTCTCTCAGGTGCACTATATTATGTCCCTATTTATCCCCAGCATCTCCTGGCCTCTCCTATCTCTTCCATGGCCCTTCCCCATGAGGCCATGGCCCTCTCTCAGGTGCACTATATTATGTCCCTATTTATCCCCAGCATCTCCTGGCCTCTCCTATCTCTTCCCTGGCCCTTCCCCATGAGGCCATGGCCCTCTCTCAGGTGCACTATATTATGTCCCTATTTATACCCAGCATCTCCTGGTCTCTCCTATCTCTTCCCTGGCCCTTCCCCATGAGGCCATGGCCCTCTCTGGTGCACTATATTATGTCCCTATTTATCCCCAGCATCTCCTGGCCTCTCCTATCTCTTCCCTGGCCCTTCCCCATGAGGCCATGGCCCTCTCTGGTGCACTATATTATGTCCCTATTTATCCCCAGCATCTCCTGGCCTCCCCTATCTCTTCCCTGGCCCTTCCCCATGAGGCCATGGCCCTCTCTGGTGCACTATATTATGTCCCTATTTATCCCCAGCATCTCCTGGCCTCCCCTATCTCTTCCCTGGCCCTTCCCCATGAGGCCATGGCCCTCTCTCTGGTGCACTATATTATGTCCCTATTTATCCCCAGCATCTCCTGGCCTCTCCTATCTCTTCCCTGGCCCTTCCCCATGAGGCCATGGCCCTCTCTCAGGTGCACTATATTATGTCCCTATTTATCCCCAGCATCTCCTGGCCTCTCCTATCTCTTCCCTGGCCCTTCCCCATGAGGCCATGGCCCTCTCTCAGGTGCACTATATTATGTCCCTATTTATACCCAGCATCTCCTGGTCTCTCCTATCTCTTCCCTGGCCCTTCCCCATGAGGCCATGGCCCTCTCTCAGGTGCACTATATTATGTCCCTATTTATCCCCAGCATCTCCTGGCCTCCCCTATCTCTTCCCTGGCCCTTCCCCATGAAGCTATGGCCCTCTCTCAGGTGCACTATATTATGTCCCTATTTATCCCCAGCATCTCCTGCCGTCCCCTATCTCTTCCCTGGCCCTTCCCCATGAAGCTATGGCCCTCTCTCAGGTGCACTATATTATGTCCCTATTTATACCCAGCATCTCCTGGTCTCTCCTATCTCTTCCCTGGCCCTTCCCCATGAGGCCATGGCCCTCTCTCAGGTGCACTATATTATGTCCCTATTTATCCCCAGCATCTCCTGGCTTCTCCTATCTCTTCCCTGGCCCTTCCCCATGAGGCCATGGCCCTCTCTCAGGTGCACTATATTATGTCCCTAATTATCCCCAGCATCTCCTGGCCTCCCCTATCTCTTTTCTGGCCCTCCCCCATGAGGCCATGGCCCTCTCTCAGGTGCACTATATTATGTCCCTATTTATCCCCAGCATCTCCTGGCCTCCCCTATCTCTTCCCTGGCCCTTCCCCATGAGGCCATGGCCCTCTCTCATGTGCACTATATTATGTCCCTATTTATCCCCAGCCACTCCTGGCCTCCCCTATCTCTTCCCTGGCCCTTCCCCATGAGGCCATGGCCCTCTCTCAGGTGCACTATATTATGTCCCTATTTATCCCCAGCAGCTCCTGGCCTCCCCTATCTCTTCCCTGGCCCTTCCCCATGAGGCCATGGCCCTCTCTCAGGTGCACTATATTATGTCCCTATTTATCCCCAGCAGCTCCTGGCCTCCCCTATCTCTTCCCTGGCCCTTCCCCATGAGGCCATGGCCCTCTCTCAGGTGCACTATATTATGTCCCTATTTATCCCCAGCATCTCCTGGCCTCCCCTATCTCTTCCCTGGCCCTTCCCCATGAGGCCATGGCCCTCCCTCAGGTGCACTATATTATGTCCCTATTTATCCCCAGCATCTCCTGGCCTCCCCTATCTCTTCCCTGGCCCTTCCCCATGAGGCCATGGCCCTCTCTCAGTTGCACTATATTATGTCCCTATTTATCCCCAGCATCTCCTGGCCTCCCCTATCTCTTCCCTGGCCCTTCCCCATGAGGCCATGGCCCTCTCTTAGGTGCACTAAATTATGTCCCTATTTTTACCCAGCATCTCCTGGCCTCTCCTATCTCTTCCCTGGCCCTTCCCCATGAGGCCATGGCCCTCTCTCAGGTGCACTATATTATGTCCCTATTTATACCCAGCATCTCCTGGCCTCTCCTATCTCTTCCCTGGCCCTTCCCCATGAGGCCATGGCCCTCTCTCAGGTGCACTATATTATGTCCCTATTTATCCCCAGCATCTCCTGGCCTCTCCTATCTCTTCCCTGGCCCTTCCCCATGAGGCCATGGCCCTCTCTCAGGTGCACTATATTATGTCCCTATTTATCCCCAGCATCTCCTGGTCTCTCCTACCTCTTCCCTGGCCCTTCCCCATGAGGCCATGGCCCTCTCTCAGGTGCACTATATTATGTCCCTATTTATCCCCAGCATCTCCTGGCCTCCCCTATCTCTTCCCTGGCCCTTCCCCATGAGGCCATGGCCCTCTCTCAGGTGCACTATATTATGTCCCTATTTATCCCCAGCATCTCCTGGCCTCCCCTATCTCTTCCCTGGCCCTTCCCCATGAGGCCATGGCGCTCTCTCAGGTGCACTATACTATGTCCCTATTTATACCCAGCATCTCCTGGCCTCTCCTATCTCTTCCCTGGCCCTTCCCCATGAGGCCATGACCCTCTCTCAGGTGCACTATATTATGTCCCTATTTATCCCCAGCATCTCCTGGCCTCCCCTATCTCTTCCCTGGCCCTTCCCCATGAGGCCATGGCCCTCTCTCAGGTGCACTATATTATGTCCCTATTTATCCCCAGCATCTCCTGGCTTCTCCTATCTCTTCCCTGGCCCTTCCCCATGAGGCCATGGCCCTCTCTCAGGTGCACTATATTATGTCCCTATTTATCCCCAGCATCTCCTGGCCTCCCTATCTCTTCCCTGGCCCTTCCCCATGAGGCCATGGCCCTCTCTCAGGTGCACTATATTATGTCCCTATTTATCCCCAGCATCTCCTGGCCTTCCCTATCTCTTCCCTGGCCCTTCCCCATGAGGCCATGGCGCTCTCTCAGGTGCACTATATTATGTCCCTATTTATACCCTGCATCTCTTGGCCTCTCCTATCTCTTCCCTGGCCCTTCCCCATGAGGCCATGGCCCTCTCTCAGGTGCACTATATTATGTCCCTATTTATCCCCAGCATCTCCTGGTCTCTCCTATCTCTTCCCTGGCCCTTCCCCATGAGGCCATGGCCCTCTCTCAGGTGCACTATATTATGTCCCTATTTATCCCCAGCATCTCCTGGCCTCCCCTATCTCTTCCCTGGCCCTTCCCCAAGAGGCCATGGCCCTCTCTCAGGTGCACTATATTATGTCCCTATTTATCCCCAGCATCTCCTGGCTTCTCCTATCTCTTCCCTGGCCCTTCCCCATGAGGCCATGGCCCTCTCTCAGGTGCACTATATTATGTCCCTAATTATCCCCAGCATCTCCTGGCCTCCCCTATCTCTTTCTGGCCCTCCCCCATGAGGCCATGGCCCTCTCTCAGGTGCACTATATTATGTCCCTATTTATCCCCAGCATCTCCTGGCCTCCCCTATTTCTTCACTGGCCCTTCCCCATGAGGCCATGACTCTCTCTCAGGTGCACTATATTATGTCCCTATTTATCCCCAGCATCTCCTGGCGCTTCTCCTATCTCTTCCCTGGCCCTTCCCCATGAGGCCATGGCCCTCTCTCAGGTGCACTATATTATGTCCCTATTTATACCCAGCATCTCCTGGTCTCTCCTATCTCTTCCCTGGCCCTTCCCCATGAGGCCATGGCCCTCTCTCAGGTGCACTATATTATGTCCCTATTTATCCCCAGCATCTCCTGGCCTCCCCTATCTCTTCCCTGGCCCTTCCCCATGAAGCTATGGCCCTCTCTCAGGTGCACTATATTATGTCCCTATTTATCCCCAGCATCTCCTGGCCTCCCCTATCTCTTCCCTGGCCCTTCCCCATGAAGCTATGGCCCTCTCTCAGGTGCACTATATTATGTCCCTATTTATACCCAGCATTTCCTGGTCTCTCCTATCTCTTCCCTGGCCCTTCCCCATGAGGCCATGGCCCTCTCTCAGGTGCACTATATTATGTCCCTATTTATCCCCAGCATCTCCTGGCCTCCCCTATCTCTTCCCTGGCCCTTCCCCATGAGGCCATGGCCCTCTCTCAGGTGCACTATATTATGTCCCTATTTATCCCCAGCATCTCCTGGCTTCTCCTATCTCTTCACTGGCCCTTCCCCATGAGGCCATGGCCCTCTCTCAGGTGCACTATATTATGTCCCTAATTATCCCCAGCATCTCCTGGCCTCCCCTATCTCTTCCCTGGCCCTTCCCCATGAGGCCATGGCCCTCTCTCAGGTGCACTATATTATGTCCCTATTTATCCCCAACATCTTCTGGCCTCCCCTATCTCTTCCCTGGCCCTTCCCCATGAGGCCATGGCCCTCTCTCAGGTGCACTATATTATGTCCCTATTTATCCCCAGCATCTCCTGGCCTCCCCTATCTCTTCCCCGGCCCTTCCCCATGAGGCCATGGCCCTCTCTCAGGTGCACTATATTATGTCCCTATTTATCCCCAGCATCTCCTGGCTTCTCCTATCTCTTCCCTGGCCCTTCCCCATGAGGCCATGGCCCTCTCTCAGGTGCACTATATTATGTCCCTATTTATCCCCAGCATCTCCTTGCCTCCCCTATCTCTTCCCTGGCCCTTCCCCATGAGGCCATGGCCCTCTCTCAGGTGCACTATATTATGTCCCTATTTATCCCCAGCATCTCCTGGCCTCCCCTATCTCTTCCCTGGCCCTTCCCCATGAGGCCATGGCCCTCTCTCAGGTGCACTATATTATGTCCCTATTTATCCCCAGCATCTCCTGGCTTCTCCTATCTCTTCCCTGGCCCTTCCCCATGAGGCCATGGCCCTCTCTCAGGTGCACTATATTATGTCCCTAATTATCCCCAGCATCTCCTGGCCTCCCCTATCTCTTCCCTGGCCCTCCCCCATGAGGCCATGGCCCTCTCTCAGGTGCACTATATTATGTCCCTATTTATCCCCAGCATCTCCTGGCCTCCCCTATCTCTTCCCTGGCCCTTCCCCATGAGGCCATGGCGCTCTCTCAGGTGCACTATATTATGTCCCTATTTATCCCCAGCATCTCCTGGCCTCCCCTATCTCTTCCCTGGCCCTTCCCCATGAGGCCATGGCCCTCTCTCATGTGCACTATATTATGTCCCTATTTATCCCCAGCATCTCCTGGCCTCCCCTATCTCTTCCCTGGCCCTTCCCCATGAGGCCATGGCCCTTTCTCAGGTGCACTACATTATGTCCCTATTTATCCCCAGCATCTCCTGGCCTCTCCTATCTCTTCCCTGGCCCTTCCCCATGAGGCCATGGTCCTCTCTCAGGTGCACTATATTATGTCCCTATTTATACCCAGCATCTCCTGGTCTCTCCTCTCTTCCCTGGCCCTTCCCCATGAGGCCATGGCCCTCTCTCAGGTGCACTATATTATGTCCCTATTTATCCCCAGCATCTCCTGGCTTCCCCTATCTCTTCCCTGGCCCTTCCCCATGAGGCCATGGCCCTCTCTCAGGTGCACTATATTATGTCCCTATTTATCCCCAGCATCTCCTGGCCTCCCCCATCTCTTCCCTGGCCCTTCCCCATGAGGCCATGGCCCTCTCTCATGTGCACTATATTATGTCCCTATTTATCCCCAGCATCTCCTGGCCTCCCCTATCTCTTCCCTGGCCCTTCCCCATGAGGCCATGGCCCTTTCTCAGGTGCACTACATTATGTCCCTATTTATCCCCAGCATCTCCTGGCTCTCCTATCTCTTCCCTGGCCCTTCCCCATGAGGCCATGGTCCTCTCTCAGGTGCACTATATTATGTCCCTATTTATCCCCAACATCTCCTGGCCTCCCCTATCTCTTCCCTGGCCCTTCCCCATGAGGCCATGGCCCTCTCTCAGGTGCACTATATTATGTCCCTATTTATCCCCAGCATCTCCTGGTCTCCCCTATCTCTTCCCTGGCCCTTCCCTATGGGGCCATGGCCCTTTTTCAGGTGCACTATCTTATGCCCCGATTTAAAAAATGTGGGGTGGGGGTGGGCGCCAATGCTCTCTCTGGCACAGGGCATCAAATAGTCTAGTTACGGCTCTGCCGGCAACGAAACTTAAAGGAAAAATATTCTGCACGGGATCTGGGGAAGATGTATACTACATATTATACAAACTATATATAACTATTATAACCACTGCAATGTATTTCTAGCTTCTGTGTTTCAGTCAGTTATAGTACCATCAACAGACTACAGCTGCTTTGCACACGTTATGCTATATTTACAGCACAACTCCTGGAAAAATGACTATAGTCACAGAGCTTCACTTATTCCACATTTTATGTTACAGCCTTCTTCAAGATGGAATGAATTCATTTTTGTCCCCAAAATTCTATACACAATACCCCATAATGACAACGTGTAAAAAGTTTTTTGGAGATTTTTGAAAATATAATAAAAAAAAAAGAAAAGAAATCATATGTACATAAGTATTCACAATTGAGCTCAGGTGCATCCTGTTTCCACTGATCATCCTTGAGATGTCCTTACAGCTTAATTGGAGTCTACCTGTGGTAAATTCAGTTGTTTGGACATGATTTTGAAAGGCATACACCTGTCTATATAAGGTCCCACACTTGACAGTGCATGTCAAAGCACAAACCAAGCACGAAGTCCAAGGAATTGTCTGTAGATCTCCGAGACAGGATTGTCTTGAGGCACAAATCTGGGGAAGGTACAGAAAAATATCTGCTGCTTTGAAGGTCCCAATTAGCACAGTGGCCTCCATCATCTGCAAATGGAACAAGTTCGGAACTACCAGGACTCTTCCTAGAGTTGACTGGCCGTCTAAACTGAGCGGTCGTGGGAGAAGGGCCCTAGTCAGGGAGGTGACCGAGAACCCGATGGTCACTCTGTCAGAGCTACAGCATTCCTCTGTGGCGAGAGGAGAACCTTCCAGAAGGACAACCATCTCTGCAGCAATCCACCAATCAGGCCTGTATGGTAGAGTGGCCAGACGGAAGCCACTCCTTAGTAAAAAGCTAATGGCAGCCCGCCTGGAGTTTGCCAAAATGCACCTGAAGGTCTCTCAGACCATGAGAAACAAAATTATCTGGTCTGATGAGACAAGGATTGAACTCTTTAGCGTCAATGCCAGGCGTTATGTTTGGAGGAAACCAGGCACTGCTCATCACCAGATCAATACCATCTCTACAGTGAAGCATGGTGGTGGCAGCATCATACTGTGGGGATGTTTTTCAGCGGTAGGGACTGGATGCCTAGTCAGGATAAAGGGAAAAATGAATGCAGCAATGTACAGAGACATCCTGGATGAAAACCTGCTTCAGAGCGCTCTTAACCTCAGACTGGGGCGACGGTTCATCTTTCATTAGGACAAAGACCCTAAGCACACAGCCAAGATATGAAAGGAGTGGCTTCAGGACAACTCTGTGAATATCCTTGAGTGACCCAGCCAGAGCCCAAACTTGAATCCGATTGAACATCTCTGGAGAGATCTGAAAATGGCGGTGCACCGACGCTTCCCATCCAACTTGATGGAGCTTGAGAGGTGCTGCAAAGAGGAATGGGCGAAACTGCCCAAAGATAAGTGTGCCAAGCTTGTGGCATCATATTCAAAAATACTTGAAGCTGTAATTGCTGCCAAAGGTGCATCAACAAAGTATTGAGCAAAGGCTATGAATACTTATGTACATGTGATTTTTTTTTTTTAAATTAAAATTAAATTTGCAAAAATCGAAAAAAAAACAAAACTTTTTACACGTTGTTATTATGGGGTATTGTGTGTAGAATTTTTAGGACAGAAATTAATTCATTCCATATTGGAATAAGGCTGTAACATAACAAAATGTGAAAAAAGTGAAGCGCTGTGAATACTTTCCGGATGCACTGTATGCTTCTATGTGAATGAGCCCTGCACCAAATCCTTTATACCTGTGAAGCCACCAAGTATGTAAGGACAGCCGCCGCTCTATCTGCTTATTTTCCCCTAATATTTCCAACATGTGACCACATTACAGACATGTTTTCAAAATGTCCTGAAATAATAGTTCTGGGTACCGGGGACATTTATTCCACCTTTCTGGGGACTGTTTGCATCTTGCACAATTCTGTACTTTCTTACAGGCCTGAATGGTGACGCAAAGTGAACCTGTCGCATCCTGGATGTTTTACGGAGCGATTTACCACATATAACGCGCACATTTCTCTCTAGCTTGGAAATTCCGTACACGTAAAACGTAGTAAGAGAGGACGTCTGTGAAAATCACTGAGGAAGGTGCTGAGTGACGCTGAGACGTTACCCTTAGGCCTAGGGTGTACAACATGTTCCATTTTGGGGGCCTGAACTTGCCAACATGTACAAAAAAATAATAATTTTAAGAAATATGGACAGCGCAATATATGTGGAGTGTAGAAGTGACATCCGCAGTAGAGTGCGCAGATATAGCGTATAAACAGCGCGCTTGCACAGTACTTAAGATACGCTGAAAGCAACAAGCCGAAGCGCCCATCTGGCTCGGGTCTCAGTCTCTCATTGGACGGGGCGCCATAGATCCAGGCTGCCATGTACAAGAGCAGAATTTTTCAAAAAATTTATTTGCACCTCTTGTATCATGATCCGCCTGGGTGTAAATTTGCCCACTGTCTGGATTTGCTACTAACCCTGAATCAGGGCCAACATTTTTGAATCAAACTTCAAACAAAACAATCAGAAGGACACTCAATACTAATGCACAAAGTACTAGAATTTGCAGTAACATCATGTATACTGATTTCGTACTGGACCGCCCACTATAAAAGTTAAGGATAGAGCCTTCTAAAGGCTTCATCCTTATCTGGGAATCTTGGAATTTAGGGCCTGATTCAGACCCGCTTGCAAGCGTGTCGATGGTGTCCAAGTGCGCATGCGCACGACAGAGGTGGCTCCGATAGAGCCAAAAGCACTCCTGGGCTTGCGGCAGCGAGACCCTACCGCAAGGGTCTCATCGCAAGCCCGATGGTCGCGATGGTCTTGACCATCGCGACCATCATTTTGGCCGCTCGCTATAGCTGTGGGTGGTCACCCACAGCTATGCGAGCGGCCAGGAGGCCGCTCCAAAAAGGAGCAGGGACGGCCCTGGTTCAGAGCGAGCGCTCTGTTAGAGCGTCCGGCTCTGAATCAGGGCCTTAGACCATTCTCACCAAATCTGGTCATTTCCAGGACACCATTTTTGCATTTAAACTAGGTTTTGTACACAGAGTGGAGTTAATATTCACAGTCCAGTCACAAGGGTGGGGGTCTGGGGGGTGGGCTTGCCACTTTTCAGCTATCACCTTATGAGAACTGAAACGGGCAAGTTGAGAAATGCAGAGGCTGGATGGGATAGCTAAGATGCCTAGAAGACAGGGTGCTTGTTTTATAGGGATTGGAGATCCCACGGTATGGTTTAGTAAACACAACCACTATATTGTAGGTCATTGCCACGATAGACGGAGAGACACTCTCAGGCCACTGGGCAGTTCAGCCAGGGAAAGGTCCATCAATCTGACATTGACTGCAGGGACTACTCATTACTGCCTGCGCCTGTGGCCATGGAAGCAGAAGAAAGATGTGAAGGCCTCTCTCGGGTGGTTACAATTGGTTGGTGAAGTCCTGAGGCACAAGGCTTTGGCCATGGAACTGACTGAGGTCTACGTAATAAAAATCTGAGGAACACAGGATTAGGGAAGCTAAATTACCCAACCAGCTTCTGAGCTCCATCAGCTCATAGAGTGTACCTGGTCCAAAAGGCTGAGCCCTATAAGACCCCAAGCTGTGCTATCAGGGGTATTTCAGGATTATCAGATGTAGTGCCTGTGACACTATTTCTTTGTAAGCCTTAGGGTGGGCTATGTGACAAAAGGACACAAACTCCACTATGTCCCAACCACTTGGAGACATTCTTCCAAAATTCATGGTGTCACTCGATGCTCCACGGTTCCACCCAGTGAGTTATATGGTCAGCTGGCCAGATAAATACTACAGGATGTGACCCTCAGCCTATGGTTAGTCCAGATAAAATACAACAGCTGTACATCTTCCTCGAGGCGCACAGGAGCAGATACACAAGAGGCCGCTATACATTATTCAAAATGTAATTAGACTGATCGTACTCTTCCTAATTATCATGTTGGACTGTAACAACAGATATAGAGCTAAGTATTACTTAAGAAACTATACTGGAGTGCCAGTAGGTGGCGTTGTATCAAATTGTAACTTTATTATGAATATAGTTGTGATGTTCATGGTCGTAAATTCCCCAACATCTCATCAAATAAGACACCCAAACCCTTCATATATAAGGAATGTTATTCTCAGTTGGAAACATACTGGACCGGTCCCAGTTCTCAAAGCTAAGCAGGACCCAACACATTGATATCATGACAAGCCTTCAGTAGTAAAGGATCTAGGGCTGAGAGGTATAAAAGTATATACTCTGCATACAGACCAATCTATTCTATCAGATAACCCACGACCAGGCCCTGGCTTGTGGCAAAGGCTCTTATACTCGCTGCTAGGGGTTCTAAGAGTATTGCATATAGTAATAGCCTCAGTGGGCACCACAGTCTGGATTCTGTAGAGTAAAAGGGGCAGATATCCAACGCATTTTGAGGCCATGGGACAGGAACACAACAGTTTGATCCCCCTGATAAAGTTATCACTGACACCAAAAGCCGAGACCATTGCTCACTGGCAGAGACACCCAGCAGAGTCTTATTCTTTGGCTGTGTCCAAGGGCACAGCCATTCTGGATGGGTTCCTCTGCTTTCTGTACGGTGGGTGCCAACTGAGAGGCAAGGGTGGGGGACTATAGGTAGGGAAGGAAGTATTACTGCTGGTATAGGTACTATGCAGCGATGGTCTCGTATACTCAGACCATAAGAGGAACCCACCTCCCGCCTGCGCCCTGGTATTGTGCTTCTTGTATGTTTTGTACCACACTGGTTTGTTACATACCTTACCTATTGTGTGTTGTGTACAGTATTAGGTTATAGGTTTCATTTAATGCACTCTTGTATTAATGCTTCTCTAATGCCCTTACTTGTGCCTGTTGTTCCTTTATGTCTCTTACTATATGCTCTATATCAGGGGTATGTAATGTGTAATATCACCCTGATATAGAGCATAGTAAGTTATAAAGGAAGAACATGAATATAAGAAATGTGCTGTGGGGCGTGTGCCAAGCGCTGCGTCCTATTCTGCGCTGTGCGAATACAGAGATCCCTCCGATTTTTCTTGGACCTCTTGCACCAAATATGAGGCTGGTGCGAATGTTGATGATAGTAATGGTGGCTGCACTGGCGAGTGGAGGGCTGGGAGTGGAGCGGTCACATAGAAGCGTCCGGTTCCGAACACCAGCGAATGGACGCATGAGTCTTCCGATTGTGGAAGTAACCGCACACGCATTAAGGGGTCTATGTACTAAGCCTTGGAAGGAGATAAAGTGAACGGAGATAAAGTACCAGCCAGTCTGTGACATGACAGTTAGGAGCCGATTGGCTGGTATTTGCTCTCTGGAGCTCATTCTGACCCGCTCGCACCCTGCGTATGCAAATCCAGCGCACGCCCAGCAAGGCATCAGCACGCCCATTATGTCTTGGCGAGCGATCACTTTGTGTATTCAGACGCCCGTCAGCCATTCATAAGACGCCCACTTGCGCACGTCATCTCCTGGAAGTGCATGAAAACATTGGTACATCGAGCACCATCGGATGCGATCGCAGCACTTGTCCGCAAGCACTGCGATCACTTCAGTGTGATTTTCAACCAAGTGACGTGTCCTATGACGCTGCCTTTTAATTATGCACGACTCTGAAACGGCGTTGAAGCACTCAGGCACACCTGTGTTCGCACCTCCACTCCCCGTTTCTAGTGGCCTGCCCGTCACCACCCACAAGACTAAGTGGCTGCGTACACACTGGACGATGTCCATGCACGATAGCGATATTATTCAATGATATATTGATCATATCTCCAGTGTGTATGCACTCGCCGACGAACAATATGCGCTCCCGCGGGACGATAACAAGAGATATGGTAAGAACTTACCTTTGTTATCTCTTTTTCTACGAAGTCTATAGGGTCCACAGGGTTGACCTTGGGGTATAGCTGGATCTGGATCCACGGGCACCACACAGTTAAAGCTTTAGCTGCTCCCAGGATGCACTTGGGTCCATCCTCCTCTATACCCCGCCCCCGAGCCACAGGCACCTCAGTTGGTAAGCAGCCCAGGCCGGAGGAGACTAAACAGAGAGAAGGAAGACTGGAACACACAAGAAACCATACTCACAGAAAAGGGAGACGGAAAACCGGTGACCAGCAACATAGCCCATTTGAAGCCAGGTGCGTCAGGGCGGGCGCCCTGTGGACCCTATGGACTTCTTAGAAACAGAGATAACAAAGGTAAGTTCTTACCATATCTCTTGTTTTCTACTTCAGGGTCCATAGGAGGTCCACAGGGTTGACTTTGGGGATGTCCCAAAGCAGTTCAACTAAGGACGGGGACGCTCCTGTGCAGAAAGGAGAATCCTGCGCCCAAAGGATGCATCCTGAGAGGCAAAGGTGTCAAACGCATAAAACCTCAAAAACATCTGAATGGAAGACCAAGTGGCTGCCTTGCACAGCTGAACAGCGGAGGCACCACGTCTAGCAGCCCAAGAGGGACCCACAGACCGAGTTGAATGAGCCTTAACAGAGGCTGGAACAGGTAAACCTTCCTGTACATAAGCCTCCCTAATAACAGAACAAAGCCAATGGGCTAAGGTTTGTTTGGTTTTCATAAGAGGGGTTGGCCTGCCAACAGAGAGGACAAACAACGAAACGGACCGTCTAACAGAAGCAGTCCGATCAACATAAATTCTTAGAGCACGGACAACGTTCAACGAAGCCTCGCCAGCTGTAAGATCAGGGGACTGAAAAGCTGGCACCACCAGTTCCTGATTGATGTGGAACTTAGAGATAACTTTAGGCAAAAACTCAGGACGAGTGCGAAGCACTGCTCTGTCCTGGTGAAAAATTAAGAAGGGGGCACTACAGGAAAGTGCCCCCAACTCGGATACTCTCCTGGCCGAAGCAATTGCCAAGAGAAACACAGTCTTAAGTGTTAACCACTTGAGGTCAACCGACTCAAGAGGTTCAAAAGGAGGTCCCTGCAGGACCCGAAGAACCACCGCCAAGTCCCACGGAGCCACTGGAGGCACAAAGGGAGGCTGGATTCTAAGAACACCCTGGAAAAAGGTATGAACGTCAGGCAGTGTAGCGATTCTACGTTGGAACCACACAGACAGAGCCGATACATGAACCTTCAGGGAAGCAAGATGTAAGCCCAGGTCAAGACCTGACTGCAGAAATGCCAAAATCCTAGAAACCCTGAACACCTGAGGATCAAAGTTTCTGTACTCACACCACTGAAAATAAGTGTGCCACACTCTGTGGTAAATCCGTGCAGAGGCCGGTTTACGCGCCCTCAGCATGGTTTCGATGACAGAGCTTGAAAAGCCCCGGGACCTTAAGACAGCTGTCTCAAGAGCCACGCTGTCAAAGACAGCCGACCCAGATCTGGGTAAAAGCAAGGCCCCTGAGACAGCAGGACCTGACGATGAGGTAGAAGGAACGTAGCGTCGACAGACAAGATCCTGAGATCGGAGTTGCCAAGGACGTCTGGGCCACGCTGGAGCCACCAGCAGAAACGTGCCCCCGTCCTGTTTGATTTTTCTTAGTACCCGTGGGAGCAGGGAGATCAGAGGGAACAGATACGCTAGGTGAAATGTCCATTTCACCGACAGCGCGTCCACCAGGCTTCCACCTGCGTCCCTTGTCCTTGAGCCGTACACGGGTAACTTGTAATTGTGACGAGAGGCCATCAGGTCCAACTCCGGCAGTCCCCATCTGTCCACGAGAAGTTGAAACACCTCTGGGTGAAGCGACCATTCCCCGGGATGCACGTCGTGATGGCTGAAAAAGTCTGCCTCCCAATTGAGGACTCCCGGGATGAAGACTGCCGAGATCGCTGGAAGGTGGCGCTTTGCCCAAGCCAGGATCTGAGACACCTCTGATATCGCAGCTCGGCTGCGAGTTCCTCCCTGGTGATTGATGTACGCCACCGTGGTGGTGTTGTCGGATTGCACCTGTGTGCCTGAAGACAAGCAATGGTCAGGTGGAGATGTCGAAGTACCACCTCCGGGGAGCCCGCCAGCAGAAGATCGTCCAGATACAGCAGCAGCCGTATGCCCTGGCCCTGAAGGTGGGCAGCCATAATTGCCATCACCTTGGTGAATACCCTCGGAGCCGTGGAAAGGCCAAAAGGCAATGCCCGAAACTGGTAGTGATGTTGCAGGATAGCAAACCTCAGATACCTCTGGTGTGCCGGTGCTATGGGCACATGAAGATAGGCGTCCTGGATATCCAGGGAGACCATGTAATCCCCGAGTTCCATTGCCAGAATGATGGAACGTAACGTTTCCATCCTGTACTTGGGAACCCTGAGGTATTTGTTCAGAGACTTCAAATTCAGGATAGGGCGATGAGAACCATTGGGCTTTTGTACCAGAAACAGAGTAGAATAGTACCTCGTCCCGCGCTGAGACTGCAGAACGGGATCAATGACCCCTGCTTGTAGCAAGGATTGTATAGCCACCTGAATCTGGGAAGCTTTGGTCTTGTCCAGAGAAGGACTCGTGCAAAAAAACTGGCGGGGCGGCCTGACCCGAAAAGACAGGGCGTACCCCTGAGACTACTTCTCGAACCCAGGCATCCGTGGTGGTATTGTGCCAACACTGGGCGAATTGGAGAAGTCGACCTCCCACTCTGAGGTCCCCCAGAGGGAGGCCCGTCCCATCAGGCCGCAGGTTTATCTTCCTGCTTGGAAGAAGGGCGCCGAGCACTCCAGGCTTGCTTCTTGGGTTTAAAGGCGGTCTTAGCCGCTGACTGTCTTGGGAAGGACTGACCTTTTGCCTTACCCTGAACCCGAAAGGAACGAAAGGTTGAGCTCCGGACCTTGGCAGGCGTTGCCGCTGAAGGGAGGAAAGCTGACTTGGATTTAGCCAGGGTATCCACTATTTTGTCCAAGTCCGGACCAAATAGTAATTCTCCATTGAAAGGTAAGGCCTCCAGGCCCTTCTTTGAATCGGAGTCCGCTCTCCAGGACCTCAGCCATAAGGATCGGCGGGCAGACACTGCTGCAGCCGATACTCGAGAAGTCAGCAGACTAGCATCCAAAGAGGCTTCTCCAATGTAGGAAGCAGCGTCCCTCATCTGTCCCAACAACGCCCTCTGGTCATCCGGAGCGTCGTCCGGAAAGGTATCCTCCGATGCGTTGGCCCATCCCTCAATGGCCTTGACCACCCAGGAGATGGCATGGACGGTTGGGCCACTGCCCCTGAGAGGGAGGAAATGGACTTTAAGCAAGTCTCAACTTTCCTGTCCGTGGGATCCTTCAGCGAGGATATAGACGGTAATGGCAAAGTAGCGCTACGTATTAAACGGGTGACGTGAGAATCCACCGCCGGTGGAGTTTCCCATTTTTTACAATGTGCCTCAGGAAAGGGGTAATTAGAAGCCAACCGCTTCTGAGGTAGGAATCTCTTACTGGGCGCCTGCTAAGCCACCGCCATATGATCCGTCAACTGATCAGACAGGGGAAACACCGCAGAAGCCACCTTAGTTTTTTTGAAACTAGGATACTTCGACTTAGGAGCTGGTGCCTCATCCTCTATTAGGAGAATGGCTCGCACCGCCCTAACCAGTGCTCGCACATTAATGGACGACTTGGTATCCACTTCCTGGACCGATGTGTCCGAGTCAGTGTCATCAGGAACCTCCCCATCATCTGAGGTCCCCTCTGAGTCCGATACATGTGCCGCCTGCGCCATTAGTGTGCGTTTTGACGCCCTAGAAGGCATGTCAGTCTGCAACATTGACTGAAAAGTTGGAGAGCACATCCACCCATGGTGGAGGAGCCCCCATAGGGGCCTGGAAGGGCACCACAGACTGCTGCATCACAGGGGAAGCCTGTATATACATAGGCAACCCCGCATAAGCACCAACAGATTGAGAATCGGGGGGGCTGCGCAATAATTGCGGGACACCCGGGGAATAGGAGACAGCCGGCTGGGGCAACGCCCTAGTAGGAACCGCAGTCGGGACCGACAGACGGTCCACAATAGACACCAGCACCTGAGAAAACATCGCCCATGGTGGTTCCTGCGTTATAGGAGGTTTTGATGGGCCAGGAATCACCTGGCACCGTCTACACAGGCCATCGTGTGACAAATCCTCCCTATCCACTCCTGCAGAACAGCGTCCGCAGGAGACCAACACCGGAGCCACGGAGTGCTCAACCTCCTCGTCCGACATGACAAAATATATTATATAAATAAATATATATGGCAACAGAGCCGAATCAAGCGCACTCACCAGTGTGCTGAACAACAGCCTACAATATGGTACTGTGTAGCACACAACTGTATGTGACGGACCTCACAAATACGTGATTTATATAGGTGAGGTCTGTAGAAACGCCCCTCCCCCACACACCTGTAGGGCCTGTAGGAGAAGTAAAGGGATAGGTATAAGCTGACAGTAAGTGGAAAATAAGCACAGACAGGCAGCACTAGCAAAAGTCACATACCATGCAGAGAAGTTATACTCACTGCACCTTTCCACTACAATCAACCTCCCAGATTCAGTGTCTGGGAGGGCTATAGTGCTGTGTACACTGTCCTTGATCAGGGGAGAGGTACACTGGGGGACAGGTCCGCGTGCTCCCTGAGAGTATCTGCGCTGCCACAAGAAAATGGCCCCCAGAGACCTCAGAGGAGGAGTGGCCGAAGAGTCTGCAGCTCAGCGACGCCAGACTACGTGCTGAAAGGCGCGCTGAGCTGAGGTGAGGAGCCACTAAACAGGGAAGGCTTCCTCCCCTGGCTAACAATTAACCCCAGGGCTGCTGGCTTCCCGCTTGCCATTGAAATCCCTGGTGGTCTAGTGGTCTCACGGGGTATTCCTCCGCAGAGGTGGAGCCCCCTCCGCCACCGCTAGCAGCCCCCGGTCTGTCCCCTAGAACCGGGGGCAAAGGACTGCATTTCTGGCAAGACCCGCGAGCCGCCGCTAATCGGCGACTCGCGGCTTACCTTGTCCCCGGCGTCTCCGGCAGCAGTCCAGGGAGGTCTCCAGACTCCGGCTAGTACAGACTCTGGCCTCCCACCGCGATCCCCAGTGCGATACTGGCGTCGCGGCGCCAGCGGGGAATAAGAGCGGCAGCGTGGGCGTCTGTACAGACAACCCTTCGCTGCCCCTAAAGAGCCGTTAAAAAAAAATAAAATAAAAACCCTAACAGGCTCTCTTTTTTTTTATGTAAATAAAAAAAGCTTTTGGGGGCTGCTCCTGCAGCCCCCCTGCGCAGGGTGACCCGACTCCGGCCGGGCACCAACTCTGGTGCAAACTGAGGTGCCTGTGGCTCGGGGGCAGGGTATAGAGGATGGACCCAAGTGCATCCTGGGAGCAGCTAAAGCTTTAACTGTGTGGTGCTATACCCCAAGGTCAACCCTGTGGACCCCCTATGGACCCTGAAGTAGAAAACGATATACCCAGACGGCTGTACCTGCAGCTCAATCTGGGGATATTGTTAACGATAACACCAAATGTTAATATTGGTGAGTTTTGTTCTATTTAGTTTGTTCACCATTAAACAGTTGTCCCCATAAGATTTCTTTTTTCCGAGTGTTTAGTGATGTTTAAATCTTGTTTTTCTGAATGCAAAATCGCAGATGAGAGTTTCTCTGCATTGAACCCAGCTGGTGCATGAACAAATAGCTCAGACTATAGTAAGTCTCCTACAGTGCTTTAATTTCATAGTACAGGAACACAGGCTATGAATAAAATGCAAATTGAGCAGTTCCGGGGTGACATGGATGCACAGCAATTGTGTTGTGTTTTAGCAGGCAGGATGCAGGTGGACCCATGTCAGTGCAGTATGTTTAATCCAGATGTGTTGAGATGAACGTGGCTGATTTGATGCCCCTACTAACTAGCCATCAGCTTTATTGCAATCACGTTGCTGGCCTGTGTCGTGCAGGTCAGGCGGAGGAGTCCAGGGCTGTGATAGACAAGACTGTCCACATTACAGGGAAAGCAATGTGCTGGAACTCACATAACATGGGCAAACGTCACTCCCCGAGAATAAGGTGGGTGATATCTGTAATAGACTCCTAGGACCAGAATACAATCACAATATGTTCATCCTGTGCATGGAAGAACACTGAAGAACTAACTCCGTTTATTTAGCAGATTAAAGTGATAATAAATCCTACTTACACTTGTAAGAACGTACTGTGCTTTAAGACCAAGGCCGGGTACACACTAGAAAGACATCGCCACGATTTGTTGTATCGAAGTGCCAAATCGTGCATAACACATGTATGCACAATTGCGCGCTCCCGCGGAAGATATACGAGATCGTTTGATTGACCGTGCTAATCAAATGGTATCGTGTCAGGCTGTGCATTTTAATGACGGACGGAAGGAGGCATCATTCCGTCGTTCATTAAATCGTGTAGTGCGTACGGTCATTCTGCGGTGATCCGGGGTGAATGCAAATCGTCCTGGCCATCGCTCTAATGTGTGCCCGGCCTAAGGGCTGTATGTAACAGATACGGGTGTGATTCTGACTAATCAGCCTGTGATCCGCGCCCGAGCATGGTTCTTGCAGCCCACTACATGAGGCCCTAAATGTCCATTTTTGCAGGAAGAAATTGCCACACGCCACAAAATCTTTATTTAATTTATTAATTTTCTTTTCTGTTTTGTTACAAATATACTGAAAGCAGCCAATGTCTGGTATTGCGGTAAGGAGTATACATAGTGCTTATGTACAGGTACCAGCCATGTGTGACATCACAGATATCGGTTGGTCTCTTGACCTGTGACAGGAGCCGGAACGCTGTGAATTGCGGTCACGGTGAGTCTCTATCCGGCATCACTTCCAGGCGCGGAAGCAGCTTATAAGGCAGCGGAAGCTATACTGTATGCTAATAGGTGGCAGGAAGAGGGGGGCTCTCGCCCCAGCAGCGTCTCATCACGTCTCTACAGGTGTCTGGGATTTGTTGCGGAATACATCGGTCCCTCTGTTTAGGACCATACAAATCTTTCTTCATAAAGAAAATAAACTATGTACAAAGTGCATAAATATATAAATATATATATTGTATAAAAATAAATTCCATTTACTTCTTTTCTTAGAAAAGGGGGAGGGGAGGGTCGGATAGTCTGCAAGTCATAATACTACCGAACTGGTTTGGGGAGGGCAGGTCGTCGTATTGCGCTTGACTGATCCACTTGTCCTCCGGAACAGACCCCTCCCACGTGTTATGCGTCACTCGGCTCTGTATCTTGACGATCACAGGGCTGAATGTATATGAAGACCCTCATATAACAGCTCCTGCCCAAGAGGAATTAGCTCATAACACAGCGGCTGTCCGCGAAGCGCCGTAATGTACCGTGGAGCAGTGAGTTCTTGTTTCATCACTGGGGCACCGACACCCCCATACAGAGTCCTGACATTTGGCCTTAGTCCTTTAGGTAGCGGGTCTCTCCGATAGATCAGTGCCTCTGTCTGTGCTCTGTGCTGAGCTGTGGTGGGACGGAGGGTCTGCGAGAGGATCCGGACTCTCCATCGTCTCTACAGGAGGGAGGGGGCATCGGGGACCTGCAGGGGGGAGAGCCAGTTATAGAAACACTGAGATACCGATTAAAATAGTGTAACCCATTAATGCCCAATACATTAATAAAGCAAATTATTGTCACAGATTTCAAGAGAGAATTGCACTACGGTAGTGAGAAAATCCGACTAAACTGCCCATAAATTAGTGTTACTTAGATCTTGTAATTAGCCTGTGAACATCACCTGGATCTCTCACTAAAAGGGGACACCAGCCTCTAACCTCACATTACTGATATACACAGCGCTGGATACACTGAGCAGCAGGACACAATGTGTCACTATAAGAGCGCGGACATCTCCATGTCACTTAGTGCGGTACCTTGGTTTACGGCATGTGCAGGGGGCATGGCTGGGGCCTCAGAGACGTCTGTGTAGGAATCAGATCTCTCATGAGATTCGTGATCGTACAGAATGGTCATTTCACTGCCCTGGGGCTGGTAACACCTGGATAAGAAGCAAATAACATTAATATAAAAAACATTGCTGCTATGAATAGATCCCTTTATACATCGCCGAACTGGGTACGTCAGAGATCGGCATAAACCAGTTTTATCTCACAAACCGGCACAGACCCCACTATACCTCACACACCTGCATAGACCCCACTATACCTCACACACCTGCATAGACCCCACTATACCTCACACACCTGCATAGACCCCACTATACCTCACACACCTGCATAGACCCCATTGTATCTCACACACCTGCATAGACCCCATTGTATCTCACACACCTGCATAGACCCCATTGTATCTCACACACCTGCATAGACCCCACTATACCTCACACACCTGCATAGACCCCACTATACCTCACACACCTGCATAGACCCCATTGTATCTCACACACCTGCATAGACCCCATTGTATCTCACACACCTGCATAGACCCCATTGTATCTCACACACCTGCATAGACCTCATTGTATCTCACACACCTGCATAGACCCCATTGTATCTCACACACCTGCATAGACCCCATTGTATATCACACACCTGCATAGACCCCATTGTATCTTACACACCTGCATATACCCCATTGTATCTCACACACCTGCATAGACCCCATTGTATCTCACACACCTGCATAGACCCCATTGTATCTCACACACCTGCATAGACCCCATTGTATCTTACACACCTGCATATACCCCATTGTATCTCACACACCTGCATAGACCCCATTGTATCTCACACACCTGCATAGACCCCATTGTATCTCACACACCTGCATATACCCCATTGTATATCACACACCTGCACAGACCCCATTGTATCTCACACACCTGCATATACTCCATTGTATCTCACACACCTGCACATACCCCATTGTATCTCACACACCTGCATATACTCCATTGTATATCACACACCTGCACAGACCCCATTGTATCTCACACACCTGCACATACCCCATTGTATATCACACACCTGCATATACCTCATTGTATCTCACACACCTGCATATACTCCATTGTATCTCACACACCTGCATATACCCCATTGTATATCACACACCTGCATATACTCCATTGTATATCACACACCTGCATATACCTCATTGTATCTCACACACCTGCATATACCCCATTGTATATCACACACCTGCACAGACCCCATTGTATCTCACACACCTGCACATACCCCATTGTATATCACACACCTGCATATACCTCATTGTATCTCACACACCTGCATATACTCCATTGTATCTCACACACCTGCATATACTCCATTGTATCTCACACACCTGCATATACTCCATTGTATCTCACACACCTGCATAGACCCCATTGTATCTCACACACCTGCATATACCCCATTGTATCTTACACACCAGCATAGACCCCATTGTATCTCACACACCTGCATAGACCCCATTGTATCTCATACACCTGCATAGACCCCATTGTATCTCACACACCTGCATAGACCCCATTGTATCTCACACACCTGCATAGACCCCATTGTATCTCACACACCTGCATAGACCCCATTGTATCTCACACATCTGCATAGACCCCATTGTATCTCACACACCTGCATAGACCCCATTGTATCTCATACACCTGCATAGACCCCATTGTATCTCACACACCTGCATAGACCCCATTGTATCTCACACACCTGCATAGACCCCATTGTATCTCACACACCTGCACAGACCCCATTGTATCTCACACACCTGCATAGACCCCATTGTATCTCACACACCTGCATAGTCCCCATTGTATCTCATACACCTGCATAAAACCCATTGTATCTCACACACCTGCACAGACCCCATTGTATCTCACACACCTGCACAGACCCCATTGTATCTCATACACCTGCATAAAACCCATTGTATCTCACACACCTGCATAGACCCCATTGTATCTCACACACCTGCATAGTCCCCATTGTATCTCACACACCTGCATAGACCCCATTGTATCTCACACACCTGCATAGTCCCCATTGTATCTCACACACCTGCATAGTCCCCATTGTATCTCACACACCTGCATAGACCCCATTGTATCTCACACACCTGCATAGACCCCATTGTATCTCATACACCTGCATATACCCCATTGTATCTCACACACCTGCATATACCCCATTGTATCTCACACACCTGCATATACCCCATTGTATCTCACACACCTGCATAGACCCCATTGTATCTCACACACCTGCATAGACCCCATTTTACCTCACACACCTGCATAGACCCCATTGTATCTCACACACCTGCATAGACCCCATTGTATCTCACACACCTGCATAGACCCCATTGTATCTCACATTGTACATCACGGACTTGTACTTTGGATCAGGGTGACTACGCAGGAACTTACTCTGTGGGCTCTTGATGGTCTGTTAGCTCTGGAGACCCCGGGTCACCTCCCGCCAGCAATGTACAGGCCTCATCCTGTTTTCAAAACACAAGAATAATTCAGCTGAATATTTCTGTGAAGTGTAGAAAGCTGTAATATTACGCTGTTGTGTAATCCTGTCTATATCATTTGTGGTAACCCGGAGCCGGCTCTGGGCCTGATTCAGAGCCGCTCGTAAGCGGCCACTCGGTCGCTCCGAGCGATGTTCGCACAACTGCGCATGCGTATGGGTTGCAATACGCATGCGCGAACCTATCATTGCGGTCGGAAATTGTGTGCTCGCAAAATAGCGAATGCCTGCTAATTTGAGTGACAGAATGAGGCGTTTGTGGGTGGTAACAGGGGAAGGTGCTTGAAAACGGGGAGTGGAGATCCGAACACAGGCGTGCCAAACGGTCAAAACGGGCGTTTTAAGGGTGTGCATAATTAACAAAGCAGCGTCATCGACCACGTCACTTGGTTGTCTTTTAGCCTGAACTGCTCGCATGATTGCGGTAGGAAAATCCTACCACAAGCACTGCGAGCAGTTCATACGCCTTTCGATGTACTCGATTAATCTAATAAATAGCGGAGATGACGTAGGATGCGAGCGGCCAGGGGGCGTTTTTTAAAAAATAGCGAGCGCATGTTTCGTTTGCTCGTTCAGACATGGAGGCGTCAACAGACCGCAAAGGGCGAGCGCTCTATTTAAATATCCGGCCCCTTTTTCTGAACGAGCGAGCGCAAATAACGTCCGGCTCTGAATCAGGCCCTCTGTGCAGTGACTAAGGGGTTTATTTACTGAGCACAGGGTTCTAAAACCCAGCGCTGCCAGACATTTAAACGGGCAATGATTTTACTAGCAAAACACGGCTAGTAAAAGCGTTGCCTTTTTACATTTTGGGCATAAACACGATCGGAAGCGCCAAATTTTAGAACCTGGCACTTAGTAAATAAACCCCTCAGACTGGCAATTTCTCATATGGCAATAGATGTATAAACTCCTGTATATAGTATATTTATAAAAGACTGAGAACCTCATTCAGAGTCGGTCGTAAGCGGCCGCTCGTTCGTACGCATCCGTTTCCAAACCACGCATGCGTACGGTTAGTTGTGCGCATGTGCGTACGAGACCTTGCGATCCAAAATGCTGTAGATCGTACGGCTTACGAGCAGGAAGTGGCTTCCGAGAGTTGAACGACATGAAAGGCCGTTTGTGGGTGTTGACGGGGGTGGTGGTCTGAAAACGCAGACGTTCCTCACCGTTTTCAGGGCGTTATAGGGGCGTACATAAATTACCTGCTACGACCGACATAGAAGGCCGGAAGTAGTAAAACGTCACTCTGCGAGCAGGTTAGAGTCCTGGCTGATCATACAGCTTGAGGTTAGGTACGTGCTCTCTCAAGCCCCAGAGTACAATCGATACTATCGAATGTGACTGATGTTATGTTTGATGTTTCTATTTTGTGCCACACAATGCAAACAGCTAATAATCGTTTGTTGTAGCTAATAACACTGCTAATTGGCTTGTAATTGATTCAGCTGCGTTTGCATTAGCGAATAATAAGAATAATATTTCATGGGGACGGCTTATTCTATGCGGTTTTTGGTAATTTTTGGAGTAATTTGCACACAACACAAGCGGCCGCAACCATCAGAAGAAAATTAACATACAGCAACTGACAACGACTGACAACGATCGACTCGATCGCTAGCTGCTATCACTCGCTAGCTAGAGGAGGTGCATTGTTCACGTATGGGCGTCACTTTGGTTGCGATCTCCTGCCCGTGCGATTGTTCTTTCTTCTGATTCTCGATCGCTAGGGGTACGACTGAGCGGCCACTTACGACCGACTCTGAATGAGGGCCTGAGTTCTGACATCACTCCTTATAACCAGTGAGTTGTGATGTCATCACTTCGGTCCTCCGTGCATTATAAGACATAATGAACCCCTTCTGTATATTATTATGGATATTAGCAGTCTCTTTGGGCGTGCGTTTCTCTATATGGTCCAAATAAGGCACCATGGGGAGTACATTATCCCATATATAAACTAATGACAATATATTGCCCCAAAATAAATACATAAATAACTTTTTTGATAGAAAAATAAACGTTTCGGGGGCGTTTCCTGGTCCCAGTGTGTTATAATTATCAAGCAGAATGAATCACTGTGGTGCCCGTCGGACCCCTCTGCCCTAATCCGGGGGGCACCGACCTTTACCTTGTGCAGGGTGTCCGAGCAGTAATCCCTCGTCTTCTCTCCGCAATACACCGGCTTGGTGGAAGGGCTGGTACCATTCACCAGGGAGCCATTGGTACAGGGAATGGTGCTGACAGCTGGAGCTCCTCGCAGGGACACCATGGTGTACTGGCAGGAAGAGTTCAGGATCCCCGTACTGGGGAACGCGATATCCGTTGTCTGTTCTGCAAATAGGAAGAACGGTATCAATACAGCAGAACAACACTCGCTTCTCCGGAACCTCAGGCTCCCAGAGACGGGACCTGGGGCAGCTCAGCGCGGACACTTACTCTGCTTGGACAGAGCCCTCCACAGACAGATTGGGGTGAACGCTACGATCAGAAGGACGATGGACCCCAGAACCACTCCGACTATCAGGTACGGCAGGTCGCTAGACCGGGCCACTGTCGCTGTTCCCAGGGCCCCGCCCCTGCTGGGTGGCGGTGGAGGCGTCGGTACAACAGACTGAGGAGGGCGACCCGGCTGGCCAGAAGACTTCCGGGCTGGAAACGAGCGATACAGAAGAGGATGAGTAACGCTACAACTCTATGATTTACTCCAGGAAGCCACAGGTGTAACGTAGCCGTCTCTGACCAGAACAAAACATTTTATTTACATCAAAGGTTAAAGCACTGTCCTAATACACACATTGTCACATTCAGGGGCAAACAAAGAAGTTAGAGAGGGGGGGGGGGTTCCATATGCCTAATTTTACAGTGTGGCCAGCCCATGGTGAGGACATAATTAGCACATAAGCTATAGTTTGGTCTGTGTGCTACCGGAGAGCTCGGTGCTACAGACACATGGAAAAGCTGCTGTATCAGTGCACGTGCAGGCGCTCAGCTCTATCCCTTATAATGACTGCAAATCGTATTATCCACGATCGCTATTGTGGTCATGATTTTATATGCTGGCCTAGAGGGGGGGATGGGGTTCTGGGCAACTGTAACACCCCCCACCCGCTTCCCAAACCCTCCCCCCCAACCGCAGCGTTTGTCTTTGACATTATAGATAAATATATGATGCGATAGATCCGCATTAATGCTGGATGGAATCGGTATGACTTGTAAGTACTAACTAACCTGTTTCTACCCCCTAACCCTCCCTTAGGGGTGCCTAACCCTAACCTTCCCCCCCAGTGCCTAAACTGGGGGGGTGCCTATCCCTAACTCCCCCTTCCCCTAGCCTAAACCTAACCTCCCGGTCGGGTGCTTAACCCTAAGTCCCCTCCGGGAACCCTAAACCTAACCCCCCCACGGCGGCCTTCCGGCGTATGTTTAATGACAGGCGTTGTCGGTATATCGCAGTCATATTTTCCACTGACTAGAACCTGGTGCCACCAGAGAGGTGCGAGGCATTTCATGTTCAGTGATGCCTCTAGTTCCCAGAGAAAGGTCACAGATCATATTCCATCTACAGAGAGTCCAATGCCGCTGACCTCACCTTTGGTCTCGCAGATCATGACGTTGCTGAACTCGCTTTCTCCGCCCTCGTTGAAACACTGCATCTTAATATCGTACGAGGTCTCCGGCTGCAGGTCGCTGATAGAGTGCCAGTAACGATCGCCTGGGAGAGACACAGTGACACCTCAGAAATCCATGGCTTCTAGCATACAACACTCGGCCAATTACAGCATCTGACTTCCATGTTCAAATAAAAATATCAGCATTTTGTCCGCAAGGGTTAACTTTATTTTTCTACGAAAAACCTGCTAAGCACAGGCAGAGATCATTTCCCCGTGCGCTTGTATTCATTAACATGTCTGGGAGCCGCCATGTTGTTTTCTTCAGCAAAAAAGGAAATGAATCGGACTACTGTGGAACAGTGCCCCCTAGTGGGCAAACCATCCTTGAAAAACCCACGGTTGTCTTTACCAAGCCAACAGATTATCCCATGCATCCCACTACAGACAACAGAATGGAAGCAGAGGTCTGGTCACCATGGGTTACCGTAACTTAGACCTGCGCGCCAGTGATAGGACCTCACAGGAAAAGGGGACCCCCTATACGTTACAGACACACCAGGCTCCTGTATGAAGACTGCAGTTTGTCCTACCCACCTTCCACCACGTCCTTCTTGTAGTCGCTGTCATTGTCGCTGTCCGTGGGCCGGTAGTAGATGTAGTAGCCGTGGATTGGAGTATTATTGTTACTCGCTGGGAAGTACTATGGGGGAAATATACTCAATATCAGCACCAAGTACATCATCATCCCCCCAGTCAGGGCTGTATTTACATTACATTCAAAGTATTTTGTAAATGACTTCTCTATCCTGGGTTTACTGGGTGATTTGAACATATAGGGGTCTATGTACTAAGTCTTGGTAAGAGATACAGTGGAGGGAGACAAAGTATTAACTAATCAGCTTCCAACTGTCATTTTTCAAACACAGCCTGTAACGTGTAAGTTAGGAGCTGATTGGTTGGTGCTTTTTCCACTGTATCTCTCTCCAGGCTTAGTACATAGGCCGCATAGAGAGGGTGGGCTATACTGTGAGTAGTTAACACTAGGGACAGGAGTTAATTTAGGACGTATTCATTCACAATTCATCTAAATACCGTGCTTTATACGGTCACAACTTGGTAGTACTTTGTGTCATACAGGCATTAAACCCTCCCCTGATCTATAGTGAAAGGGCATTAGCAGTATTGGATGGCCCCCCTCATCCCTCCAGTAGACACCAGCCCAACCGGCATCATTCCACTTTACTACTGAGCAGGATCTTACCATCCATTTCAGCATTATGGTGGTTTCGTTGACGGCCTCGGTGAAAGTTATGTAGGGTCCTGTAACCGGACGCTCATAATTGCGGTTACTGTATCCGGACACCATGTACGGCCTGGAGGCTGCGCTGGGCTGACTTTCCCCCAGGATGTTCAGAGCCCTCACTCGAAACTTGTAGGAGGTTCCTAAAGAGGACGCAAGACGACAATTAGCCGCCACAGAACACAGTACTATCCCCACACAATGTGCGGACCCCTCAGATCTAAGTGCAGGCTATTATAATCCTTAATATACTAATTGGGAATCCAGAAGAGAAAACAAAAACACGTTCTAGTAACTCTAGCAGTTTTGGAAGCCTGAGTGTCAGACAGAGGAAGCAGACAGGACTGAGCCCAAAACTCGCACCCCCTCATTACATCTGGAACTGTACATCTGTGAAACACGGCCGTCAGGCAGGATCCGCGCTCTGTGTTACACCATCTAACAGCTCATGTTGCTCCCATAAAAGGAGAGCAGAAACACTGCAGGGAGCCACAGGGCCGTTCCTGCTAATCCACGTAACACAGAGGAGAAACCACAGCGGCATGAGGTAGCAACTACGAGGGTGGTTTGGTGCACGATGGCCACTGAAGATGAAGCATCAGCAACCTATTAGACACAAGTAGGATTTCTACACAAGTTCCTAGATAAATGTGTCCTTTATACCTTTCTCGAGCTCGGGAATCTCCATGGACAGGCGGGACGGCGGGATGTCTCTGGTGACCAGGATCCAGTCTCCCGGTTGCTTCAGCTTCTTGTACTCCACGTGGAAAGACTGGATAGGGAACCCACCATTGCCCCTGGGGATCCACGTCACGTAGACGGATGTCTCGGAGGCCATTGAGATTGTGGGTCGGTCAGGAGCTTCCGGAGCTGTAAGCACAATAAGGAGGAAAACGTTAGTGGAATTTTATGTAGATTAGGAGCGCAGTATCATATAGATAAGAGTGTTTGAAAGGTGAGCCCTGATTCGCTATATATCTCAAACACCTGGACAATACAGCTTTACTTACGGGACAGGCGGTTGTTGTCGGACTGGTTGCTGCTCTGAGTGCTTGTCCCTGGATCGTCCTTCTGAATCTGGATCTCCTTGCTGGCTCTGATCTCGGGCTTTGGACGGCGTCCTACAGTGAGCAACAAGGGGAAGAGTTACCCACAGTCTGCAGCCTAAGCTGGACACCGCGTAGCATGACAGAACAAACAATCCAGCGCTCTGCACCTGTCCGGAAGGTCATCATGGCCGTCTGTCCTTCCCCAGCACAGTTATAAGCTGCCATCTCCACTTCATAGAGGCTCCCGGGGTCCAGCTTGGCGAGAGTCAGGCGGTGCTGTGATCCCAGGACCCGCGACACAGCCCAATCGTCAGTGGCGTTTACCACCTGCTGCGGCGGGGGGGGGGGGGAGGAAGAGAAAGTCAGGGGGATGCGGTCATGGATAAACCAGTACTCCCAAATACTACAGTTCGGTTTTTATTTTTAAGTTAAGATTCGGAAGATCTACTGTGAATTGGGAGATGCTCAGGAATTCCATCTCTTCATAAAACATGAATTACATTCGTTAATACATGAACATAACACCTGTGCAGATCAGTCATTGTGTCAAGAGATCAGTATGAGATCTGTAATACCTTGCGGTGCTTTACTGTGTAATACAGTATAGTGGCTCCGCCATTGTGTTTGGGCTTCCACACCAGTTCATAGAAATCAGTCTTGGATGTACGGGGGAAGCTGAGTATTGTGGGAGCCTCTGGCTGAAGGACGTTGGTCTTGTCGGATGGGCAAGGGGTCGGAAACCCCGGAGTTGGGGGTCTTGGTTTCAACTGAGCCTTTAGGAGCACATGTTTGTCATCAGGGATGGGAACTGCCGTCGGAGGCAGAATCTCTTCATCCATCGCCGGGTCTAGGACGGCTCCTGCAACAGTCACCATAGAATATACAGTAGGGTCTCAGCAGGAGATGTGAATCTTTATCATCAATATTGAAGGTGCAGTTTTGCCCACACATTCCTCACCTGTGCTAGAGGTCATTAGGAAAGTCAAGCCCTGTGCGCTCCCCACTTCGTTTTCAGCCATGCACTGGTAGAGGCCATTGTCCTCGGGGCCTACACTGGTCACCCGAAGAACTTTCTTAGAGATCCGGTGCCTCAGGCTGGGGAGAAGGGGAACCGCGTTCCTCAGCCAAACCACAGAAGGCTGAGGATTACCCTTCACTTCACAGCTGAACTTTGCCGTTTGGCCCCAAGACACAATCTGCTGAGATAGGTCCATGCTGACTTCTGGTGGTTCTGAGATAAAAACCGTAGGTTAGCAGGTAATGTGTGATTATGTTAGTGAACATCACATAACGCGTTTCACTGTGTGTACAAACCACTGTGTGTACAAACCAGTATAAGGTTCTGTGTGTTACAAATGAAATTACAAATGTGGTCTACAGAGACACACGGGTCCACTGAAGCCTACAATATATGGAGTAACTCACCAAACACCTGTACGTTGTAGAAGATGAAGGCCGAGCCCCCGTCGCCCATTCCGTTGCTGGCCGTGCAAGTGTAAGTGCCGGAGTCCTCCTCGCTTGTGGCCTCTATCAGGAGGTTGCTGAGCAAGAAGCGCGTTTTGTTGTGTCCACTGACATCGGACCCATCCTTGGCCCATGAGATCCTTGGTGGCGGCATGCCGCTGGCCACACACTCCAGGATGAGACTCTGGCCCTTGGTGACGATGATGGTCTGAGCCACGGGTGGATAGATGATGCGAGCGGCCTCTGCCGTGGAGCCTGTCGGGGTCAAACAGTGTATTGATTAGGTGGCACAATGAGAGGAGACACAGATACTGTAGAAACAGAATATGATCCATTACAAATCTAAACACTTCCTGAGATAGGTTATAGTAAGGCGGCTTATTACACGGAGTTGGGAATTCGAGTCACAATTATGAAATTCTCAAATGACTCCCCATTTTACCCTAGCGCCTCACTAGAGCTCCTTCGTAAACGTCTGGCAGTGAGACCATAACCTCTATTGCTCCCGTGACAGAACAATCAGCCTTTCTGGAAACTGGGCAATGTCTCTGGAAGCAACCACAGCTCCTTGCAGGAAATTAGCCATCACTTACGTCGCACGCGAAGTCTGTCGCTGGACACGGAGGTCTTCACTTCCTGGGTCACGGGGTTATACGCTGCACACTTGTAGGTGCCCTCATCTTCCTGCGTGGCATTGACGATCTGCAGGTTTCCCGAGGGCATGATCAGGTAATTATCTGTGTGGAGACCGGGAGAAGTCACGTCATGAAGACATTAGGAGAGTCGGACATTTCCTGCCAGTATCAGACAAGCTTCTGCCCGGACCCCCAACCATCCATCTTTGTCTCACATTCTATGCTGGCCGATAGATCCTGTACCCAGCGCAGTGACACAATGTGAGTATTAGTGTATTTACAGCCTATGGAGCCAGCAGATACTGTATATAGCTGGTTTTAGGCCAGTCCCAGCTATTGTTCTGTATTTTTCTGTACCCAGCGCTGACACAGAGAATATCTCGCTCCGGATTGTTCGCTAAGTAACAATTATTCCCCAAACTGTCAGATAAACAACTAAATAAAGAGGTCTATTTACTAAGCCTTGAATGGAGATAAAGTGAACGGAGATAAAGTACAAGCCAATCAGTTCCTAACTGCCATGTCACAGGCTGTGTTTGCAAAACGACAGTTAGGAGCTGGTCGGTTGGTGCTCCGTCATCTCCATCCAAGGATTAGTAAATAGACCCCAAAATAGCAAAAAAAAGCTCTTTATACGTAAATAGCTTTATAACGGGGGCCTATTTTAATTGACTTTATATTTTAAGATCTTATGAACAATCGCCAGATGTTTGTACCACGCATGCAGGGTTTATTTTTCAGAGTTTATACCCCCTATAACCGCTCAGAGACTATTCCACGGACAATGCCGCCGTTTCTATAAATAAATTCCCCTTTATGTCCCTGCTCAGTCCTCCTTCACCCAGTATGAGAGACCAATGACCAATGCAAGAATCTAGAACGAGCCAGCGGATTGCAGCCTGGTGCTGTAGAATGCAGGTATGGAAGACATTCCGGATGCTTGTACACGCTGCGCTCGGATCCGCCCGGATCTGTCCTTTCCAGCTCCCTCGTCTCATAAAATCTTTCTTCCTCTGGCATTAGTGTAACTGACAGCAGGTAAAGATGGCATCGCCTGCGCTGGCCCACAGGATTACTTGCACATTTTTATTTGACATCAGTTGCAAAACAAAACCTGACAGCCAGAGACAGCGCTAATGACTGAGTGCAAAAGCGTTCCTCCCTAATCCCGTCACAGACTCTGGCACCTTAACCCCTTACTCCCTCAGTCAGTCACTGTACCATTGGAGCTAACACTCTAACTGCACATTAAGCTGGATATGTGGCAGCGGCCAGCTGACCCCCCAGTATGGGTTTTCTTTTGCATCCTGGAACAGTTTTTAGCCCTGGAAAATGCGTTTGTCATACGTTCAGAGCTCCCCTGGCAGCGATGGGGTTAAGGGGTGAATGCGTAGGTAAGATCTGGCAGCGATGGGGTTAAGGGGTGAGTGCGCAGGTAAGATCTGGCGGGTTAGATTGTGTCAGGGGATGGAAGTGGAGCAGAACAAGCTGCAAGGAGTCAGCAATATGCCCCCCAGCCATCTCCCTGCTCATTCACCCGGGAGACAAACCACCTTCTCCGAGTCTCCTGATCAGTGAGGACTGTCAGCCCGCAGCCGTGTGCAGCTCTGGGCATGTCCCAGGTGATGAGGTGTTTGTGCTCACAGCCTGGGACACGCCGAGCTGTCAGTGGGCAGAGATCCAGGATGATGCTCCTTACCGCACTACAGCTACACACTCACACTGTATGGGACGGGGAGGAGTGTGATATATGGGATGGGTGGGGGTGGAGTGATATATTATATGGGATGGGGGGGGAGAGTGATATTACATGGGATGGGAGACAAGTGTGCTATACATGGAGTGGGGGCGAGTGATATTACATGGGATAGTGGGGGTGTGGGAATGGGGAAAAGTGCGATATTACGCTGGATGGGGGGGAGAGTGCGATATTACGTTGAATGGGGGAAAGTGCATTATTATGGTGGATGGGGAGTTAAAGTGAGATATTATGTGGGACGGGAGAAAGTGCGATATTACAGTGGATGGGGGAAACTGATATTACATGGGTTGGGGAGAAAGTGCTATATTACAATGGTTGGGGGGGAAAGAGCGATATTACACGGGTTAAGGAGAAAGCATGATATTACATGGGATGTGGGGAAAGAGTGATATTACATGGGATGGGGGGGAAAGAGTGATATTACATGGAATGGGGGTAAGTGTGATATTACATGGGTTGAGGGGAAAGCATGATATTACATGGAATGGGGGGTAAGTGTGATATTACATGGGATGGTGGAAAGTGTGATTGTACATGGAATGGGGAAAAGTGTGATTTTTGCATGGGATGGGAGAAAGTGTGATATTACATGAATTGGGGGAAAGCGTGATTTTACAAGGGATGGGGGAAAGTGTGATATTACATGGGTTGAGGGGAAAGCGTGATATTACATTGAATGGGGAAAAGTGTGATTTTTGCATGGGATGGGGGATAGTGTGATATTACATGGGTTGAGGGGAAAGCGTGATATTACATTGAATCGGGAAAAGTGTGATTTTTGCATGGGATGGGGGAAAGTGTGATATTACATGGGATAGGGGAAAGTGTAATATTACATGGAATGGGGAAAAGTGTGATTTTTGCATGGGATGGGGGAAAGTGTGATATTACATGAATTGGGGGAAAGTGTGATATTACATGAATTGGGGGAAAGCATGATATTACAAGGGATGGGGGAAAGTGTGACTTTACAAGGGATGGGGGATAGTGTGATATTACATGGGTTGAGGGGAAAGCGTGATATTACATTGAATGGGGAAAAGTGTGATTTTTGCATGGGATGGGGGAAAGTGTGATATTACATGAATTGGGGGAAAGCGTGATATTACATGGGTTGAGGGGAAAGCGTGATATTACATGGGTTAAGGAGAAAGCATGATATTACATGGGTTGAGGGGAAAGCATCATACAGGTTGAGTTTCCCATATCCAAAATACTTGGGACCAGGGGTATTTTGGATATCGGTATATTCAGTAGTTTGGAATATGTGCATACCATAACGAAATATCTTGGGAATGGGACCTAATCTAAACTCAGAATGCATTTATATACACCTTATACACACAGCCTGCAGGTAATTTTCTGCAATATTTCCAATCATTTTGTGGCTCAAACAAAGTTTGTGTACATTGGACCATCAAAAAGCAAATGTTTCACTATCTCAGTTATGCTAAAAACAACTCCGTATTTCAGACTATTTGGATATGGGAGACTCAACCTGTATTTACATGAGTTAAGGAGAAAGCGTGATATTACTTAGGTTGGAGGAAAAGATTGATATTACAAGGGAAGGGGGGAAAATGTGATAGGAGATGGGGAAAGCGTGATATTACAAGAAATAGAGGAAAGTGTGATATTACAAGGGATAGAGGAAAGCGTGATATTACAAGGGATAGAGGAAAGCGTGATATTACAAGGATAGATGAAAGCGTGATATTACAAGGGATAGAGGAAAGCGTGATATTACAAGGGATAGAGGAAAGCGTGATATTACAAGGATAGAGGAAAGCGTGATATTACAAGGAATTGAGGAAAGCGTGATATTACAAGGGATAGAGGAAAGCGTGATATTACAAGGGATAGAGGGAAGCGTGATATTACAAGGGATGGGGGAAGTGTGATATTACAGAGGATAGAGGAAAGCGTGATATTACAAGGGATAGAGGAAAGCGCGATATTACAAGGGATAGAGGAAAGCGTGATATTACAAGGTTAGAGGAAAGCGTGATATTACAAGGGATAGAGGAAAGCGTGATATTACAAGGGATAGAGGAAAGCGTGATATTACAAGGGATAGAGGAAAGCGTGATATTGCAAGGATAGAAGAAAGCGTGATATTACAAGGGATGGGGGAAGTGTGATATTACAAGGGATAGAGGAAAGCGTGATATTACAAGGGATAGAGGAAAGCGTGATATTACAAGGATAGAAGAAAGCGTGATATTACAAGGGATGGGGGAAGTGTGATATTACAAGGGATAGAGGAAAGCGTGATATTACAAGGAATTGAGGAAAGCGTGATATTACAAGGGATAGAGGGAAGCGTGATATTACAAGGGATGGGGGAAGCGTGATATTACAGAGGATAGAGGAAAGCGTGATATTACAAGGGATAGAGGAAAGCGTGATATTACAAGGGATGGGGGAAGTGTGATATTACAAGGGATAGAGGAAAGCGTGATATTACAAGGGATAGAGGAAAGAGTAATATTACAAGGGATGGGGGAAGTGTGATATTACAAGGGATGGGGGAAGCGTGATATTACAAGGAATAGAGGAAAGCGTGATATTACAAGGAATAGAGGAAAGCGTGATATTACAAGGGATAGAGGAAAGCGTGATATTACAAGGAATAGAGGAAAGCGTGATATTACAAGGAATAGAGGAAAGCATGATATTACAAGGGATAGAGGAAAGCGTGATATTACAAGGATAGAGGAAAGCGTGATATTACAAGGAATAGAGGAAAGCGTGATATTACAAGGAATAGAGGAAAGCGTGATATTACAAGGGATAGAGGAAAGCGTGATATTACAAGGAATAGAGCAAAGCGTGATATTACAAGGGATAGAGGAAAGCGTGATATTACAAGGGATAGAGGAAAGCGTGATATTACAAGGAATAGAGGAAAGCGTGATATTACATGGAATAGAGGAAAGCGTGATATTACAAGGGGTGGGGGAAGTGTGATATTAATGAACCAAGCACTAAGCTTTGCACAATGTAACAGTCACCTGTACAGAGTAGAGGCAGAACCAATATTTATCAGAAACCAGCGTCATAAGGTGCAATGTACATACTACACTAATAATAATATATATGTAAAGGCCCTTGCCCAGAAGCTGCTAAATAAAGACTTGGACAGTTGAAGCCCTTGTTTCCCACGGTGGGCAAGCTCCTGCCGGCTATACCGAGCTATTTCGCCAGATTTTATCTGTTTTGTTTCATCTCTCCTTCCTCACCTCTGGACGTCTCCAGCCATTCCTGTTTGACGCTGTAGCGCACTTGAGCTTTGGGGTGACTCTCGGGTAGGTTACAGGCGATCACAGCCGTGTTCCCTTCATCCACTTCAATCACGTGCTGGGTGTCGAACTTAAAGTCCTGCAAATCTGTGGGCAAAACAAAGCGCTTAGTTACTTAATATACCAGCAGGTTACTGACTTGTTGGACGTTTCAGCGTTAGTTGGTGATGTTGAGTTGTGCGCCCCCATCCCTCACACACAGCGAGGCAGCCACTTTGTGGGGGCGCATTAATATTCATGAAGCCTATCAATTCAACAGAAACTAGAGACATCTCTGAGGCACAACGTGCCTCATGCCTCAATGAAGTTACTTGTTCCCAGCGAATACGTAGCTCAGAGATTCGTCCGGGCGACAAAATGGGAGTGGGTATAAAAAATGGACACAATTAAAAGATCCACATTACAAAGGTATTTTTGAAATGATGAAGCAATAACGTGTCAGCGGACGGGTATGCAACAAATACATTTGTGCAGAGTCTAACGCCACACGTTTGGGCCACAAGGGGTTACATTTTGCAGGGAGGGGGTCAGGAAGTCCCCTGTACTCCAGAATGGAAAAATCAGGCTAAGAGGGATCTGGTTTCCTGACGTGACACCTGGCCCGGCCTGCATGCTGGTACATTTGAGAAATCCATTAGGAACTGTTTTTTTAAGCAAGCTCCCAGTGCACATTCCAAGGCCTCCACCTATCAGCCAGCTCCCATCAATCAAGGGCTTGTTCTCCAGCACCCCTGAGCCGGGCCCCGAGATCCCTGCCATCTCAGACACTCCGTCTTTCTGTCATTACTGGCTGGAGACCCGTTTTCACAGTCTCCCCTTTCCAGTCACAGCCCTCCCTGAACTGGCTTGGATGGATAAGCAGGCAGAACCCAAGGCCAGGGAGGGAGATCAGCCAATAAGTAATTCCTGGCGAGCGTATGGAGCTCACATCTCATTTCTAGACACACATTGCTCCATGACCTGGGAGAAGTAAAACGCGTTTCTGCTTTTCATTAAATAAGAAAAAAAAAAAATTCAAAAGCTCTCTCTGTTTAGGGAAGAAGTAGAACAGATGGTTCAGATGTGGAGCCCGTCGTAAATCATTTTATATTATTTATGAGCGTAACCTTAGCTGTAAGCAGTTTTGCATGGTCTCCTGGTGCGAAGGGCTTATCTCAATGGTGGACACCCTGCACCGGCCGCGCCATCATTAGGACAAATGTGTCCTATTAAAAAGAGGGAAAGTTGTAGTGGAGCGATCCCAGAGGAATCTCCCAAACGCAGCCACAAACACAAACATACCGATCATACTGCGGGCGGAATGTACATGGCCGCTGTTTACTATTTCTACATGAAAACAGTGTAAAATGTAACAAACACAAAACTTCTTCCAATAAACAAAAAAAAAAGCAAAAACAGAACATCACAAATTCAAAAGTATTTACACAAATGTTACATAACGACTATGCGTCGTGGGACTCCAGAGAGAACTACCAGGCGATCACAAAAATAATATGACCACCCCCTCCAACATCCACACACACTAAAAGCACCGGCGCCCCAAAATATCGCACTCTCGCCAGCTGTGGCCGGTGATGCATTTTCTAGGGTGAAACGGCAAGAAATGCAAAAGGAAAAAAGCAAATAAGCGAATAGGCCCTAAACAGCCTGACTGAATCCCGACTACTGTGCACAACTCCTGAACTGCGACAAAGTAATCTCACAAGATAGGACGAGGGATGGGAACCTTTAATTCTCCCAGTACAATGGCGGCAAAGCTTAACAGCCTAGCAACCAGCAAAGTTACCACTTGTGTGGTTATTCATCCATAACTACTAACTATAGCGCCAATGCTCTCACAAATCAATAGACTATCTACTGTAACTATTTCAAGGACGGGGTAGAAGGTTCTGGTTACCCCCAGTGAAACAGAAAATAAATAGACAATTGTATTTCAGTCTCCACAGCATGTTGGTGGCCATGTTGAGTGCTGGCAAGTGACAATGAATGTCTCGAACAAGCAGGCGCCATGACACTTGGGAAGAGGCATCGTAAGTGGATAGCCAACCTCTCCAGAAAGACTATGAGTAACATGATCTCTGTGAGGATGACAGAAGTCTCTGGCCATCACCGACTGAACAGACCGTTTGCTTTGTGAAAAAAGCCTCCACTCCCCCAATGGCTGGAACTGGGAAGTTTTTGCCTCTCAAGTCTGTTTCCCGTGGTTATTAAACAAAATTCAGCTGCGGACGGCCTACTTCATGTGCTGTGATGTGGTATTATTCCTGGAGAGGGGGGAGAAGCCACCGATCACCCAAAACTCATCAGCTTGCTACACAAAAAAAAAAAAGGACGAGAAGCGGAACTTTTAGTATTTAATGCAAAGTTCTGCAACTGTAGCCGGAAAGAGCCGTGCCATAGCCTGGCCTTTGGGAGGAAGGGTTGTCTGCCATTGGGAGAGAGACACCGAAAAGCTCCAGAAACCGTAAAATGGAAACAAGTGAGGGAATGCGCTTTGCAGATCTCCTCTTACTAAGGGCCATATGTACTAAGTAATGGATTTTCAAATACCTTTGATTTTTTGCAGCTTTTGCCTGCCAGATTTAAAAGGGCAAGAATAGTAAATGCAAAATCAGCCTTGTTTTACATGAAATATGATTGCCCTTTTAACAATGGCAGACGAAATCAGCAAAAATCAAGGGTTTTGAAAATCCACTGCATAGTAAATATGCCCCAGAGTCTCAGAAGGTTAGGCCACAACGCAGACTTTTATAGTAGTTATACCACCATCAAATAAAACGAAAGACATGGTTAATAAAAAAACAAAAAACAAAAAGGTGGAAAGTCGCTTTGTAAAATCTCTAGGCTTGGAAAATAAAAACAGCATTTAATGCGGGCTGATGTGGCACAGCGATGGTCCGCCGTTATGAAGCTGCATCTTTAATCATCAGGCGGGAATTTAGAAGCTTTCTCCCTCCTGACTTGTCAATCAGGCAGATTAAAATAAAAATCATAGTTCCAAGTTCTCAATTTTCTCTCCCAAACTTTTTTTTGTTTTTTTGCACACAGCGTCTGCGGGAGAAAAACGCCCCAGATGAATCTCTCAGCAGATGAAAAGGAATTTAGAAATGAAAAAAAATAAACTGTAAGAAATAAGTTTATTTGAGGCTATTTGGCTCTTTTCTGTGTCTCTTCTTACCGACAGCGTCTGGTGCTAATGAAACCGCAATCCCATTGGTCAGGCCCAGAATCGAGCGAGACGGAGACCCGACCGCAGTGATGATTTACTGCAGGTGACAAGTTCTCAACTTTTTATTATTTATAACGTTGAGGGGTCTATTTACTAAGCAGTGTTAGGAGACAGAGTGAAAAGTGATAAGAAAGTGATAAGGGTGCCAGCCAATCAGCTCCCAACTGTCATTTTTCAAACACAGCCTGTGAGATGACAGTTGGGAGCTGATTGGCTGGCACCCTTATCACTTTATTATCACTTTTCACTCTGTCTCCTAACACTGAGTGAGGATAGGCTGCAAATTCGGCTATTTATATAATATTCTTATCAAGATTTGGTAGGTAAGCCGCAGCTCTGCCGTTGTTGTAGCACTACAAGTTCAAGCATACCCTGAGGTTTCCCATTATTTATCAGAGTTCAATTGATAATAAACAGAAGACGGAGAACTGGTCTACGGAGTTCCAGACCTGGTGCGATAGACACAAGAAGATCGGAGGTCCAGGCTGTTGCACCGTACAGAGCGACCGCTTTTAGTTACACACGTCTTCAGATATGTGTAACCTTAAATCTAAGTTATAGGTGTGTTTGGCGCAAATGTGCGTCATTCGCCATCGTGAACTCGTCATTTGTCCCAGTCTATTGCAGGTGCAGAATTTACACTTCCGTACCCACGCCCACTATGTACAGCGCTTGCATGTGACCGCCCATGTTCCGCTACTCAAGAGAGCAAGGAGCCGCTAAAGTCGTATGGGTGCAGCAAAAACACTGGTGCGAGGTGGGCATATAAACAGTACGTCCGTCAGTAGGGTGCCACCAAACATGTGCATGTAGACAGTATGTCCTTCAGTAGGGTGCCGCCAAACATGGGTCCCTGACACCGCTTTCTCCCAGTGGGGTGTTTATGACCCAAAACATCACCGTAACGGTGTTTTTGTTTTTTATTTCACTTAAACATGCCCCCATCCCTTATGGAATTCACTATGGAGATGGGGGGTTTGGGGGGCAGAGAGTGTGCTTGCTTCTGGTGCCATGACTCCAATTCACACCCAGAACCGGGGCAGTCTTACTGCATAGAACCAGAGCATGAAGTGGGAGCTCCAAGTGTTACTGGAGCAGCCAGGAGGAGAATAGCTCATTGTATGGACGCCCATCCTACATACTAGTTCTCTTTGTTTTCTATAGTCTCCCACCTGCTCTTTAAAAGAAATTCCAAAACAGGGTTCTGCTAAGCCTATCCACCTCTGTCCATCTGTTACAGGGGTAGGCAACCTTGGCACAAGTGCCACAAGGTGGTACTTGAAGAAGTTTAGAGTGGTACGGAGTGGCAGAGTGACACGGTCGCTAGACTCTCAAAACCAAAGAACCCAAGCGTGGCCTTGCACACCCAGCGAAGCCTGGGTCTCTGGTGATTGACCCCTGCCACAGATAGCACTGCTCACAGTCCGATAACAGCACAAAGTACCAATGTCGGACTGGGACATGAAGGGCCCACCAGGGGAAGGCAGTGGTAAGGGCCCATGTATGAAGTTTGTGGTTAGCCACCACAGCGGCTTGGCCAACCATCATAGGACATAACCTGCAGAAAACATAGATACTACAGTGCATGGTCTGTTCATCCATGTCTCTGTTCTGCCAAATAATTGACCCCGTAATAGAGTAACAATGTATAATTTGAGAACACTGTTTGAAACCTGACATTAGAAGAGTAGGTGGGGCTCTCAGGCAGTGGGGCCCACCGGGGATTTCCCCTGTACCCCTGTGGGCCAGTCCGACCCTGCACAGCACTGAAGCATGTCTTTGTCTACAGGCTACAGATTATCAACCTAGCCTGAGCAAACTCAGACAGGAAGTGTAGAGACATCGCTGACCTTATTTATTAGTAACCATCTGTTACTTTTGTAGATGTTTGTTGTAATGGAGGTGGCACTCGTTCGGCTTGTAACTTACTATGTCTGGCAACCAAAAAGAAAAAGGTTGCCTACCCCTGGTCTATACCTTCCCTCCCAGTATCTTGCTCCAGGCTCCTACAGCCAGGAGGATGAATATAGCGCAGTTTACAGACGAGAGACAAATCGCTGCATACGGACAGAGCTGAGACCCTCTGCTGAATTACAGGGTTCTGACGGGAAATGATTTTAATGAGGATAATTAAACTTAACCTGGTTTGCTCATTACGCAGGGCTGGCTTAGGCGCGTACAAAAATGTTTTGTCTTTAGCTGCTATAACAGCCCAGTGTTCCTAATGATAATCCATCTTCTCCACATACCTCCTGATTAAAGCAATTATCCCTCTCCCGGCCCTCCTGGATAAGCCACGTATCTCCGAGGCCCATAAACAGAAGTGTGTTGTGTGTGTGTGTGAGTATGTGTGTGTATTGTGTATGTGTGAGTGAGAATGATCTAAACCCAGAAAACGTCCATCAATACTTGGAATCATGTTGAATATTATAGATATTTCTTCACCTGAGCCAAAATTTGACATGAGAGAGAAATTGTGATTAATCCCTTAAGGCCGGGCGTATCCGACAGTACAGCCAGGGAGAACCTAACTCTTTGTGCTCCAGTTAAACTAACAGAAGACCATTTAGGTCCCCCTGTAACAAGGGCTCAGACACTCACAAAGTTATGGGGTAAAAAAATACGTAACAAGAGAAGTTTCAAAGCAAGAATGTGATATCGAACGGATTCCCGAGGTCCTGTAATGATCCGGGACAGACAAATCCAGTCACTATATATACACGAGTAATAAAAAGTCACCCAGAAACTACCAAACAAAAGGAGAATGAGGAGATTTCTTACATCTGCAGCATTTTATCCCCCCCGAGTTTGAAAAGAACATTTGTATTCATTTATGAGGGTTTTTGGGTGGAGAATTTGGGTTTGAGCTCACAGGAAATGAAAAGATTTCTGCCTCCAGTTAGAGATTTTGTTCTATTAATCTGCAGCGCTGACTTCACCCCAATCCGATCCCTCCCTCATTCTTCCCATGACCCAGAGATAAAGCTGGAATATCAGGCAGAACTATCTCAGTGTTACTGAATTACAGTTGGTGCATTGAACCATTGTGAGACCTGCTGGAGGCCTCCGTCCCAAGCCCAGTGTCAGATCCACCTCGGTACAGGCAGGGCCCGATTCTGAGGTGCGTTCTTCTGACACACTGCGCACACCATGTTTTGCGATTCAGCCGCGTCGGCTTCAAAACGGAAGTGTCAGTTTTTTTTCACGTATGCTTCTGACTCATGACAATAGGGGCTTATTTATATTTGGTGGCAGTGGGGTCCCGTAAACACATTTCTTGGCCGCACATCACTCGCCGGTGAAGCGCCTCTCTCCCCATTGGGTTAGAGCGGCTGACGCCATCAGTGCAGTTGCTGCGGAGGGTTGGGGATGCCAACCTAACTGGGGGGGGGCTCAATAGATTGTGTGAGGAAAGTGAGCGCGTTTAAGCAGGTCTCCCTAGCAGTTTTGGTGCTGCACCATGGGAAGTGATTGATGGGATAGTAAACCGGAGAGAATTTGGAGCGGAATTTGTTTTCCTCAGAACAGAGTAATCACTACAAGCTTAATAACAATGAGAAGATACCAGAAAGAGACATTACAAGGTTGGGATGAGCACAGACGGCAGCCGAGACTGATTTGCGAGTGGACAGGCCTGAGTGGGCAGCGATGGTGGGTTGGTGGAGTTGGTGTGGGAGGCTTGAGAAGAAATTTATAGATACATTAAAGAGGAATTTAGAGTTAGATGAGATGAGAGATTGGAAATACATTTGGCAGTGTCTAAAGCATAGGAGGGGTAAATATCAGAATATTTCAAGAAGTCATCGGAAGTACAAGACTTTAACGGATGCTACTCCACTATCCGGGCCATTATTTTGAGGTGTGGGGTGGCAAAATTCCTTAATGTGTCATTCCTGGGGGTAATGGACGGACAGCCGGGCATGCATATGAATCATTCTATAATATAGAATGATTCATATGCATGCCCGGCTGTGCCGCAGGGAGGCTCTAAGCCGGACGCCCGCTGAGATGTTATTACCAGCGGGTGCCCGGCTCCTTCCCTGCAGCGACACGTTAGCCAGAGGCTGGAGTTCTCTTCTGAACTCCAGCTTCCGGCTCTCTCCATGCGCACTATGACGTCTCTCCCATAGTTCCGAGGAGCAGCCGGGCGGACAGGACGACGGCGGATGCAGGAGTGGGGATTAAGGTGTTTTTTTTTTTTTTGTACAAGTGGCACTACTGGGGCATTATATGGGGGCACTACTACAGGGGCATTATATGGGGGCACTACTACAGGGGGCACTATATGGGGGTACTACTATTACAGGGGCATTATATGGGGGTACTACTTCAGGGGCATTATATGGGGACACTACTAGGGGGGCATTATATGGGGGCACTACTACAGGGGCATTATATGGGGGCACTACTACATGATTTCCTTCCTTTGAAATCAAGGGGGTAACGTCAGTGTATCTAAATATATTTTGGGGTAAAAGGTAAAAAAGTTCCCTGACCCCTGTTTTATACAATATAATCAAAACTTGCACTTCTCTTATGGTCATCAGGCCATCCCCCACTATCACTGGTTTTGACTCCTTAACCCCACTTGGCTGTCTGTGACCTGAGGGCTCAGTGTTAGGACCAGGGGGCGCTGAATATATTCTGGCCCTATAGTCAGTGTACCCCGGTAGTCATACGCGGCACGAATGCACCTACAAGGCGGGTGCCACGTTAAGAAGACAAGACGAGAATGCTACAACACTCCCCTTAGATGTAGTGCATCGGGAGAAGGGGGCAATCAGGGGTCTACTCTAAAATGAATCTTTCAGCAGCATCCAGGGACCCAAAGGTAGACTAACCAGGGACTGCTACAATTTAATATTCTCTCCTCAAAACATAGAATACATAAAAAGCAGAAAACAGCCCCGAAACTGGATTTTCACCCCTCACTTCCGAGATTCTCTTGCAAAAACTTGTGCAACTTCTTCTTAAATGGAGTATTCTTTTTGAAGTTTTTTTTTTTTTCCATTTAAAAACTTGTGTAACTTCTTACAATGCTCCTTCAGTATTCAGTCTTCAGTTGAATGTGGTACAAAATAAATATCTGAACACGAGTTCGTAAATTATAACGGTTAGCGTTTAGGCCCTCTTCCCAATACTTTCAATTAACGCTCTTTAACAGACCTGTGCTAAGAAAAATACTCCGGCTGCTTACGGTATAAGGAGAGCAGAAGTCTCTTATTCAACACACACATTTTACCAATATAAAACCAGGACTCCTGGGAGATGGGGCCCTTTCTCCAGCCCAGTTCTGCATGAAAACCGGCTGCATTCCAGCCGTCACAGACCAGCCCGGCAAGAGAAAAGCCAACAGAACTGCTAAATATCCTATTTACATTGGACTCTACCTTAAGCAAATTCATCTCAATTAAGGGCTCCTGGGACAGGTCCTGAAAACCTGATAGGTGCGCAGGCTGATGGGCCCTACTCTGAGAAAGAATAGTTCTTTGTTTTTCCTCCAGACTCAAGTTATTCTGCGTCGGGCTTCTCTGCCATACACAGCAAAGAAAAACAGAGCGTGCAAGTAATTACGAGTGACCTCCGCGGGGACGCAGACAATGCCAGGGAAGCGGCCGCAGTGAGGGCTGGCTTCACGGGGCATTTGTTCTCCATTACAAGGGACCCTTGTCTCCGTGTCGGACCAACCCCGCGCATATCGGTGATGCAAAGGGCCCACAATGTTTTCTAAATAAATTATATTAATTCCAGGTGGAGCCAGAAGCAACAAATTCTGTTTGTGCACCGCAGACAATTCGTGACCACTGCTGAATTCAGAGTCACCCCCTCAATATTAATCCTTTCAACGTGATTTCGGTAATGTTCCCTAACCACAAAGAGCATGAGTAACGGAAACCATTCCCATCTGCTACCAAGTATTGTCAGCTATCCATACCCTAGAAACTCTGAATGATTCACCCCTTCAGTGCTAAGGACAAGTGGGACTTGTCCTCAACATGTGCACTAGAAGTGCTAAGGAACAGCCTCACTTGTCCTGAGCACTGCAGGAGATGACGTGTGGGAGAAAACTTGAGTAAAAGTCTGCCCCCCCAAAGTACCCATCCCCCCCTTTCCTTGTTGCTTGAATCTGCCACTGACGCCACGAAGAGGGCAGGGCTTGATGCTCATCAAATGCGCTATTAGTAAGCCCTGCCCCCTCACAGTAAAACCACTGAAGTCAAATGGAATGTGCTAAGGAACGGGGGGAGGGTGTATTAGAAGCTCTTTCTCCCCCCCAATCCTGGCAACCACAGACTCATGAGCGCCCTCAATGGAAAGAGTGGCATCAAATTATCTTTCAAATAATATTATTATTATTATCATCCTTTATTTATATGGCGCCACAAAGGTTCTGCAGCGCCTTACACAGTACATAAATGAGCACACAAGAAAAAACAGTTAATAGTAACACAAAACAGTGCAGGACAAGGACATAGTTTATACACAGAGCTGCATAACACAAGCAGCAGGGCCTCAGCAACCAGGTGTTAGGTGTCATTGTGGGGAGTTAGGAGTAAATGATACTATAAGTAGGGGGAGGAGAAGCACGTGAGGGATGAGGGCCCTGCTCGTGAGAGCTTACATTCTAAAGGGGAGGGGCAGACAGACAAGGGTGAAACAGATGGGGTAGATAGTGAGGAAGGAGCATGGAGCAGCGGGTTAGGATATGTGCTGCGGAATGTGTGTGTATAAGACAGGGTTGCCTACCCTCCCGATTTGGGCGGGAGCCTCCCGATAATCGGGTGCAGCTCCCGTCCCCCCGGAAAGGCAGGCAAGCCTCCCGGCGGCCGCCGATCCCCCGACATCCCCCCACAATTTACACCTAACCCCCGCTGCGAGGGCAGCCAGTGACGCGATTCACGTCATTTTGGCCCCGACCCCTGCCTCACAATGCCTGTATTATCGGCATTGTGTAGCGGGTTCGGGGCCAAAATTACGCGGTCGAGTGACCCCGCCCCTGCACCCGCCAGGCACCCGTCCGGACACTACCCCTTTTTGGCCATGCCACGCCCCCCACCCCCCCTGCCCTGCCGATCTGGCTTCTCCCTCCCGGAAGGACCAGCCAGAAAGTCGGCAACTATGGTATAAGATGACCTGATGTTATGCAAAAATTAAGGACCTCATTCAGACCCGCTCGCAAGCGGGTCGATGTTTAGGCCCTGCGCACGCGCAGCGGCCGCACTGCGCGTGCGCAAGCCCCGAAGCGAGAGAAAAATTCTCTCACTCCGGAGCTCACTACAAAAGGGGCGGCTGTCGATGGTGATCGACAGCTCGCCCCGTTTTGTAGGCGTGGCGGGGGGGTGGTTACACAAACGGAGGCGCTCCTTAAGGAACGCCTGCCGTTTTGTGGGCGGCCGCACTGACATCAGCAGTGATGTCAGTGAGGAGCTTCCTACTCGATCAGATTAATATGGCCATTAATGTGGTTATGGTCTATCCCTGCATTGTCATATTGAAGTGCAGATTTTATTATGAAGACCAATGTACAGATTCTGTCTTTTTGCGGTTGTGGAAAGGTGGATTAATGCTGAAGCAAAAACCACAAAGTATTTCTTGGTAGCGGTTAGGAAAAAAAAATAGAAACATTTGTTCTCGGCTCACTTTCTTGCAAACTTCAATTAAAAAAATCTAAAAAATCCTTTTGCCCATTTCGCAATTATTGTTTTTGCCATATGAAGAGTTATAACTAAACTAAATGTTATTTAACCGCTATTATTTGTACTGCATAGAAATGTACTGATATTGATGATGTAATGTGACAATGGGTTTCCAGTTCCACTTTCAACATAAAAGTTTTCTTTTAAAAAGTAATAATAATAATATAAATAAAAACATATTTTTTTGGGGGGGGGAGAGGGTGAAAAATAAAATGTTTAATGTTTCTAATAAATAGATTCAAGTTGAGCCAGAAAATTCCAGGTCGCAAATTTACAGATAAACGAAGGCTGGCGTCACCCTGCAGCTTTGTCTTGAATATTTTCTGTAACTAGATGCAAATGGCATAATTAAAAGTGTGATGTCTCTATGACTCTCACCTACGCCCCCTACTGGACAAACTCACATTATTACTTTTGTTACAAAGTTTTGGAATACTGTGGGGCCTATTCATCATACCTAAAAATTCGATGGAGGTAGTTAGGTTTAGAACTGGCATGGAGTCCTACCTAATTACCGGAGGATACATAATTCCTCCTCCCCATAACTATCTATTCCCAAAAGCTGTCATTTTTGTGATGACGGCTTTTCGGGAAATAGATAGTTATCCCTCTCTACACTAACTTACCGCAGCTGGAATCCGTGCTGCGCATGCGCTGTTATATCCGTAAAACCAGCACATATGCAGCACTACCTACAGCTGCGGTAATTTTGTGCCCCCCTCCGCTCACCTCCCCCCGTCCCCACCTGCCCGCTGCAGCGCCTCCGGATCCGGTGGTTGTGCTGACACGTGGTCTCCTAGCAGCACACAGTACAGTTTAGAAAAGAAAAAAAAAAAAAACTTTTTTAAACTTTATTGTGTTCTGCTGGGAGAACACAGTGTCAGAGCAGCCACCGAAGCCAGAGGACGGACCAGAGCGCCGGAGGGAAACGCCGGGGGACCTGCCCATGCTGACAGAGGTGTCACCTGCTATTCGCCACCTCACAGTGGCGAATAGTAACACCATCAAATCCGAAAATACATAATTTTCAGAATTTGATGAATACCATAATTTCAATATCCCCATACTAATGTACTAATGTACTAATATCCCCATACTAATGTACTAATGTATGGGGAGTGTGGAAATTAACGCAGGGGGACTTAGCACAGGAGATATCACTGATATCTCCTGGGTAAGTGTCTTCATGAATACTAAAATAACGGTAATTGAGGAAAATGTCCTTAAAAACTTTATTTTAGTGTTGACATATAGGCCCCACAGTCACTACGGGGGATATTTATCACAATCCTCATTTGTAATGCGAATTGTGATAAATATTTTTTGTGTAAATTTGCAACGCGAAAATGAATATTTTTGCGCAAAGTTACTAAGTTTCTCTTTCCAGGACAAAAGCCCGTCCTGGTGAAGAGCCGGAAACTTTATGCTAAAGAATCCTCGCCCCCCTTACAGTACACAAAGAATAGGTTTACTCCTTATTTTCCCCAACTCAGGACACTTTATACTAAGCCACAGTGCAACAGCAAAGGCTTTAGGTGTCGCAGGATCCGGCAGTGGAGGGGTTAACAGAAATATGAAGCCCCTTCCTCTGTAATCATATCTCTCATTAGACGTAACCCCCCCCACTCTTCATCTGCGTGCTCATTTATCAACTCACAAGCAAAACACTACCCCTATTCTGCTCAGGAATGTGTTTTCAGAAACTCTATCCCACTCTCCTAGCCTGGGCCAAGTCCCAAAACTCTCAAGGATTAATGACAGGGGGCTCCTGAAACCCCCCCCCACTCCCCTCTCCACTTCCATCTCAGAGCCCCTGGTATGTTCACCTGCATACAGCATTGTTATTGAACCCGAGCTCTGGGGAAGGGGCTCAGCTGTAGTCCATGAAATTGTCAGGATTCAGGCACCTCCGTCTAACCCGTTCCCTGCCGGAGGGGAAACCACAGACAGATCTGCATTCCAAGGAGGTTCTGACGTCAAAACACCCCTTCAGGCTCCTGCCCCCTTGCCCCCTGAATATGTTTTCCATCAACATTATTTATGGTTTGATGATATCTCAATACTAAAAATGACATTGAATAAAGAAAAGATTTGTTGCAATTTATTTGCAAAAAGGAACATGGTTACTCCCTCTCCGAGAGTTGCGGGCGTTCAGCATTTGTTCCTGATAATCTGGCAGAAGAGGTGAAACTATTAAATTAAAGTCTGATGGCGGCACATGATTTGGCATTCAGGCGGTATGGTATTTACATTAATAATTGCAAATAGTTTTGTGTGCCCGCTTAATCTAGGCCTCAATTGCAGATGTCACGTTCCCGGCTTAGAACGCTGTGGGCAGAGTTATTATAGTAAAACAGGTACTCTGCGCCCACACTACCATCTATGTGCAGGCAAAGTGGACATGCCGGAGGGGCACATGAAGGCTCCACCAGGGAATACGATGGTAGGGCCCCAACCTTAAGGGGTGTGGCCAGTCACCAGAGGGGGTGTGGCCAGCCACCACAGAGGGTGATAGGGCCCCTTTTTAAAGGATGGGACAGGGGTGTATGAGTACCACCCGCTTTGATTGGCAGGAGGGCCAATCTTGGTATAATCTCCATAGACACAAATCAAGCACCCAAGTTAATCCATGATCCTGCTCCACCAAGTTCCTGACCCTTAGAAGAGGAGGGGGGTCCTCAGGCTTTGGGGTCCTAATGGGATTTCCCTTATACACCTGTGGGCCAGTCCGACCCTGCAGGCAATGGATTCAAAGGGCTACAATGCGTAGGCACAAAACTAACGCGTTCCGCTGACCTGAAGTGAATTAGTATGTTATAACAGAGCAATGGAAGTTTCAGATAAGACACCGCAGTCATTCAATAGTCACTGTCTGTACTCACTGGCCAGGGCCACAATGGCCGGAATGCTAGCCATGGCTCCAGCAGGGGTTTGAGCGATGCACTGGTACCTCCCGGCAGTATCATTATTCAGACCAGTAATCACCAGGGTTCCACCGGACACCAAAACACCCGGGAGATCTCCCAACTCCACTCCATTCAGCCTCCACGATATCACCGCGCTGGCCGGTTCCACCACACAACTGAGAGTGACCGATCCGCCATATTTCTGGAACGTCGAGAGCGGCTGCACCAGGAACTGAGGGGCTTGAACTGGAGAAAGAGAGAAAGTCAGGGCTACATAATGATGGCTGATCGGCAGATGGTTTCCACTTACATAACACGTAGCACATTCCCTTTCATAATGATCTAATGCAGTCATGGAGAGAACACCGATATTGTACATCCGATGTGAGAACGCTCTTACGCTACACTTGTGTCACACAATACAAATTCAATATGATCTTATGTTCTTTATGGAACAAAATCTTCCACCTTCAGCACATGTGGATGCTGAAGTGCCTCATGCCTCAAGCCTCATGCCTCAAGGATATCACTCGTTCTACTGACCTGAAAACCTGCATTCTAGTGAATATTGGCTTAGATAACAAATTACACTTTAAATAAAACAGCATCTTGGAGTCCAAGGCCAGGGCGTCGTTATACTAAAGGGAATTAATGCCAATATTTGTTTATTCACAAGTATAAAAGTAAATGTTTACTGCACATCTGTACATGGAGAAAATGCAATACAAATCAATGAATCCAGCATTATATTATATGTAATGAGTTATTTATTACACCTGAAATAACTTACATGTTTATATTACTTCTGTTCCCCAGGTCAGGCCAGCTAAACCCTTATGGAGGGTACACACGGTCAGATTTTCTGGAAGATATGAACGGTAACGATTGTAAAAATCGTTACATCGTTCATACCGTTGACATGCACCGAAGAACGATACGCGTGCCCGCATGTCAGATAACGATATCTAAAATCGACTGTGTTTGCAGTCAGATTTGGACGATTTCATTCATTTAAATACTGTCAGAAATCGTTCATGAAATCGTTGGTAAAATCACTCAAATCGTTCATCGTTGATCTAGCAAGTCTGACCGTGTGTATGCACAATTACTCATATAGACAGTTGGTACATTACATAAGGTATAATTGTGAATGATAGGCTTGCGGTCTTCTAGGTAACAAAAAAGCCACCTTTCAATTTTTGCAGCACATATGAAGGGGAATATAGTTCATGATTTGCTATTTAAGCTTTTTGACTAATACCAGACTGCCAGTGGTGGGAATCTCTTTACTGCATAGTGATGGGAGGTTTGTGGGGAATAGAGATTAATCAGTGTATTTTACCTTCATATATGGGCATGAACAGAGGGGGACGATATATTATATGTAATCCTCACTGTTGCTGCAGAGTATATAGGAAAGCCCTATATGACTGTGCCCTCCGACCCTGTGATGTCATTAAGTGGAATCTGCAGGAGGCATCGCAGCGCAGCACAGACACACAACTGAACAGGCTGAGGCATCGCAGCGCAACACAGACACACAACTGAACAGGCTGAGGCATTGCAGCGCAACACAGACACACAGCTGAACAGGCTCTGAGGTATCCCAGACACACAACTGAATATGGTCTGAGGCATTGCAACGCAGCACAGACACACAACTGAACAGGCTGAGGCATCGCAGCGCAACACAGACACACAGCTGAACAGGCTCTGAGGCATCACAGTGCAGACACACAACTGAACAGACTCTGAGGCATCGCAGCACAGCACAGCCCAGACACACAACTGCACAGGCTCTGAGGAATCGCATTGCAGCAAACGCACAACTGAACAGGCTCTGAGGCATCGCAGCACAGACACACAACTGAACAGGTTCTGAGGCATCGCAGCACAGACACACAACTGAACAGGTTCTGAGGCATCGCAGCACAGCGCAGACACACAACTGAACAGGCTCTAAGGCATCGCATTGCAGCAAACGCACAACTCAACAGGCTCTGAGGCATCGCAGTGCAGCACAGACACAATTGAACAGGCTCTGAGGCATCGCAGCACAGACACACAATTGAACAGGCTCTGAGGCATCGCAGCACAGACACACAACTGAACAGGCTGAGGCATCGCAGCACAGACACACAACTGAACAGGCTCTGAGGCATCACAGCTCAGCCCAGACACACAACTGAATAGGTACACAACTGAACAGGCTCTGAGGCATCGCAGCACAGACACACAATTGAACAGGCTCTGAGGCATCGCATTGCAGCACAGACACACAACTTAACAGGCTCTGAGGCAGCGCAGCGACACAACTGAACAGGCTGAGGCATCGCAGCACAGCACAGACACACAACTGGACATGCTCTGAGGCATCGCAGCACAGCACAGACACACAACTGAACATGCTCTGAGGCATCGCAGCATAGCACAGACACACAACTGAACATGCTCTGAGACATCGCAGCACAGATAGAAAACTGAACAGGCTCTGAGACATCGCAGCACAGCACAGACACACAACTGAACAGGCTCTGAGGCATCGCAGCACAGACACACAACTGAACAGGCTCTGAGACATCGCAGAACACCACAGACACACAACTGAACATGCTCTGAGGCATCGCAGCATAGCACAGACACACAACTGAACATGCTCTGAGACATCGCAGCACAGATAGAAAACTGAACAGGCTCTGAGACATCGCAGCACAGCACAGACACACAACTGAACATGCTCTGAGGCATCGCAGCATAGCACAGACACACAACTGAACATGCTCTGAGACATCGCAGCACAGATAGAAAACTGAACAGGCTCTGAGACATCGCAGCACAGCACAGACACACAACTGAACAGGCTCTGAGGCATCGCAGCACAGACACACAACTGAACAGGCTCTGAGACATCGCAGAACACCACAGACACACAACTGAACATGCTCTGAGGCATCGCAGCACAGACACACAACTGAACAGGCTCAGACATCGCAGCGCAGACACACAACTGAATATGCTCTGAGGCATCGCAGCACAGACACACAACTGAACAGGCTCTGAGACATCGCAGCACAGCACAGACACACAACTGAACAGGCTCTGAGGCATCGCATTGCAGCCCAGACACACAACTAAACATGCTCTGAGGCATCACAGCTCAGCCCAGACACACAACTGAATAGGTACACAACTGAACAGGCTCTGAGGCATCGCGGCGCAGCAAACGCACAATTGAACAGGCTCTGAGGCATCGCAGCAGACACACAATTGAACAGGCTCTGAGGCATTGCATTGCAGCACAGACACACAACTTAACAGGCTCTGAGGCAGCGCAGCGACACAACTGAACAGGCTGAGGCATCGCAGCGCAGCACAGACACACAACTGGACATGCTCTGAGGCATCGCAGCACAGCACAGACACAACTGAACATGCTCTGAGACATCGCAGCACAGATAGAAAACTGAACAGGCTCTGAGGCATCGCAGCACAGCACAGATACATAACTGAACAGGCTCTGAGGAATCGCAGCACAGACACACAACTGAGCATGCTCTGAGACATCGCAGCACAGCACAGACACATAACTGAACATGCTCTGAGGCATCACAGCTCAGCCCAGACACACAACTGAATAGGACACAACTGAACAGGCTCTGAGACATCGCAGCGCAGACACACAACTGAATATGCTCTGAGGCATCGCAGCACAGACACACAACTGAACAGGCTCTGAGACATCGCAGCACAGCACAGACACAATTGAACAGGCTCTGAGGCATCGCAGCACAGACACACAATTGAACAGGCTCTGAGGCATCGCAGCACAGACACACAACTGAACAGGCTGAGGCATCGCAGCACAGACACACAACTGAACAGGCTCTGAGGCATCGCATTGCAGCCCAGACACACAACTAAACATGCTCTGAGGCATCACAGCTCAGCCCAGACACACAACTGAATAGGTACACAACTGAACAGGCTCTGAGGCATCGCGGCGCAGCAAACGCACAATTGAACAGGCTCTGAGGCATCGCAGCAGACACACAATTGAACAGGCTCTGAGGCATTGCATTGCAGCACAGACACACAACTTAACAGGCTCTGAGGCAGCGCAGCGACACAACTGAACAGGCTGAGGCATCGCAGCGCAGCACAGACACACAACTGGACATGCTCTGAGGCATCGCAGCACAGCACAGACACAACTGAACATGCTCTGAGACATCGCAGCACAGATAGAAAACTGAACAGGCTCTGAGGCATCGCAGCACAGCACAGATACATAACTGAACAGGCTCTGAGGAATCGCAGCACAGACACACAACTGAGCATGCTCTGAGACATCGCAGCACAGCACAGACACATAACTGAACATGCTCTGAGGCATCACAGCTCAGCCCAGACACACAACTGAATAGGGCACAACTGAACAGGCTCTGAGACATCGCAGCACAGATAGAAAACTGAACAGGCTCTGAGACATCGCAGCACAGCACAGACACACAACCGAAAATGCTCTGAGACATCGCAGCACAGCACAGACACACAAATGAACATGCTCTGAGGCATCGCAGCAGAGACACACAACTGAACAGGCTCTGAGGCATCGCAGCACAGACACACAACCGAACATGCTCTGAGACATCGCAGCACAGCACAGACACACAAATGAACATGCTCTGAGGCATCGCAGCAGAGACACACAACTGAACAGGCTCTGAGACATCGCAGCACAGCACAGACACACAACTGAACAGGCTCTGAGACATCGCAGCACAGCACAGACACACAACTGAACATGCTCTGAGGCATCGCAGCACAGCACAGACACACAACTGAACAGGCTCTGAGGCATCGCAGCACAGACACACAACTGAACAGGCTCTGAGACATCGCAGCACACCACAGACACACAACTGAACATGCTCTGAGGCATCGTAGCACAGACACACAACTGAACAGGCTCTGAGACATCGCAGCACAGCACAGACACACAACCGAACAGGCTCTGAGACATCGCAGCACAGCACAGACACACAACTGACCAGGCTCTGAGACATCGCAGCACAGACACACAACTGAACAGGCTCTGAGACATCGCAGAACACCACAGACACACAACTGAACATGCTCTGAGGCATCGCAGCACAGACACACAACTGAACAGGCTCAGACATCGCAGCACAGACACATAACTGAACAGGCTCTGAGACATCGCAGCACAGACACATAACTGAACAGGCTGTGAGACATCGCAGCACAGACACACAACTGAACAGGCTCTGAGGCATCGCAGCACAGACACACAACTGACCAGGCTCTGAGACATCGCAGCACAGACACATAACTGAACAGGCTGTGAGACATCGCAGCACAGACAGACAACTGAACATGCTCTGAGGCATCGCAGCGCAGACACACAACTGAACAGGCTCTGAGACATCGCAGCACAGACCCATAACTGAACAGGCTCTGAGACATCGCAGCACAGACAGACAACTGAACATGCTCTGAGGCATCGCAGCACAGCACAGACACACAACTAAACATGCTCTGAGGCATCACAGCTCAGCCCAGACACACAACTGAATAGGTACACAACTTAACAGGCTCTGAGGTAGCGCAGCACAGCACAGACACACAACTGAACAGGCTCTGAGGCATCGCAGCACAGACACACAACTGAACAGGCTCTGAGACATCGCAGCACAGACACATAACTGAACAGGCTCTGAGACATCGCAGCACAGACACACAACTGAACAGGCTCTGAGACATCGCAGCACAGACACACAACTGAACAGGCTCTGAGACATCGCAGCACAGACACACAACTGAACAGGCTCTGAGACATCGCAGCACAGACACACAACTGAACAGGCTCTGAGACATCGCAGCACAGACACACAACTGAACAGGCTCTGAGACATCGCAGCACAGACACATAACTGAACAGGCTGTGAGACATCGCAGCACAGACACACAACTGAACAGGCTGTGAGACATCGCAGCACAGACACACAACTGAACAGGCTCTGAGACATCGCAGCACAGACACACAACTGAACAGGCTCTGAGACATCGCAGCACAGACACACAACTGAACATGCTCTGAGGCATCACAGCTCAGCCCAGACACACAACTGAATAGGTACACAACTGAACAGGCTCTGAGGTAGCGCAGCACAGCACAGACACACAACTGAACAGGCTCTGAGACATCGCAGCACAGACACATAACTGAACAGGCTCTGAGACATCGCAGCACAGACACATAACTGAACATGCTCTGGCCGAACAATTAGTCACAACTGGACTTAATTTCTCAACCTCTTAAACCCACAATGTCTAACACATGTGCTGCAGAGCCCTCCTGTTACTGTCTGCTCCTCTTTATCCCTCTGGGGCCCCTGACCTCTCTGCGATGACATCATGTCTGTTTTGTCTCAATGACATCACACCGCTACAGGAACACACCCTGCAATTAGCATTAGAGAGGGATCTCAGCTTGATTAGCAGCAATTTCTAAAGACCCAAATTGGTTTATTGCGGAGCCATTATAGTGCCTGCAGGACCCCCACCACGTCGCTGGGCCTGCAGCGGGGGATTCTGGGTAATAATGGATTCGGTGTGTACAATGCAGGGACCTGGAGCTCAAACATTTGTTTTATGGGAAGGGGAATTTAAATTCTCCTGTCAGCTATACACAGCGGAGGCAGCAATTTGGTCGACTGAAACATCCATCACCAAAAAAGCTGTCAATGGTTTCGTCACGGGTGTTCAGCCTGACAGCTCATATGTACACACAGTACAAGCCCCGCCCACTGCGCTGATATTATGGACCAGAGAGGGGACAGCATGAGCCAAGCCGCTGATTTGTAGTTTTCCACGTGACTAGTGTAATATACATCCAACAAATCTGCTGATGACGTATCGTCCTGTATTGTGGGCACTGTATTCCTCTGGGGGAGTGCTGGCGTAACGTAGCAGCCTACCCACCAATACATATAGATATTATCCTGATATATTATATATTCCAACAGCAGCATATGAACCAAAGGGCTGCACCTGGATATAGTGCCCTCGGCAGCCTGGGCGCCTCTGTCTCCTCCACCTCCACCCTCGTCTACTCTGGCACCTCAAATTAACAGCGCTCCCTAAGGTGCTGGTACTCAAAGGGACACATCAATACCCGGTACATTGCTGGAGAACCTCGTCACCAACACGGTGCCTCCCCCCAAACCGCCTCATCCCACCTCAGAGAGCCCGGCTACGTGACACGTATTGCATCAGTTGCAAAGGATAGATATTCACACCTATCCAACAACAACACTGGCAGGCTGCTCCCGGGCACTGCCTGGCACCCATCCACCGGTGGATTAACCCATTCTGTACCCAGCACACCGACTCCTCACAGTAATAAGCAGTTACAGTGACTATATCCAACGGCCCATAGTCATTCCCTTTTGCCTTCTGATCAACGCAAAACACTTTGTACTGTCAAAAATACAGAAATTGTCATTCTCGACAACTTTTTCTGAATTAAATCTAACACTAACCCCCCCGTCAATATTTGATCCAGCCCTATGTGCCAGACACACCTTGAGGTGCACTTAAATGTGGGTGTTACTGCAATATTGTTGGGTACAATGGGAATTTTTGCTTTAAAAAAAAATAACAAGTTCTCAATGGGATTGATGTATAGGCTTTGACCGCAAGTTATTGGAGCAGTTGTTTAGTGTTGGCCCACATATAGTTTTGTCAAATTCAGTTTTGCCATATTCTCCCCATTTCTGTATGTGATAGATGGTGCCCCAGGGAATATTAACCACCTTTGAAAAGTTTTCTATCCTCCTCTGATTGGTGCCTTTTTTTCCTCCCTTGGAATTGCTGTATATGTTCTTTGACCTTCATGATGAAGCTCTTGTTTCTAAGTCCCGAAATGTGAGATCTCTCACAGACAGGTGTGACTATTGAGAAATCAGTGAGTGTACACAGGTGGTCTTTAATCAATTATGGGATCTCTGATGATAACCAACCATATCTGGGTTTATTTAGGTGTTTCTTACAAAGGTGGTGATTAATTCTTTGTTGTATGTTGTGATGATCATTAGTACATAATCCATTTTCTTACCATGATATAAGAATAAGAGAAAATGTTAAAAATACCGAAGGGCGTGAATACTTTTTGTAGCCACTGTAAAGCTGAGCTGAAGGTACTGGGCCATGTATGGAATGTGTAGTTTGATGGAAGGAGCCGAGACCCCCATTTCCCCAGAACCACAGACCCTGAGATCCGAGAGTTTTAAAGGGACTCCGAATAAGTTTCCATTCCTTCTGCTCCCCCATAACAATTTCCTAAGAACTATTCCTTAGCTGCCCCACCTGCATCCGGGTCAGTGCCCCAAACCCCACCATCAACCTCTACTCTACGGAAACACTAACAGCCGAGGGTGTCAAACCGAAGTTTTTCCAACCTCATCTTCCACTCTTAACATGTATTTTCTTCTGGGCGTTAAGGATATAGAGGATAACTAGAACAGAGGGATGAAGACAGAGGAGGAGTATGGAAGGGCTCCAGGCGGCAGGATACCGGGCTATTACCCTACTCTCCGGCCGTTTGTACGCTGCACCAATAGGAAAACGCCTGCAGTCACATACATACAAATATAGGATGACACAAAGACGAGAGAGACTCACTGCACTTCTCCAGGCAGCAAACAGCAGTAAGAAAACAGCAGCAGACAGCGACGGTGCTTATTCTCAGTATCATGGTGATTCCATATAACGCAAGCTGGGACCGTGAGCACATCCGCCGCGCTCTCCGTCACTCTCCGCCTCGCCCGGCAGTCGCACCTGAAACAGAAAATATCTTTCAAAACCAATGGCCCAAGTTAGTGGCAGCTGTCAGTCGCATTGTTCACTGTGTTTATAACGCACAAAGCACTTTCCTACCTAGCTGCCAACTTGACAAAACAAATGAATAAATAAATAAACGGATAGAACAGCCTCCAGCGGTCATACTGTCCAACGGGTAGTTTTGGGGTCACAGAACTTTGGGAAGGGGTGGGGTATACAATTGTTTTGCGTTCTGTAGAAACAAATCATTACAGATAAACACACAACTGACAGGCATGAGGCAGGCGAATGCCGGCTCCCTAGAAGTTGAGATACTACATGTCCCAGCAGGCTTTGGCTGTTCTTGTATGCTGGGATTATAATCCTACAACACCCAATGAGCCCAAGGTAGCTGCGGCCTACTATAGGCACTGCCAGGACGGAAAGCCTGCAGCCGCACAATACCGGCGTGTCCCTACAGATAGACTAGGAGGGAGCGAAGTGAAGTAAAATACAATCAGGAACCTTCCAATATCTTCCCCAGAAGGATTCAGCAGGCGCCCAACAAGTGCTCATTATGGCTTCTGCGAATGACTTTCTCCCAGGTGCTCCAGCAGAATATTTTGGCCTGTACAGTGCTGTGGCGTAGGCTGGCGCTATATAAGTGTTAATACTATCTAGCTACGGCCCTGCGTGTGCTGGGCGCACAGGACGTTACTCTCCGCCGCTCTCCCTATGATAACTTTCCAGCTGGACACAAACCCCTATACTGCCAGGGACAAGGGACCACTGTACACTTACTTGCTGGGGATTAAAGGCCTCTCAATGCCCTGCTCACAATGAAGGCAATCCCAGCTGTTTAGGACTCTTAATACTCTTCCCACCAGGTTAAAATAACAATTTCCTGTGAGTGGGGGTTTAGATGGCCCCTGACCCCAAAGGCCCCTTTCTCCTTACACCCCCTCCCCAGCCGGCCTCCGCCTCCTCCCGGCCTCAGACAGGCCTGTAAATCAAACCCCAGGAGGGAGTCATTAGCGGAGTGAAATTAACAAGGGCTGGAGCAGTATAAAAGACACAACTCCAGTCCACTCTGGTATGGGGTCTGCAGAGGGAGTCTGGGGGGGGGTTAGAGAGAAGTTCCATCACTCCAGAGGGGACAGCGGGAAGATACAGATCCTGTTACCGACTTAACCACTTCCAAACTACGCCTCGCTGGATGGAGAATAACTCCCAAACTTGTACACACAGATGTATACAACCCAGTTGTTTCTGCATAGGACCGCATGTCCATCAATATTAATTATAGTTTACATAACACTTTTTATCTGTACTGTATCATACACACATTTGTTAAAAAAAAAATAATAAAAAAAAAAAATTGATCCAGTTAAAGCCCGGTTGCAGTTCACATTAGATACTAAACTACAAAAAAATAAAATAAAAAAATTTCAGTACTTAAAAATATAAATTTAAATCAACAAGCTCCTACATTACTCGTCTCCCAGATATTACCTCGCATTTTTATTCTTATTATGAACAATTATATAGTTCTGAAAGTAAAGATATTGCTAGGCAAGATGGTTTACTAAATACTAGTGCTTGTCTCCCCAAGTTATCCCAGGATCAGGTGGATTGTTTGGAGGAGGATATATCGATGGAGGAACTTTTGGACACCATTTCAGGTCTAGGCTCTCATAAAGCACCAGGTCCTGACGGTTTTAGTGGCGAGTACTATAAAATGCTGCGCCAGGAAATGTCCCCCATTTTGTTAGACTTATATCGTCTAATACATAGACAATCCCCTCCATACCCATCATTTAACGCCTCTCATACTATTTTTTTGCCTAAACCCGATAGAGACCCCCAGTTGGTGGCCTCCTATCGACCCATCTCCAAGCTCAATGACGATTTCAAAATTCTGGCAAATAGATTACAATCTATTCTCCCTAATTTATTGACGTCACACCGACTTGGATTTGGAAAGGGTAGACACTCGGTCAAGGGTGTTTGGTCAGCAATAGCGGCTACCGTTGTATCTTCCAAAAATATATATTTCCTCCAATTTATTGCTAAGTCTTGATACACACAAGGCCTTTGACACCGTTTTTTGGCCCCATCTATTCGCAATTTTGTCACGTAGAGCCTATGGAAAAGATTTTATCAATTTAATACACTACTTCTATAACTCTCCACAGACCAATCTTTTAATCAATGGTTTACTGGGAGGTGTAATGAGATTACATAGAGGCACTAGATGCCCAATGTCCCCTCTTCTTTTTACCTTATCATTGGACCCCCTACTTCGTCTAATTCAGCAGGATTCTTCTATTAAAGGCATTAAGATAGGTACTAATGAACTTAAGGTGACAGCATTTGCAGACGATGTGCTTCTATATTTGTCTCAACCCAAAACTTCTATAACTTATCTACTATCTTTGCTTAAAGAATTTGGGGATATTTCTGGACTCTGGGTGAACTCGGAAAAATCTATAGCTTTATATTTACGGCCTGGGTTTATTTGCCCACAGTGGCAACTAAAAATCCCTCCTCCCTATATTATACCAATATATCAAGGGTTATTAAGTCTTTGCTTGGGGTTCTAAGTGGTTGGGGGCATCTTCGGCTCTCTTACCTGGGGAGGGCTAGCTTGCTTAAAATGGTAGCGATTCCCCGATTGCTATACTTGTTTCAATCCCTACCGCTACTACTGTTTCAAGAAGACGTTAAAAAACTTAACACATCATTTGTTAGGTTTATCTGGAACAATAAGCAAAGCACAATTGGTCTGGTTCGGCTCCAACAATGCAAATCTAACGGGGGAATTAATTTCCCAAATATCGTTCACTACAACCATTCGGCTTTATTGCGCCATTTACGAGATTGGTTGAATGACACATCTATCTACACTGATTTAACTCTGGAAGATAATTTTTTAACAGATTATAATCTAACCTCATTTTTACACCTTCATGACTGTGAAGTTACCTTAGAGCAAAAAGCTAACCCTCTTTTATGGACCACACGCAGGATGTGGCACATACTAAAGGCATAAGCAGGGACTGAATGCCCATAAAACTTTGTTTGTCTCCCTACATCGAAACCCAGATTTTCAACATGGGAGTGCTACATTCCCTTTTTCAATGTGGGCTGCCCGGGGTATTCAGTCTGTACGATGTCTGGTGGATTCTGATCTTAGAGGTCCTCTCACGTTCCATAGGGCGGTAGAGAAATTTGAGTTGTTATCATGTTGTCCTTTTGCTTATTACCAAGTGCAACATTATATAAAGCAAGTCAAATATTTTTCAGAAAAAGATTGGGTCAACAATCTGGATGCATTACTGTCAGTCCCCCCACCTTCATGTAAAGCGACATCCCACCATTACTTATTTTTGAGAGATAGCTTAGATTACAACACTCTTCAAACGGGTTTGCCCTTATGGATGCGCCAATTCCCCAACTCACACCAGATATTTTGCTAAAAAATTTATATGACTCTTGTCGAACTCTCTCTGCTAGCTCTTATCAAGAATTGTTTTTAAATGTCTACCACAGAACATATATTAGCCCACATCGTAGCTTCCTGATGGGTTCCTCGACCTCACATGCATGTCGCCGCTGTGGGGAGGACAACGCAGATATTTTCCACTGTCTGTGGTCTTGCCCCCTGATCAGAATATTTTGGCTGAGAGTTCGCAAATATACTATGGATAATTTAGTTAATTATGTGCCATTTGATCCCTTATGGGCAGTTTGGGGTATTTTTCCCCAAGATCAACATATAACAAAAGGTTGTCGCAGACTGCTGTTGGCGGTTAGCGCAGCAGCTAAGGGAACCATTTTACAAGTGTGGAATCAGCCAGGTACACCCCCTTTTTCACTATTTAAAGAGAAGTTATATTATTTATTCCAAATGGATTGGGTGGAGGCTTCTTTGGACAAAGAGTCTAGGGTGAAATTTTTTTTTTGAAATATGGGAGAGCTATATTTCCACACTCCCAAAAACTACTCAACAGCTTCTTACTAAATGTTTTTCTTCTTCTTCGTGGTACCTTTTACGTCTGCTTGACAACGATCCTCCAGTGGCTCCATAGTGATATCCCACACGATGCACCCTTCACCTATATTATCTACAGTATTTATAATAATTTTATTTTCAATACAATGTTATTTATATATTGTATAGTATATGTCCTGATATTTTATCAAATTGAATTTGTCTGTTAACTTGTATCCACAAACTTGAATTGAATTATATGTCTCTGATTCAATAAAAAGAATAAAAAAAAAAATATATATAAATTTTATTTAATATATGTAAACATAGTCAAGTATGATAAAATAAAAAATAATAAAAAAAAAATCTTTCAAAAATACTGGATATGTGAACGGTCAACCTCAAACGCGAGCTGTAGCTGAACAACGAAAACAGTTCTAACATTCTCAAGCATCTCTGATTATATATAATAGCACGCTGAGCTACAATGTACTTTTACATAGTCATAGGGGGAGAGGTATCAAGACTTGGGGAGAGCTTGAAGTGGAGGTTGCCCAAAGCGACCAATCAGCTTCTGTCATTTCAAAGACTGTGCTAGATAAAGACAGTTATGCAGGGTACACATTTAACGTTGTGTCCCAGCCGATCAATCGTGCGGTGGGTCCCGGTATCAGCAAGTGCATACACACTTGCTGATGTCAGGAGCGACGGCGCGTCAGCGGGGGCCATGCTGCATTCTGCAACGTGACCCCTGCTGACGATATCGCCTGTCAGACCTGCATCGTCAGGAGCGCGCATCTTCAGCGACATAGCGGGTACACACTGCCCGATATGCCGCCCGATCCGCCTTAATTACTGAGGGGGGAGGAGAGGCAGGAAAAGCTTTGTACCTAGATTTGGGGGATTTGGGTAAAATGATTCCCCTGCATACTTGGGAGGTCAGAGGGCATTTAACGTTATGATACCTGTGGACGGTCGGCCCTGGAAATTGGCAGAATTCCCCCCCCCCCCCCCCCGTGTACAGTGGGGAGGTTGGAAAGAACAATGAGCTGAGGACGTTCTGTATCAGAATACTATAAAAGTTGGGAGCAGGAAAGTTTTAGGGAGTTTTTAGCTTTACAAGAGGCCGGTTGTGCAGTTGTTTAAAAGCAGAACCAAGTGATCCTGACAAACCGCTCGCAGTTGTTTTATGACCAACATTACATGCGGTTTCTCGGCAAGACCTGGACCTGGCCACACAAACCACCCATTTACCAGCTGAAGGTGCAGAGGAAACAAGTCGTAGGGCAATCAGGCCAGTCAGTAAAGACACGGCCACAACCACGCCAGGTTCTTGGCTCGGAGAAATCATGGTGTCTGTAAAAAGGGAAATTGCCGGTGGTTCTGAGATCTGCTCAGACTTCCAGATGTTGCACAGAATGAAGGGTTCAGTTTGGCGCATAACTTACAGAGCCAGCCCACAGCGACTGATGGATAATAA